>JAJIBD010021836.1:0-104614 GCA_021461705.1 Cryptotis parvus
GTTAATAACTGAGGCATGACCAAACACCTTACCTCTGCCACAGGCACAGAGAGCCAAAGAACCTGTTCTTTAACTGTAAAGCTTAAAAAAGTTATTAAAAATTAGTCAGCGACACCACACCCTAGCCTCCAGGGGTCACTGTTAAATACTGCAGCTACATCAACCAGTAAGTCTCCAAGTATCCAAATCAAAAACCTCCTACCAGACCCGGACTACCCTTTTCCAAACACACACATCTGTTGACATACTTTAGACCTGATATGTCTTTTAGTGGTCTTCAAACTATCATTATGGCTTTTACAATTTTCTTTTACTTTTCATACCAAAAAACTGATCCTTCTATTTTTTTAATTAATATTTTATTATACCTTATAGATTAAATACAAAGCGCACATAACTTATAAAACTTTTGAGATAAAAATATTAATAATACTCTCCTTTCCTCTAAAATCATCTATTTTACATTTCCTTATAGTTTAAAAACACTGAGTAAAGGCAGTATGAATTCAGATATGGGCAGGAAAGCAACCCAGAAAGCCTTAGTAGAATTAGTTTTTTGTTCACAGACATATATGTATATGCTCACATATGTATATGTATACATATATGTTCACGTATGTATCTGCATGTGTCTGTGTAGGTAGTCTATTCACATGCATATATAAACATAATCATCAATTTCACCTTCATGTACTTAAATATGCATTGCAAATATAAATATATTTATATTTCAAATATAAATATATGTTTATATTTGAATATAAAATATTCACAAACATAACTGCTACTAGTATTCCAAAGAAACAATGTTAATGTATTATTTTTTTTTCAAACTGATTTATTTTTATTAAGACACAGTACCTTATAAAGCTACTCATAATAGAATAGTTTCAGAGCATGCGGGCCTCGGACATGCCTGGGGAAGCTGGAACTCCGCTTTCCCCGGCTAAGCTGACTATGGGGCTCTCAGGAGGGCAGATGGGTTTTGGGGAGTGGGCCCATCACCTCCGGGGGTCCCAGAAGCAGCCGGATGAAACTCGCCCACCACACCTAGCCACCACCTTTGCTGTCCGGGCGGCTGGAACACTGCCTCATGACCAGATTAACAGAGCAAAACCAGTTCGAGCCCAGGTAGGCGGCTCCCAGAAGCGGGAATCGCTGGGAATTTGTCAGATGGAGTCAGGGTCGGCCATTCCCCCTCCATTTTGTCGGAGCCTGGTGCTGCCCTGGAGCTGCCCTGGGACAACCAGCCATAGCATGCGGGCCTTGGACATGCCTGGGGAAGCTGGAACTCTGCTTTCCCCCTGGCTAAGCTGACCATGGGGCTCTTGGGAGGGCAGATGGGTTTTTGGGAGTGGGCCCATCACCTCTGGGGGTCCCGGAAGCAGCCGGATGAGACTCGCCCACCACACTAGCCACCACCTTTGCTGTCCGGATGCTGGAACACTGCCTCTCGACCAGATTAACAGAGCAAAACCAGTTCGAGCCCAGGTTGCGCGCGCCACAAGCGGCCGCGCGGTCCATCAAAATAGTGGAAACAGTAATGTCCTTTAACCCACTGCATTCCACGATGTGCAGGAAATTTTGGCGGGAGGGAGAGATAGGGAGGGAGAGAGAAGACATGCAGAACCGCCAAGTAGTTGAGGTGTGGGAGGGGGAGGGAGGTGGGGACATTGGTGATGGGAGATGGGTTTGGGTGGAGGGTTGGGTGTTGGAATGCTGTGGAACCAGAACTCTGCATGAGCATCTTGCAATTGTATGTCTAAAATGGTGTAATAAAATTGGGGGGAAATAAATAAATAAATAAATAAATAAATAAAATTTAGAAAAAATAGAATAGTTTCAGACACACAACGTTGCAACACCAATCCCACCATGTCTCCCCAGGGCCCCTGCCATCCCCAGTCTGCCCCTTTGGCAAGCACATAAAAAATTTATTTCATGTTTTTTTTGATCCAACAAAACTTAAATAAATGGCAAAGCGGAATTATCATAAGATTGAATTAAAAATTCAATTAGCAATCATTTATTGATATATGATTTCAACCTCTGTGATTAAGGAAATTTTAATCATTTAATACAATATGGTATACTGCCTATTCTCATTTACATAACTAAGTTTTCAACTCTGGCATCTATAACATACTGCATTAAACTTTATTTTGTATTATTTTAAATTATCTTAGCAAGTATAAAACACTAGCAGTCATTTATCTCACAGTTACTGAGAATATTTAAGTAACTGAAGACTTAGCAATCGCCTTAGAAATAAACCTACTTAACCAAAGTGTTGAGCCTAGTTCAGGGCAGATTCCCTGTTCTGGTAATTAAACTTTGGGACATTAAGATAAGGTCTGGGAGAGACGATTGCATAGAAGGTATCTCTCTATTCATTTCCCTCCCAGCCTACAAATAAAAAAAAGAAATAAACCTACTTAAATTCATTTCTAGCCCATAACAGCCTTTTTCTAAACTACTTTGCTTATTCAAAGTAGTTGTGGACAATAGTAAAGGAAAGGCAAGATCAGTGATGGAACATTGTATGTCAAAATATCAACTATGAAATAACTCCAACTATCATAACTCACAGAATCACTTGTATCACTTGTCTTCCCATTGTTCATCAATTTGCTCAAGTGGGCACCATTAACTTCTCCATTCATTGGGGATGAGGTCCATTATTGTTACTGTTTTGGGCATAATGGAATACACCCGGGTAGCTTGCTAGGCTCTGCCATGGCTCTGGGTTCATCCCAGGGGCCCAGTCTTTTTCTATGTCAGACCATCAACCATCCAGGGCCCAAGGGGCAGAGCCCTGGGTATAGACAAGCCTATCTCCTATCTGCCACCTGCCGATGCAGCCGGGCACTGCAGCCACATCTGCAACACCTCAAGGGACAGGTGGAAGGTAAATAATAAATTATTTCAGATTCCATAACTCACAGTGCTTTCATAAAATAAATATAGGAGGAGAAAAGTAGTTTGGGAACTGCAGCATTCCATTTCACTCTTTTGGAGAAACCTGATGCACAGAGAGCTGAGTAATCTAATCAGAACCTAGCACTTTAAGTCAGCATCTCTTAAACTTATTTGACCACTGAACAGATTTTGCATTGAATATCTCTTCATTTCTCACAAAAATTAAATAAGCAGGGTCCAGAGAGCTAGTACAGTGGATAAAGCTGTATGCAGCTGACCCAGTATGAAGCTGACCCTTGTATGCAGATGACCCAGTTTCCATCCCCAGTACTACATACTGGTCCCTGCTAGGAGTGATCATGGGTGCAGAGTCAGAATTAAGCCCTGAGCACAAGTAGGCATGGTCTAAACACACACATACAAAAATCATCATTATCATCATCACCATCATCATCATCTTCATCTTTATCATCATCATAGTAAGATAATAAACAATGAAAAATAACAAATTATAAACACTGTTTGGGAAACACTGAACAAAAGTTTTGTATCAAGTTATTACGAAGAAAATGTTTGAGCTTTTAAATGCGTCAATAAACATTTACTTTTATTTTGTTCTTAATTTTTTGACATTTCTGTTTGGAAACAATCTTCTCATTCATAAAAACAAATAAATATGTCACAAAACTTTATCAATCCAATTTATGGAGTTGTAATGCTATCAAGATGATCTGTCATATGTGGGGCTTAAATATACACAGCAAGGTAACAATGAAGGTCCCAAGGCAACATAAAGAGAGAACTGAGCCACACAACTGAGTTTGTGGGCTAGGGAGGTTGAGACAGTGGGTATACTGGTGGTGGGTGTGGTGTTGGAGTCATGTGTATGAGGAACCATTATTAGCAATATTGCAAACCACAGGCTCATAAGTAAAATATTTAAACTGTATATTTACATACTTTCTATCACTTGATCACTTGAATCCCATTATTCATCGATTTGATCAAGCGGGCACCAGTAACATTTCCATTGGACCCTATCACGTGCCAATGTAGCCCAATGGTATCTGGTTGATTCAGGAATACAAAGAGCCTCAAACCGTTCCTTCAGGGTCTTGACAAAGAAGTCTGACCATCTTGTAGGTGGGCGGCCATGTGATCTTTTGACATCCCGTGGGATCCAGTTGGTAACGGCTCTAGTCCAGCGGTTGTCTCCAAATACCATTACACGCCCAGCCCATCTGATTTTCTATGACTTGGCAAACGAGACAGCGTCCCTGATTCTGGAATAGCAATGGAGGTCAGAACTCCAGATTCCTTCTCTCACTTGAGTGAGGCGTGATATTACAAGCATAGCTCTTTCAATTCCTCTCTGGGAGACCCGAATAGCATTCTCATCCTGCTTTCATAGGGCCCAGGTCTCTGAGGCATATGTTAATGCAGGGAGAACAGTGTAGTGGGAGAGATGTGTCCGGAGCAGGAGGTTCTTTGTTCTTTTAGCTATTTCTTCGATGTTTTTGAAGGCATTCCATGCCACTCTCTTCCTCCTGCGCAGCTCAGGTTTTAGGTTGTTCATCATGTTGACTTCTCGACTTAGGTACACATAACTGCTGCATTCAGAGATGTCTGTTCCATTAAGAGTGAATGGGGCCTCTGGAACTAGTTCATTTTCACGAACATTGTTTTCTTTAGATTCAGCTGTAGACCTATCTTTCCACATTCTCAGTCAAAGTCAGGCAGCATTTACTTTCTATCACCTACTTTCTATCACTTTCTATCACTTTCATATAATATTTTACATTTCTCAAAAAAACTATAAGTACCTTGTTATTAATTTTCATAATGTTCTTGTGACATAGGTTAAGATGATTGTCCCATTTTATAAGTGTAGAATAGGCATCTTAGAGAGAGTTGAAAGCAAAGTTCAAAATAAAAAACTCATTGAGTGTTCAGAATGTAATCATTCATCCAGATGGCAATGTTCCTCTATGAATTAAAAATATGGTTCTCTCAGTATGTGGTCATTTCCTTTGGAAATAAAAATGGGCAAGAGAAAAGTGTTATCAATGATGGAATCTTCTCCAAGTAGAAACATTTGATGGAGAATCTCCCAACAAGTTATGAATAACAAGCTGAGGGAGTAACCCCTCTAGGCAGGAGAAAAGAGCACTTGGTGATGTAATTCTAATGGTGAGCCACGGAACTTAGAATCAATCATCCATTTACAACCATCTACTTTTTTCAAGAATTACCAAGGGGATTTGTATAGTCATTTGCTCAAGGCCACAAAGCAGCCAAGGCAGTTGAAATAATTTTAAATCTTCTAAAATAATTGAATCTTCTACATTCACTGAATATACTTAAAAAGATTTAATGATTATTAAATCAGAGTTACTGTTCTTATTCTCACTTCAAAATGGTTTGCAGGCTATCACTTAAAGGAAAACGTCCTAATAGCTTTTCCAGTTCCTTATACCCTAGCTACACACACACACACACATACACACACACACACACACACACACACACACACACATCTTCCAGTCCATAGAAGAACATTATTTTTTCAACACTGAACCTTTGCCTTGTGGTGGATTTTGTACAGAAAAAGGTATTTATTTGGACAAATCCATTTGTGCTTCCATTCCTAATAGAATGACAACTTAGCCTGTTCTTAGCACTCAATTACCACAATTAATCACTTTGTCCAGTCTCGAAGTAAATGCTAATTATTAATTTCTTGTTAATTCTGTTACTATTCAGAGGAACAGTAGGACCTAGTGGTTTGATGAAATAAAGCCCAGTTTCTTAGAATGTGGCCTATATTGAAGAATGTCTATGTGCAATGGAAAAGAATGTGTATTCAATTTTGGGAGGATAAAAACACTATATAGATAAGATAGAGATGATAGGTTGATATACAGGCAGACATAGACTCAGTTTCTCTATCATGGATACTCTCCCACATCTTGAGGCCACTTTGAATGCCACCTCTGCTCACAAGTTAATTCTCAGTCACTGGAACAGTCCCTCAAGTCCTAAGTTCCTCCAATTACATGAGTGTAAGAAAAACACACTTTTCCAAAGTTTCTGTTAAACCACTTCACTTTTACCAAAAATATTATTATAATTAGTTCTTATTTTCCTGGACAAAAAAAAAATCCAACAAAGACTTTTATCTTTAAGACAAAGTTGGGATGAGAAATAGAAATAAGGTCAGTGTCTGCGGCAGCACACTGGTCAGCTTGAGCCTGAGAGTCAATCTCCATCCTCAGGAACTACTTTACTCAGGCTATATCTGTATCATATCATTCCTGCCTTCCTATATGAAGTATTAGTTTAGGCTCATTTTGGCATAATTTAACAGGTTAGTTCTTTCATCTCACAATGATCTTTTTCTAACCATCACTTGTATCACTTGTCTTCCCATTGTTCATCAATTTGCTCGCGCAGGCACCAGTAACATCTTCATACATTCTGTCACATGCTAGTGTAGCCCAAGGGCAACTGCTCACTCCAGGAACATGAGGAGCCTCAGACCATTCCTTCAGGTCATGGGAATGAAGTCTATAGTTGTTACCCGTTTTGGCATATCAAATACTGAAGCGAGTAGCTTGCCAGGCTCTGCTGTGCAGGATTTCTATCCATGTAAGTTAATAATAATTTTTTCTTTGCTTGTTGAAATGAAAAAAATGAAATGAAAATCCAGTGGAGACGGAATTTTGGTTTAGTGATTTGGATTCAGATAACCTTGGTCTCATCCCATGCCTACCACTTGCTAGCTATCTTTGTACAGTCAGTCTACATAACCTCAATGCTCACCTTCGCAAAAGGTGCTCACTGCTTACCACTTTAGGTTTTAGTAGGGACTAAATGAGATAATTCACATAAGGCTTCAAGCAAGTACCTAGAATCCAGCTGAAAATATCTAGAGAAATGCTAACTATTGCTATCATTAACCCTCCCATCACTTACACACAGAAATAAATAAGAAATAAAATTAACATATTGTTTCATGTTCATGTTTCCCTTTTCTTTTTTATTCAAATTGTATTGACTTGCCATGGTTGGCAATACAATAGAATTTGGGGGAGTACACACCTCACTACACAATTAACAAAATTCCAGCTTCACCTCACTTTAAAAATAGCCCCATCCGGGAGCGATAGCCCAGCGGGTAGGGAGTTTGCCTTGCACGTGGCCGGCCTGTGCTGGCCTGGGTTAGATCCCGGCAACCCACATGGTCCCCAAGCACCGCCAGGAGTAATTCCTGAGTGCAGAGCCAGGAGAAACCCCTGAGCATTGCTGGGTGTGACCCAAAAAAGCAAATAAATAAATAAATAAATAAATAAATAAATAAATAAATAAATAAATAAATAAATAAATAAATAGATAAATAAATAAATAAATAAATAAAGAAAGAAAGAAAGAAAGAAATAAAAATAAAAACAGCCCCAAAATCCATCCCTCCCATCATCCTGAGTTTTCCCTGAGTCTCTCACTTTCTTATGCTGACAAATAGCATCAATGCATGACACTAGATGACCAAGCAAGGTCACGAACTGCACATCTATAAACCATCAAATCAGGTCTGGCTAACTCCACAGGCAACTCAAATTCTCTTCACAATGTGCTAGAGATGTGTTCTACTTGAAGAACTATTTAAAAATCCAAGGTTCTTTTTGTCCTGGAATGCTCTGAAAGATGATTTGCTCCAAGCAGCTCAGTCTGTTTTTCACAGTCTGGTTCCATGCCATGCATGCTAGATACTACCCGCAGGGACCGAGCATTTTGAGGCTGGAGTTCTCAGTGTTCTCAAGGAAGCCAGATTTACAGGCTTGACCTCTTTTAGAGAGAGAATCCTACATTCCTCAAGATTCTCTAACTTGGGTTCCACCTTTGCTCTTTTCACCTAGAATCATAATTTTAAAAATCCTCTAGAGGAATGGTGAAATATAAAACATTGTGGAGAGAATTTCTGAAGAATGATCTAAGTTATCCAGCTAAAGAACTGTTTTTCAAGAATATGATCTCTGACCCAATAGTGAAAAGTGAAATTTAGTTGGTCTTAAGAGACTTATGCTGTGGTTTGGTTGGTTAATTCTGGGCTACACCTGGCACTACTCAGGGCTTACTACTGGCTGTGCACAAAGGGATCACTCCTGACAGAGCTCAGGGGATCATACTGGGTACTGGGCATTGAATCCGGGTTAGCCGTGTACAATGCAAGCAACCTAACTCTTTCCAAACTGAGACATGTTTTGAAGTGTAAAACAAAATGAAGAAATGGAATGAGATGTTATATAATAGAACGGAACAGAATAATATAAGAATGCATCGCATGTCACTCCACAGAAAACCAGAAATTGAGTTTTTATATGACCCAGTAATTCCACTTCTAAAGGCCCAAATTTCACCCGAAAGGCCTAAAAACTTTATTCATAAAACACAGTTGCATTCCTCTGTTCAATTTATCAGTATTCATGATAGCCAAAATCTGGAAACAACCCAAATGTCCAAAAAGAAATGACAAGAGAAATCATGGTACATATCCATAATAGAATATTACTCCACTACAAGAAAAGACAAACTCATGTAATTTGCCACTTGATCACTTGACATCCCATTATTCATCGATTTGCTCAATAACCTGTAACTTTTCCATATGTCCCTGTCATGTGCCAATGTAGCCCAGTGGCATAGGCTTGCTCCTCAAACCATTCATTCAGGGTTTTGACAAAGAAGTATGACCATCTTGTAGGTGGGTGGTGGCGTGATCTTTTGACGTCCCGTGGGATCCAGTTGGTAATGGCTCTAGTTCAACGATCATCTCCAAGTTGCAGTACATGTCCAGCCCATCTGATATTCGACGCCTTGGCAAATGAGACAGCGTCCCTGACTCTGGATCGTTGATGGAGGTCAGAACTACAGATTCTTTCTCTCACTTGAGTGAGGTGTGATATTCCAAGCATAGCTCTTTCGATTCCTCTTTGTGAGACCCGAATAGCATTCTCATCCTACTTTTGTAGGGCCCAGGTATCTGAGGCATATGCTAATGCAGGGAGAACAGTGGAGTCTAAGACATGTGCCCAGAGCCAGAGGTTTGTTGTCCTTTTGACTATTTTTTTGATGCCCTGAAGGCGTTCCACACCACTCTCTTCCTCCTGCGTAGCTCAGTTGCTAGGTCATTCATCATGTTGAGTTCTCGACCTAGGTACACATAACTCTTGCATTCAGAGATGTTTTTTTCTGTTGAGAGTGAATGGAGCATCTGGAACGAGTTTGTTTTTCATGAACTTTTTTTTGTTGAGATTCAGCTGTAGACCTACCTTTCCACATTCGCGGTCAAAGTCAGCCAGCATTTAGGCCGTCTGGCTAATGTTTAGTGTTATTAAAACTACGTCATCAGGGGCCGGAGCGATAGCCCAGCGGGTAGGGTGTTTGCCTTGCACGCGGCCGGCCTGTGCCGGCCTGGGTTCGATCCCAGGCATCCCATATGGTCCCCGAGCACCGCCAGGAGTAATTCCTGAGTGCAGAGCCAGGAGTAACCCCTGAGCATCGCCGGGTATGACCCCAAAAAAAGCAAAAAAAAAAAAAAACTACGTCATCTGCGAGCGGAGGTGGTGTAGTTGCCAACCGTCTATTTTCATTCCCATTCTTTCCAATTCTAATTGTCACATAACATTCTCACAGTGGCGCTGAAGAGTTTCAGTAAAATGATATCACCCGGCTGAACCCCTCTTTTTACGTCAATAATCACTTCCTTGTAGAATGGTGAGATCCTGGTTGTGAATCCGTAATAGAGCTCACAAAGGATCTTGATGTATTGGGTTTGAACACCCTGTTTGGCTAGGTTTCGATGACCGCTTCAGTCTCCACAGAGTCAAAGGCTTTCTTTAAATCAATGAGCGTGAAACAGAGCAGCATCCTTAACTCCCCTACAAACCTCAGTGAGCTTGGTTACTGTGTGGATATGGTTGATTGTGCTGAATCCTTTTCGGAAGCCAGATACTGTGAAATATGTCATAAAATTTTGCTGCAATTTAAAAATTTGTTCAAAAATTAGGAAAATTACTATAAGACTCAGTTTACATCAAGCATCTGAGAACTTAAGTAGCATTCAGATAATGTGTATCTGACAGCAGACAATAGGAGCTCAAGTCTGTGTCCTTCGGTGACTGCATGACTCAGCCTTTCCAAAACTAAGGCTCCTCTTCTGTGAAACAGGACTCAGAGCATATTTGCCAGGAAACTTAACTAAGTTATAATAAATGGAGAATATGGAATTCCATACAAGGCCTGGCACAAAATAAATTCTACAGATAGCCTGTATATGCTATTAAGCAGTCTGTATAAGCCAGACTATTGTTATGAGTGTGGTCATTAGTGCAAATTAAACTACTGTGCAAATAATTTTATCTAGGAAGATAACACCTTCACTCCATAAAGACTAAATGCACTATTTCTTCACTAAGCCATTAGCATAGTCAAATTCCTAGTAACAGAAACACTGGTGATTACTGAACAGTCAAGCAAGGGAAGTGCTAAATACCTAAACAGTGGGTTCAAGGGTGGGAGTGTAGAATATTGTGCCACTCTGTGCTGTGCATCAACAGCTAGTGTGGGTTCAAATATAAACACAAATACTAAGTGACCTCAGGTGGGAAAAAAATTGTCTTTTAATCACATTATTATAAATACCACAAGGGATTAGAGAAAAAAAATTTAAATGTTTTATTATACCACCGTGAGATATACAGTTACAAAGATGTTCATCACTGTATCACTGTCTTCCCGTTCATCTTCGATTTGCTCAAGCGGGCAACAGTAACATCTCCATATGACCTGTCCATGCAAGTAGAGCCCAAGGACACCTGCTTGCTCCAGGAACATAAAGAGCCTCAAACCATTCCATCAGGACATGGGAATGAGGTCTATAATTGTTACTGGTATTTGGCATATCAAATACGACACGGGTAGCTTGCCAGGCTCTGCAGTTCAGGTAGCATACTCTTGTAGTCATCTCAAAATCCAGCATTTATTGATGAACCGCACAGCCGCATAGGGCCGCGCAGTCTGGGCTGTGATAGGCTGGTCTGCAGGGTGGAGTTCTGATGAGAGGGAAGTCTGGATGTGGAAAATGGAGGCCCTCATGGAGTCAGGGGGTCGTCTGGCTTGTTGTGAGGTTCTGCTGGGGTGGCGGGCCAGGGTTAGAACCTGCCATGCCTCCCGGGCACCTCATGAGTGGCTGGGCACAGTGAGAGCCAGTAGCAGCTCTGCCCCATGTCAGTCTCTGGATCAGCATACCTGGGCCGGATTAAAAAAAAAGACTGCAGCAGGGTGGATCTCGATTAGCCGGGCTGTGATAGGCTGGTTTTCTGGGTGGAGTTCTGATGAGAAGGAAGTCCGGATGTGAAAAATGGAGGTCCTCATGGAGTGGGGGGGTCGTCTGGCTTGTTGTGAGGCTCTGCTGGAGTGGTGGGCCAGGGCTAGAACCTGCCATCCCTCCCGGGCACCTCATGAGCAGCTGGGCACAGTGAGAGCCAGTATCAGCTCTGCCCCATGTCTGTCTCTGCAGTTCCAAAATGTCTGTCTGTGCAGTTCCAAAAAGGCTTTTAATAGTACAACAGTTCTTCCACAGCTCTCCAATATAATGAACAAACTTTAGCTCTGGTCCAAACTTAGACCATACAAAAGAGCCTAAGTCTCCCACCAAAGAAGAGAGGATCTCACCCAAGCTGAGTCCTACCCAGAAGGAGCAAAAGGCCAAAGAGCAAAGAGCCAAAAGCCAAAAGCAAAAGACCGAGAGAGCCAAAAGCAACAGGAGCCAAAAAGCAGAAAGCTAAAAAGGCCCAAAGCCCAAAAAGTAAGATGTTCATAAGATGTTCATATTTGGGTTTCGGTCATACATTGTTCCAGCACCCATCCCTCCACCAGTCCACATTTCCCACCACCAATGTCCCCGATTCCCTCACCCTTCCCTAGCCTGCCTCTGTGGCAGGGAGAAAAATGTTTTAATTTGCTTAAAGCATTTTTTTTTTTGCTTTAGGTCACACCCAGCAATGCTCAGGTTTACTCCTGGCTCTGCACTCAGGAATTACTCCTGGAGTGCTCGTGGGACCATGTGGGATGCCGAGGATCGAACCCAGGTCAGCTGCGTGCCAGCAAAAGCCCTACCCACTGTGCTCTGCTCAGCCCTGCTTAAAGTATTTAAATTTGACCTGAATGAAGCAAGTTTATTTTCTGAAAAAAAAGCAGAAACACAGTGTGATGGCTTACCCACATCAAGCTTACCTACACAGGTGGATGGCTTACCCACCTGCCTTGCATGATGAAGCCATAAGCATGATCCCCCCAAAGCAACTCCCTGCATCCCCTGAAGTCCCAGGATTTCAAGTGTGTGATCTCTGCCAAACAGCTAAGTTTGTGCGAACACCTAAACTAATGTGTGGGATTCCTTCCCCACATGAGCATCACAACAGAAAGGAGACGTGTGTGGGGCAAGTATAGCCCACTGGTGAGCATACGTGAGGACTACAGTCTCCAGGCAAGGCTGTAAACACACAGTAAGAAATTCCACAGCTAAAGACTGTGACCCCTGATACCAAACCCTGAAACAACAATATGCTCCCCAGGGAGCACCACAACCAAGCCAAGCTTGGATGCAATCTCCATCATCACAACTACAGCAGCAAAAAAATAAAAGGGAGGGAGGGGGGGGATGAAATTTCCAGCAGCAATTTCCAGCAGCGATTCTTAACTGCCTACTCTAGTCTTTCAGGACTTTCTCCAGAGCTCAGCAGAAACACTCAGTGGGGGCTAGGGATGAGAGTGGGGCTCGGGTGTGGTCTGAAGAGGGCAGCAAGGCTGGGGCCTAACGCACTGCTCACTGAAAGGAATGGCACATGCCTTCTCTCAATGCTCTTCTTTCTCCTAGACTTCACAGCAGCAAGGCCGAAATAATGCACAACTTCTTACTGCTTCAGTGGGGAATGAATATGTAAATATTACAGAAAGAGGAAATTTCCTGCAAGTCCCAGAAGGCTGTGCAGTCTATTAATGAAGGCAGGGTAAACCAGACACAGTCATTTTTAAAACTCCACCCTCCTATTGGGCTTTTGTCATTCTTATGTGCTTGTAGTGCTGGTGTTCTCAAGACCTCTGGAGGAACACAACTACTTACATTTCTTGGGCTAACTTGCAGCTAGGAGATATGGATAACAGAAGTCAAAAGATTCCCACTTTCTGTTAAAGTTGGCGGTCGTAAGAATGTAGTATACCGCATGGTGAGTAGAGCTATTCAGACTGTGTACCTCATTTTTCCCTTTTCTTATTGAAACACTGTGACTTACAAAGTACAAAGCTTTTCACAATACAGTTGTTAGAAAGATTCATCTTCAACACCACTCCCACCACCAGTGTGTTCCCACCACCAAAGACCCTCATTTCCCACCCACCCGTCATCCCCATGCCTGCTCCCTCAGCTTGCACTGATTATATTGACCATTACAGTCCATATATGGCAATGGTATTGATAAAGTCTTTGATTTTTCTGGTTTGTTATGAGTGGATCTGGCCATTTCTGTTCTTGCATTGACTTTCTGAGTTTCTAGAATGTAGTTGGTTTCTACTAGTTTGAGATATTGCATGGCCATGAAGGTGCCACGAGAGCCAGGAGAGCCAATAGCTCTCTCACGCTCTCTCACGCTGCCAGGAGAGCCAATAGCAGCTCTGCCCTATGTGTCTGTGTCTCTGGATCATGGCCGACAGCCCAGAAGCAGTTCCTGGGAAGGTCCACCTGGCATTCCAGACAGGACAGAGGTGGGGGGAAGGGAACCCAGCTCCACATCCATGAAAGCCCAGTGACTTTAGCCAGCAGAGGCCCGCATATCTGGGCATAAAATTGGCATCTCTCTTGGGTTTGGCTCTACGAGCTATGGCGTCTGTACCTTGAAAATAGCTGAAATTACGATGCATGAGGTTCCTCTGGCTTCTCCCAAGGCTCCGTTGCGGGGTGGGGGGCATGTAACTGATTTTAAATTGTAAAGGATCTTAAAACTTATCATCAACTCAGATTGCCAAACAGTGGGTGGTGAGATGGTGGACTGACACAGGGACAGCAGGGAAAGGTCTTAGGCACTTTGGTGGTGAAGTACAGCATCTATATCAATAACATTTTCATGTACACTATTGTAACCCTGTTACCCAAACTATAATTTTTCATTATATATAAAATATTTAATAAAATATTATGAGCTCCTTAATCACAAGAAAAAACCTATATAATCATGTGTGGTGTGAAGTTAATATATGTAACTAGATTTACTGGGGTGATGATTTCACAATACATACATAGGTCAAATAACAACATGGTAGGTCAAATCATAACATGGTATACTTTAAATTAATGCAATGGTGGCTGTTTTCTGTCTATTTACATATTTTATTTGATTATCTTTAACTGTGGTGAAAAACATATAGTATTTACTCTCTGATTGGCTTTCACAGTTGAGCCTTGTTGCATGCATTTCCCACTGTTGTGAAATGTACAAATTATGCATTTGTAGAAATGCACAACTTAAACTACTGCATCGACTAAATAACAAATCCCCATATCTCTCCCTTACACCCCATAAAACTTCACCTCACTCCACTGTAAGACTGACTTCTTTAGACATTGGACAAATGGAATCATATATGATTTGTTTTTCTGACTTGCCATACTATTTTCAAGGTTCAATGCTGTAGCAAGTGTCAGAATTTACTATTTTCTAAGTTCATCAATACTGTAGCAAGTGTCAGAATTTACATTTTTTAACCAAAAGTGGAATGACAGTCCATCATTTGCATGTACCATAGTTCTTTATGTCTGCAAATAGTGATGGACATTTGGATTTTTCCCTTTAGGCTATTTATGAATAATGCTATAAAAATATAGGTGTGCAGATCTGAGATCCTAGTTCTCATTCTTTTGAATACACACACAAGTAAAGTTACTAGATCCTATGGCAAGTCTTTTATTAATTAAATTAATGTATATTATACAATAATTTTTATTTCAATAAAAATTTTAATATGAGAAAAAGAACTTCTCAGAGCAGTTAAAACACAGATCTTAGTGCTAATTATGACACCAGATTAATGAAATAAAATGAGTTATAAAAAATTGCATCCAGCACTATACTGTGTGCTTTAAATATATGGTCTCAATTGATTCGTATCCTATGACGTATGTATTTTATTCCATTTATAAAATGATAATATGCCCATGTCTCATAACCGCCATGTCGACTTACCCACTGGCCCAACTCTTCAGATTCAAGAAGTAAATCTCCAAGGAAACGTAAGCTAAGCAGGTGAGATTCATGGACACACCAGGTTCCCAGCACTCACCCAGCTGAAAAGTCTGGGGTGCTAGGATGCCCTCAGTGGGGGCGGGGGCCTAGTCCCGCCCTGCCGAAGCTCCACTGCTGGACCCACTCTGCACTGCTGCTGCCACACTAACAGCCTATGCCTAGCTCAGTGGCTCCACTAAGAACCTCACAGATCCAGTTCTACAGATCCTGCAGCTCCTGGACACCTTAGTACTAAAATCCGGGTAGAAGCACCAAATGAGATGGGAAAATAACACAGAAGTTGATTAAACTCAGCAAGCAAAACAATAACACAGAAGGTTCAACTAGTGACAAACAAGTTAGTAAATGCTCAGACAAAGACTTAACCCCATAGTGAGAAATAACAATTTTAATAAACTTTCTTTTACTGGGGGCCAACAGTACAGAAGGTAGGGTGTTTGCCTTGCATGCGGCTTACTCGGATTTGAGCCCTGGCATCCCATGCGGTGCCCCAATCACCACCAGGAATAATTTCTGAGTGTAGCAACATCATCAGGTATGACCCAAAAAGAAAAAAATAATTCTTTTACTGGAGTATTTTTTATTATTTCTTTAGCCATTTTGCAGTAACAAGCAGTATAAAACAAATCATTATGTGCCTGCTAAGGGGGGAGGCGTAGGGGTGGTAGGTAAAATGGGGACAATAGAAGAAAAAGGTCACCCATACGGAGGGATTGGTGTGGGAACGTCAAAGCCCATACTAACTATGTTACAAACAACTTCGTAAACAGTGTTGTTTAAATAAAAGTAAATAAAATAAATTTTAAAAGTAAAAATGATAAAACTAAAGCTAAGAACAGCTAAGAAATTTGTCCAAAGTCACATATCTCTCAGAGACTAGGACCAACTTTGTGAAATTAAGTGAAATCAAAGACCACCCACTTGCTGCTGTTTCCTCACATTCCCCTTCCCACAGCGTAAGAACCCTCGCCATCACTTTTGCTCTTCAACCATGTCTGGCTTAAAAAGAGCAGATCGAGGATTTCATAGGAGACTAAGCTAGTGAAAAGAAAGCGAAGGCCTGTGGTGATTCTAATTCCCCTCCCATCACAAACACCCCCACAGAGCAGGGACTAGCACAGCCATAGCGTATCGCTTCCCAGCTCTGGAAAAGTGTCCAAGAAGAAGGGCAACACAGGAGAAAGCCACACTTCTCTTGAAGGAGACACGGAAACAGCTTGGACAGTCAGCATGAGACAAGAAGTTTCACCTGATTTCAAAAAAAATGGCACTGAAAAATAGCACCATATTTCAAAAATACTCAACCCATCAGAGATTCCAAAAGTCTTAGCTCCACCTGGAACAGTAACATAAAGGTACTCTAATGCCTAGTTGACTTTCATAATGCCAGCACCACAGCCTCGGACCCTCGCAATGCAACGCTTGTTTGGGTGTCACTAGAGTGGTCCCAGGCCCACTGAGCACCATTTGGAAAGCCACAAAACAAAACCTATTTAAATTCATACAATAATTTCTCAATTAAAAAGGATCCTCTTAGAATCACAAAGAAGCACACAGGATACAGATCACGATTATTGGATTTAGAAACAGGAAAAAACTTATTAACTTGTTCTAAGGATTCTGTGCCATAACTCTGAGAAATGTTTGCATAATTCAGCATCATTCAAAATCAAAACGCACACACAACTCAATCTCAGATCATTTTCAAAGCCTTGTTCCTGTGAGGTGTTCAGACAGAACATCTTTGTATGAAGAAATTTCACACAAAGCCTCTAGTCTTAATGAAAATCCATTCCTCCTTCATTCATCACCTCTGGCTAATCATGAGAAACAGAAGCTTTTCCTTAAAGAAAGTCGATTGAGTTAGATGTGGAAAGAGGCAAATAACATGCTCAAGCCTCTCTCTGCCTGCTTACAGCTCTTGGGATTAACTGACTTTGAAATATGTATAAACTAGGGTGACTGTTGTATTATTCATCAAAGATTTATCAGACCTTTAAACTCAGTTATACATAGTGACTATACATTTTTAAATAATAATAATAAAATGTGTAACAATGTAGATGGTTTTAATACTCCCTTAGGAAAATTTGGTGGGTGGAACATAGAAATAGGAATACATGTTTAAAGTGGATACCTAGGCCTCTACAAAGTCCTCATAGCAAGATTCTCTGGCCCCAACTACCAGTTTATAAATTACCTATCTGCAACGATCTCTTTCTCACCTGGAACCCCCCAGAAGCGGGCTTTATTGGTAAGAATCTACACTTCCATTCAGAGGGGGAAAAAAAACACTGCAACAAGCCTCTAAAAGCCTCTTCATTGCCACACTTAGCACAAATGCTAGCTACGGAATAAATCCAGTGTCCAATGACTGATGAGTAGATTCTGAAGCTGCAAGGAGCTATGAAATCATGCAAATGGCTGCAACTTGGATGGAACTGGATATTATGTTAAGTGAAGAAGTCAGGACGAAGGACAAGCACATCACTTACCTGTGTTTCATAAAACAGGATGAGGAATACAAGGTATCAAAGGGGATACCTCGATCACCCATGACCCCAGAGTACAGAGAGAAGAACAAGAAATGGAGGGGTTAATTATGAGGAGGCAGACAGGAAGCAGCGGTGTGGGCAGGAGCCTCAGGTACATCCGTGGCAAGGAGGTAGAGTATGTCTGTATCTAAGCGTCAGAACCAACAACAGCGAAAGCAGAAGACACAGACTACAACAACCAAACTTTAAAATAAGCCTCTCGAGGAAGCAGACGGGTGGAGTGGAGGGAACCAGGGGACTGTGAAGGGGAGCTGACATGGGGTGCCAGGACTGATGCTCAAATACTGTGTGCCTGAAACTCAACTATGTAACTCAAATCACGTGCCTTCATTTAAAAAGAAAAAACAAGGAAACAAACAGGAAATATGCTATTCCTTTCCAATCTGGGTTTGGGGTTTTGTCAGTTGAATGAAGGGAACTTGGGGGTCAGTCACACAGTGCCAACACCATTTTCCAGCTGTACAAAGGAGGGCCGCACAGATCTCAGATTACAGGTGTAACTGCAGCAGGCTGTGACTAGGCCTAGATCACAGCCAGAGAGCCACATTCATTTCTTCACTCAACCAACACTTAAGTCTCCAGTTGGTGTCAAGCATTGGACCACGCACCCCGGTGCAGTGATGAACACAACAATGTTTGCCCTGCCCTTCTAAGTTGCAGAGGTTACTAGGGCCCCTATGTATCTCCACTATGGTATAAGCCTACACAGGGACCAGACTCAGTCCAATAAGTTTATACCTGTTGGACACAAAAGCTGAAAAGTAAAGTGGTCTCCACTGTCTTTATCACAATATGTCTTAATGGTTTTATCTTCTTTTGTTAAGATTCCCTTTGTTTTATAAACTTTTTTTTGGAGCCACATTTAGTGGCTAGGTTACTCCTAGCTCTATCAAGTCATGTTCAAGGAACTACGCAGTACCAGAGATCAAGCCCAGACCTCTGCATACAATGATTACTCTCAGCATATGGAGGTCTTTCTCCTTAAATCCATTCCTTTTTCAAAATGAAATGATAGGGACAAAATAGAGTAGGAACTTTCTCACTTACTGACCTAGAAAACTAATGTTTCCATTTAAAATCTATTGGTTTGGGACCAGAGAGATTTAAGGCGCTTGTTTCACATGTAACTGTCCCAGGTTTTCTGAAATCAAAATCCAGGATATTCTGCTCCGTATCGAAATGTTGTCTCTCACGGTACTAGCAGATGAGGTCTACAGAATCACCAAAGCAGAGGCCCTAGTAAGGGGTCAGCCAAACCTGCTTCTTCCTTCACCTGGAACTCCAGCTGGAAAGGGTGTTAATAAAGTATCTCTTGGCTCTGTGACGGCTACTGAGCCGTGAGTTGGGTTGCCAAGAGGGAGCCAAGAAATTCTTCGCTTCTGCAATGAATTAATTAGCTAATATTTGTGGAGTGCCTGAAAGTGGTAGAGTGATGTCCATGCTGCTTACCATCAAGGTCACAGAAGTGTCATTAGAACTGAGAGAGGGACATCCAGCAGCAGAGAAAGTTTCTCAAGCAATCACTAAGGGCTATGAAACCAACCT
The DNA here is from genome assembly GCA_021461705.1 of Cryptotis parvus. Taxonomy (NCBI): domain Eukaryota; kingdom Metazoa; phylum Chordata; class Mammalia; order Eulipotyphla; family Soricidae; genus Cryptotis; species Cryptotis parvus. The sequence continues at coordinate 19,376 of JAJIBD010021836.1, forward strand.
AAACACAATTAGCCTCCTGTCATTTCCTGGGTCTATTTCCTACTGATCAAGAGTATTCAGAGGGACCTTCTACCCTGATATCCAAGAATAGTAGCAGGCTAGTGGCTATTATCAGACTTTCCTCCGTTCAACCTGTCCCAATCCTGGGCCCTCTGTTAGAACAAAGGAGAAGACTAAGAGAAGAGAAGGGATGGGTTTCTAATGCTTCAGCAGTAAGCCAAGCACCACTCTTTCTCAACCTCCGTTGTAAAAAATTGTCAATCCACCCTGGTAGGCTACTAGTGACAAATGCCTGTATCCCAAAGTTGTGTCATATAAAATTCCTAGACTCATAACAAAAAGTGACCCTTTATTGAGTGCTTACCAAGCATCAGGACTTGTGCTGTGTGCTTTCCACAATCACGTTACATTCTAACTTTGATTCCTTCCCTCTGGAAGCGGTATCCTCAATTTCTAGACAAAGATGTTGAAACCAGAGATTCCATAGTACACAGAGAAAGGAGGGGAGGGGAGAGAGAGAAGAACAGAGAGAGAGAGAGAGAGAGAGAGAGAGAGAGAGAGAGAGAGAGAGAGAGAGATTGAAACCTCTAGAAACTAAATAAACTGCCAATGGCCACAGAGCTTGGGATTTAAACTGACACCAAAACCTTACTTTTAACCATGACATGGTTCTGCCTACTGAAAGTACTCTAAGAAAAGAGGCCAGGCTTTCTTTTGAAATGAAAATTAAATCTATTGCAGGGAATACAGCGAAGGCACTCACTTCTAAGCTCTTGAGAATAAGGACAGCAAAGGACGCCTGCCAAAGTGGAAGCTGCAGAGAGCACCCTGGACTCCCTGGACTGGATGAAGATGCACAAGCCTTGCTGTCCTGCATCCTGAGTTACCTTTCCACTTGGCCCAATATGCTCTATGAAGTCCTTAGAAGTATGGTTACTAAAACCACTCCCCAATAAGCCACTTGCACACAAGTTTGCTTCCCAAGTACAGTGGGCAGGGCACTTTCCTTGCACACAGCTGACCCAGATTTGATCTGTGGCACCCAATATAGACCTCCCAAGCCCACCAGTGGTAAGCCCTAAGCACTGCCCAGTATGGTCCAAGAACAAATAAACAAAAAGAGAACACAACTTGTGGTAGCACACCTACTATATAATAAATGTTCTTTGGGGGATTTTTTCCATAACAAGGAATTTGGTTCACCAGTCTAAAAATTAAGGGTTGAAAAGATGGTCCAGTAGGACACTTGCCTTGCACGTGGCCAACCAGGTTTGATACCCAGAACTAAATAGAGCCCCTCTAGAAGTGATCCCTCAGAATCGGACCAAGAATAATCCCGGAGCACCACCAGATTTTGCCCAAATTCAATCACCCCCAAATTTGTAAACATTTAAATTGAGTTGAAATTTCCCCAACCCCTACTGTGATATTAAAGTATAATATGCATTTTGAACTCTCACCCCGGCCTGCCTGCATCTCAGGTAGAGTGTCTGGGGTGTGCGGCTGGCAGGGCGGGCGCCTGGGGCTGTGGTAGAGCCCCAGGTCTCGGCAGAAGGTGGAACTACAACCCCCAGAAGTCCGAGCGGAACCGGAAGTAAACCGTCATTTTGAACTCTCACCCGGCCTGCCTGCATCTCAGGTAGAGTGTCTGGGGTGCGCGGCTGGCCGGGCGGGCGCCTGGGGCTGTGGTAGAGCCCCAGGTCTCGGCAGAAGGTGGAACTACAACCCCCAGAAGTCCGAGCGGAACCGGAAGTAAACCGTCATTTTGAACTCTCACCCCGGCCTGCCTGCATCTCAGGTAGAGTGTCTGGGGTGCGCGGCTGGCCGGGCGGGCGCCTGGGGCTGTGGTAGAGCCCCAGGTCTCGGCAGAAGGTGGAACTACAACCCCCAGAAGTCCGAGCGGAACCGGAAGTAAACCATCATTTTGAACTCTCACCCCGCCTGCCTGCATCTCAGGTAGAGTGTCTGGGGTGCGCGGCTGGCCGGGCAGGCGCCTGGGGCTGTGGTAGAGCCCCAGGTCTCGGCAGAAGGTGGAACTACAACCCCCAGAAGTCCGAGCGGAACCCGGAAGTAAACCGTCATTTTGAACTCTCACCCGGCCTGCCTGCATCTCAGGTAGAGTGTCTGGGGTGCGGCTGGCCGGGCGGGCGCCTGGGGCTGTGGTAGAGCCCCAGGTCTCGGCAGAAGGTGGAACTACAACCCCCAGAAGTCCGAGCGGAACCGGAAGTAAACCGTCATTTTGAACTCTCACCCCGGCCTGCCTGCATCTCAGGTAGAGTGTCTGGGGTCTTGCGGCTGGCCGGGCAGGCGCCTGGGGCTGTGGTAGAGCCCCAGGTCTCGGCAGAAGGTGGAACTACAACCCCCAGAAGTCCGAGCGGAACCGGAAGTAAACCGTCATTTTGAACTCTCACCCGGCCTGCCTGCATCTCAGGTAGAGTGTCTCTGGGGTGCGTGGCTGGCCGGGGCGGCTACGCTGCCGCTTATTATTACTAAAACTAGGAAATTCAACACCAAGGGAGGGTAATACCCTCAAGAAAAAAAGAAACAGTACGCTAGAGGAATCTATCCCTGAACACCGCAACACCATGGGAAAACAACGCAGATCCCCAGCTCGAAGAACAGATGAAGGAATTGACCGTGAAGAATCAAAAAAGAATACAGATATGCATGATCACTCTGACAATGAAATTAGAGAGGAAATTGGTAGGATGTTTAAGGAGCTCAACGAAAAAATTGAGCAGATGTCCAATAAAATACAGGAGAACATAAACGAAGCAGTTGAAAGGGCAGTCAATAAACTACGGGAGGAAATGAGAGCAGAAATCAGAACCATGCAAAGAGAAATATCATCACTTAAAAACTCAGTAGATGAAATGAAAAACACAATCGGGGCTCTCAACAGTAGGATGACAGCAGCGGAAGAGAGAATCAGTGAGACTGAAGATGAGCTGCAGAAAGCACTCAGAGAACTACATAAGATGGAAAAAGATCGGAAAATGGATCAGCAACGGAACAGAGAACAATGGGATGAAGCCAGGCGGAACAACATAAGAATCATCGGAGTCCCAGAGGGACAGGAAAGTAACCCCAAGGAAATTAAAACAGTTAAAAACATCCTGGCTGAAAAGTTCCCCGAGTTAAAGGATGAAGGCATCCAGATCCAAGAAGCCCGACGCAACCCCAGCAAGAAGAGACCCCAATAGAAAGACCCCAAGACACATCCTAGTCAAAGTAATGGATGCCATAGACAGAGACAGAATTCTTCAGGCAGCAAGATCAAAGAAGGAAATTGTGTACAAAGGAGCATCCATTCGACTTTCAGCAGACTTCTCAGAAGACACCCTCCAAGCCCGAAGGCAGTGGTGGGATATAGTAAAAAAACTTAATGAAATGAACGCCTCAGCAAGAATTCTTTATCCAGCTAAACTCTCACTCAGATTTGAAGGACAGATATACAACTTCTTGGATAAACAACAGCTTAGGAACTTTGTAAAATCAAAACCAACCTTAAAAAGAAGGACTGAATGATCTACTATAAGACGAAACATAACCCAAAAGAACAACCAACCTATACAGAGAGATGGCACAAAATCCCATGACAATAATATCTCTCAATGTCAACGGTCTAAATGCACCAGTTAAGAGACACAGAGTGGCAAAATGGATCACAAAATTGAATCCGACATTCTGCTGCCTTCAAGAAACACACCTGAACAATCGGAGCAAAGACAGGCTCAAAATAAAAGGCTGGAAAACAATCCTTCACTCAAACAACCCATCCAAAAAGGCTGGGGTAGCCATACTGGTATCTGACAACATAGACTTCAGGCTGAAGAAGGTCAGAAGGGACAGTGAAGGTCACTTGTTAATAGTCAAGGGATGCATATATCAGGAAGAAATCACGCTATTAAACATATATGCACCCAACGAGGGGCCAGCAAAATACCTAAAACAACTACTAATAGACTTCAAAGAAGACATTGACAGCAACACAATTGTAGTTGGAGACTTCAACACTGCTCTATCAACCCTGGATAGATCAACAAGATTGAAACTTACCAAGGAAATACTGGCCCTAAAAGAGGAGATGGAAGAAAGAGGGCTGGTAGACATATACAGGACATTTCATCCCCAAAAAGCTGAATACACTTTCTTCTCCAGTGCACATGGAACATACTCAAAAATAGATCACATGCTGAGCCATAAATCATACCTCCATAAAATCAAGAAGATAGAAATTGTGCCAACTATTTTTTCAGACCATGATGCACTGAAAATAGAAGTTAATTGTACACAAAAACGGAGACCAATACCAAGTACCTGGAAACTAAACAGCTCACTGCTGAACAACCAGCAAGTCATAAAAGAAATCAAAGAGGAAATCCAAAGATTCCTTGAAACAAATGAGACTGAAGACACGAATTACCAGAACTTGTGGGATACGGCAAAAGCAGTGTTAAGAGGCAAGTTCATAGCTCTTCAGGCATTCATCAGAAAAGAAGAAAGGGCCATCATAAACAGTCTGACTTCACAACTTAAGATCTTAGAGAGTGATCAACAAAAAGGAGCCCAACCCAAGCAGAAAGAAAGAAATAATAAAACTTAGAGCAGAAATCAATGAGATGGAATGTCAAAAAACAATCCAGAAGATCAACGAAACCAAAAGCTGGTTCTTTGAAAAAATAAACAAGATTGACAAACCACTTGCAAGACTTGTAAGAAAAGGAAAAGAGAGAACCCAAATAAATAGAATCAGAAATGAAAACGGAGACATCACAACTGAAAACACAGAAATTCAAAAGATCATCAGAGATTACTATGAGAGCCTGTATGCCACGAAACAAGAGAACCTAGAAGAAATGGACAAATTCCTGAATTCCTATAGCTTCCCAAGTCTGCAACAAGAAGATTTGGAATACCTCAACAAACCTATCTCCATCGAGGAAATAGAATCGGTAATCAAAAGTCTCCCTAAACACAAAAGCCCAGGCCCAGATGGATTCACCAGTGAATTCTACAAAACCTTTAAAGAGGACCTACTCTCAATTTTTTTAAGCTCTTCCGGCAAATTGAAGAAACAGAAATACTCCCAAATAGCTTTTACGAGGCACATATCACCCTGATACCCAAAGCAGACAAAGATGTCACAAAAAAAGGAAAACTACAGACCAATCTCCCTGATGAATACAGATGCTAAGATCTTCAACAAAATACTAGCAAATAGAATCCAAAGAGTCATCAAAAAGATTGTACACCATGACCAAGTGGGATTCATCCCGGGAATGCAAGGATGGTTCAACATCCGCAAGTCAATCAACATAATACATCATATCAACAAAAAAGAAAAATAAAAACCATATGATCATATCAATAGATGCAGAGAAGGCATTTGACAAGATTCAACACCCGTTCATGATGAAAGCTCTCCGTAAAATGGGGATTGAAGGAACCTTCCTCAAGATAATCCAGGCCATCTACTACAAGCCCACAGCGAGCATCATTCTCAATGGGGAAAAACTGAAAGCCTTCCCCTTAAGATCAGGGACAAGACAAGGCTGCCCACTCTCACCACTTCTATTCAATATAGTACTGGAAGTACTTGCCATAGCAATCAGGGAAGAAAAAAGACATTAAGGGCATCCAGATAGGAAGGGAAGAAGCCAAGTTATCACTATTTGCAGATGACATGATATTATACCTGGAAAACCCAAAACTCTCTACCAAGAGGCTCCTAGAAATAATACATTCTTACAGTAGAGTAGCAGGGTACAAAATCAATACCCAAAAGTCAATGGCCTTCCTATATGCAAACAGCGAAAGAGAAGAAAGGGACATTAAAGAAACTATCCCATTCACAATTGCACACGCAGAAAATCAAATACTTAGGAATCAGTCTGACAAAGAATGTAAAGGATCTCTACAAAGAAAACTACAAAACGTTACTTCAGGAAATAAAAGAAGACCTGAGGAAATGGAGACACATTCCCTGCTCATGGATTGGAAGGATTAACATTATCAAAATGGTAATACTCCCTAGAGCTTTATACAGATTCAATGCGGTCCCTATAAAGATACCCATGATGTTCTTCAAAGAAATTGAACAAACACTCCTGAAATTTGTATGGAATAATAAAACCCCACGAATAGCTAAAGCAATCCTTGGGAAAAAGAAGATGGGAGGTATCACTTTCCCCAACCTCAAGCTCTACTACAGAGCAGTTGTAATTAAGACAGTGTGGTATTGGTATAGAGACAGACCCGTAGACCTATGGAATAGAACTGAGTATCCTGAAACGCACTCACAAATATACAACCACTTAATCTTCGATAAAGGAGCAAAAAATATTAAGTGGAGCAAAGAAAGCCTCTTCAACAAATGGTGCTGGGAAAACTGGGCAGCTACATGTAAAAAAATGAACTTAGACCTCCTTCTAACGCCATGCACAAAAGTCAGATCAAAATGGATTCTAGATCTCGATATCAGACATGAATCTATAAGGTACATCGAAGAAAACATAGGAGAAACGCTCTATGACATCGAAACGAAAAGTATCTTTAAAGACGACACACCACTGACCAAGCAAATGGAAGCAAAGATAAACAAATGGGATTATATAAAATTGAAAAGCTTCTGCACCTCAAAAGAAACGGTGACCAAGATACAAAGACAATCCACAGAGTGGGAAAGGATATTCACCCAATACCCATCTGACAAGGGGTTAATATCCAGAATATATCAGGCACTGGTAGCACTCCACAAGAAGAAAACAGCCAACCCCATCAAAAAATGGGGAGAAGAAATGAACAGAAGCTTCCAAAAAAGAAGAAATTCAAATGGCCAAAAGGCATATGAAAAAGTGCTCTTCATCTTTAATCATCAGGGAGATGCAAATCAAAACAACAATGAGGTACCATCTCACCCCACAGAGACTGGCACACATCCAAAACAGCAAGAACAACCGGTGCTGGCGTGGATGTGGGGAAAAAGGGACTCTCATCCACTGCTGGTGGGAGTGCCGACTGGTCCAGCCCTTTTGGAAAACAATATGGGCATTCCTCCGAAAGCTAGATATTGAGCTCCCATTTGATCCAGCAATAGCACTCCTGGGAATATACCCTAGAGACCGAAAAACACATAGCAGAAACACTATCTGTACTTCTTTATTCATCTCTGCGCTATTCACTATAGCTAGAATCTGGAAACAACCTAAATGCCCGAGAACAGAGGACTGGCTAAAGAAACTGTGGTTCATCTACACTATGGAATACTATGCGGCTGTCAGAAAGGATGAAATTATGAAATTTACCTGCAAATGGATGGACATGGAGTCTATCATGCTGAGTGAAATTAGTCAGAAGGAAAAGGACAGATATAGAATGACTGCATTCATTAATAGGATATAGATACCAGTGTTTTAATAAATATGGGAAATGGTAATGGCAGATTAAAACTCACCACTGAATATACACAAAGAGACTTAAGTGACAAACTCTAAATATCTGCAGGGCTAGCCATAATGTGTAAAATAAGAGGGAGAGAGATGCAGAGACAGAGAGAGAGAGAGAGAGAGAAAGAGAGGAAACTGGGGTACCTGCTATTAAGGCGGGTGGGGGACGGGAGGGGAGGGGTACATTGGTGGGGGAAATGGGGCACTGGTGGAGGGATGGGTGCTGGAATACTGTATTACCAAGAACCAATTATGAACACCTTTGTAAGTGTATGTTTCACGGTGGTATAATAAAAAATTTAAAAAAAATTTAAAAAAAATAAAGTATAATATGCTATGAGAAAGTTCCATCATCTTATTGATAACTGACATTCTGTTACTGATTAAAAATCCCCCAAAAAAGTTGAGGAAAATACCCTTTATTTTAATAACAAAGGATATTTTATTCTAATCAGAGGCTGCTGAACAGAACAAGGTTCCATAGGGAGAGAAGACATTTAAGCCCAGAGGGCGAGACGAGAATTCATGGGAACACTGGGAACTTTGTGGAGCAACACAAAGACAGCTGGGTAGTGTCACTGTGGGGCCAACCATTTATCAAACATTTTATTTCATCACATTCCAGCACTCTACTGCCCAGCACAACCCAACCTGGCTATCTAAAATTACCTTTTAAGTTTTTATTATAGGTTTGTTACTATGGTTCCAATAGTGTTCAGGTTTATAATATTGATGTACAAAGTTACCAAACAGCAAAATTACCACCACCAAAGTTCTTATGACCTCCGATCACTGTCCTTATGTCACCTCTGAGCCAATCTTCATTACTCATCATGCCCCCCACTGTTTGCTAATTGTATAATCCAAGACAAGGGGTTTTTCACCATTCAATACTGTTATTCTCTAGTTTGTGTATCTATATTTCACAGATAAGTGAGATCGCCAAATTCTCAATGCCCTACTCATAAAATTAATTTTAAAATATATTCCAAAAGTTAAAAATTCAGCTCCTTGATCATTTTAGACAATTACAAATGGTGAGTGGCTACATATGGGGACACTATTATATTAGCCAGCACTGAATATAAATGTTGCATTAATGCTAAAATGTCCCATTGGGGGCCAGAGTGCAGCAGGTAGGGTGTTTGCCTGGCATGTGGCCTACCCAGGTTCGATCCCCAGCATCCCATATGGTCCCCCAAGCACCGTCAGCAGAAATTCCTGAGTGAAGAGTCAGGAGTAACCCCTGAGCATCACCGAGTATGACCCAAAAAAAGCAAAAAAAAAAAAAAAAGTACTATTGGGTAGCAACAGTCTAAAATAAAATCTTTGCGCCCTGTATAGTCGTTAAAGATTACTGCTTTTGAATGAATTAAAAAATGAAAAGTTCCCATAATCCCATGCAACAAGAATAGTCTCTGTGGTGATAATCTCCCTGAGAATATCTTCACCATTTAGGGACTTCTTTATCACTAAGTAGCCAGAACCAAAGTCCATTTATGGAGCACTCAATCCAGAATTCGGTTACTTTGCAAATGAGGTGTGTGTGTCTGAACAAATCATAACTACTGATGGTGAGTAATACGAAGTAACTTTTCTGATAAGCATATCACTGTCTGTCTTCCCGTATATCATCGATTTGCTCGAGCAGGCACCAGTAACATCTCAATACGTCCTGTCACATATGAAATAGCCCAAGGGCATCATCCCACTCCAGGAACATAAAGAGCCTCAAACCATTTTATTGGGTCATGGGAATAAGGTCTATGATTGTTACTGGTATTTGGCATGTCAAATATGACACGGGTAGCTTGCCAGGCTCTTATCAGGCTATGCTCTGATAATCATAACTGGAGAGAATTACCATACATTCCCTGGGAGGTTACAAAAGAACTACTTTTTCCCATATAATAGAAACACAGTTCTCTGGAGTTGGCATATTGTGCGTGAAAGGAATTAACATAGAGAGTTTGACTCCCAACTTGTAGGCTGACACTTGGCTGGTATCAAGGAACTTGGAGTTCAGGAATCTCCCACTATTCCCATAACTATTACAAATGGCCTCCTGATCATGCTGAGTGAAATTAGCAAAAAAGAAAAGGAGAGATATAGAATGACTGCATTTGTTTATGGGATATAAAAAAATAGAATGATACCAATATCCAAAGCCAGGCAAAACATCAGTAGGTCTTATCAGTGGGTGGAATCTACTGCAAGTGTGTTGGAGTCAGAGTTTAGGTAAGAAAAGGAAGGGAACAGTCTGCTAATAATCGTTGGAAATGACGATACCAGCCTAGAACTGAGCATTGAATATAGGCAAAGTTATATATGATAACCTCTTAATTTATGTATTGCAAGCCAAAATGTGTAAGAGAAGGAAGATATAGATATACAGAGATAGAGATAGAGATAGAGATAGAGATAGAGATAGAGAGAGAGAGAGAGAGAGAAGAGAGAGAGAGAGAAGAGTCAAAGTGCCTGCCATAGGCAGGCTGGGGTAGAGAGGAGAGAATTGGGGACAATGATAGTGGGAAATGGGCACTGGTGGAGGGATGGCTGCTGGAACACTGTATGACTGTAACCCAAACATGAACATCTTTGCATTTGTATATCTCACGGTGGCATAATTAAAAACATTTTTAAATAAAATAAAACTTTCTGCCATATAAAAAGGGACTCTATGCCTATGAGTTGTTTAAACAGACAAGATTGTTTGTGCTGCACACCTGCTTTACTTCTACAATCTGTAATTTTGACCAAAGCAGAGACTAATTCCATGGCACTATTAAAACCACACATTCTGGGTTTCCAATGAGCTGCTCCTGTTGGAACCTTTCAAAGTGTTGTAATTAGTCATATTGGGTAAATTAAGGTGCATTTCATGTGACTGCACTGCAGAGGACCCCCTGAAAGCATGCATCTGGCTTCCTCAAGACTTTGCTGATGAATCTTATCTCTCTGCATCTGGCACTGTATCTTTTCACTATGACTAATCATTATCCTAACTTAATCCTGTACTGAGTCATGTACACCCCACTACTGAATCACTAAAGCCAGGGTTCTCTGTGACCCCAACACAGCATTCTGTTTCATAAAGAGGTTTCTACTGCTCCATCTGCACAAGAAAGCAGGCTGCTGGATGCTCACTGGAACTCAAGGGCACAAGTCTAGGTATGGCCCAATGCCCATGGAGGGTTCTATAAGATCTTTCTTTGTACTCAAGGGTAGTGCGATCAGTACTAATATGGTGGTACCTAGTACTTACATGCATAAAAACAAGCATTACATGAAGCACCTTCTTCATCACCCTGAGGTTCACTACTCAGGTCACACACGAGACAATTCTGTCTCATTTCATAACTAAACTCATATAAAATATCTTAAGATAGGAATAAGCACACATAAGTCATCAGAAGCTTCTTTTCAAGCTAATTAATGCATGAAGAATCATCAAATAAGTTCATGGGAAGTGATTATTTGATTTAACTTGGGAGTTATAAATGATAAGCAAGTTCATTCAACCTCCAGGACAAGAGTGGCTTATCCAGGCATTAATAGAAAACCCAACCTTTTTCTTTGGAAAGAATGTGAAATAATCTACTATGCTTGTAAATTTTGCATGACAACTCACAATGGGAACCCTCAGTAATCTTAAACATAACCCAGGAGCTAATGGAAATATAAAAGAAACCTTAGGCTTTTTTTTTTACTTTATTGTTAAAATAAACAAACAATTCTAAATGGTCAGAGAAACAGTCCAGGGCTTGAGGCACTTGCTTTGCACATGGGCAAACCTGGTTCAATCCCGGGAATGGTGGGGTCTCCCAAGCACCCTTGGGATCAATCTCAAGCACCGAGCTGGGATTTGCCTCCCAAACATCACTGAGGATGGTCCAATGCCCCACCACAATACTGGAAAAAAAAACTCTGTTCCCTTTAAAGGGAGATGAGTTTCACATTAGTATGCTACTGACTGTACTGCATACCTATTATACTTCAGAAGAAAACTCCTGTCAAGGCCAACCTTCACAAACAAAAGTCCTTCTGATGCAACAATGCTGGTAACACAGAATACCTGACAACTTCCAGAGCCTGAGAGCCCATTTTAAAATTAACATGTCTTGCTGAATGAAACAATAATAATAGCCAGCACTGGTTAATAATATCGGTTGAGTGTTTTATCCTATTTAATTCTCATAATAATTCAGTGAGGCTAGTATTAGTACCCGCCTACGATGATACAGAACAGAGGTAGAGAGAAATAATGAAAGTTTCCCAGTTATACTGAAAGAAGGCAGAAACCCAGTAACTCCCTCCCCAACCAGGGCAGGCCTACTTATGGAAAAGTACCATTTTAGGGCCTAAATAACCCTTTCTTCCTGAATCTACAACAAAAGGCCCAGAACGAATTCCTGTTTCCCACCCTGGCAGATGTTGGGAGCCCGCCCCCCCATATCCTATTATCTGGTCTGACTTGCATGCTGACCTGCAATCCCAAGACGTATGCCTAGCCACACCAAATACAGAAAGAAGTATTGAGTGTGACCCGATTGATAGGTGATGGTAACTTGTTACAAAGTGATTGGCTGCCTGCGCACAGACCTTGATGTAATATTTTCAATCTATTGGATGGTTATGCACGGGCTTTCTTTTAAAAGACCCCCATTGAAAGGGCTCAGGGCTCTTAGCCGCTGACTGCTTGTGGTCATGCTATGGGCCGGGTATACTCGAATAAACCCTTGTTTTTGCATAGGAACCGGTCTCTCAGAGTTTTCCTTGATAGGTGCAGCGTTCGAGGCTCCCAGTCAGTCACCCCATCAGGTGGCCAACCCTTTCAATACAAAGCAAGCTATGAGGGACTCTGGGCTGAAACTGAGGTCAGCTAGCCCAAGGCGCAGACAGGGGACTGTTCCAGCGCCTGGGCTTAGAAGGGACCTAGAAAGAAGCCGCAAATTTGAGCTATTTCTTTAAGGAATTCTGGAGTGCTTCCAAGGATGTACTACATTTTCCTTGGGTATAACCTACTTCTAGGAATAAAGCAGTGCACGGGACAAAGGATATTAATGTTCTGTGTTACTGGGGCAGCACTTAGTAGTAATAAACTGCTGCTTTAAAATACAAAATAACACTAAAAGAATGCTTCCAATTCATCAAATAATGAAGTCAACAACTTTAGTGCTCACATGCAAAAATTAATAAACACTTGTAAAGAGAGTTTGTAGAAATATAAGAATAATCAGGAATGCTCATAGACAAGTGACAATCTGAAATGCTTCCCCAAGAGCTCACAGAAAAGATGACAACGATCTGGAGCCCATCACCTGAGATAATGACATCATCAACATGGCTGCTAATGACGGCAGCTGCCAGAGACAGAAGTTTACTCCCAGCGAGTAGATTTCATCTAGGGAGCTATGAAATTCAGAATTCTAACATGACCCCATCTCCTATCCCCACCCCCAGGTGCTTCCATAAGGGGATTTTAAAAACTCCTATCAGGCGATTTCAAATAAAGATGACTTTACTGGACGGCCTCAGGTGAGCCATTGTCAACTCCCACACTGTCTCAAAGGAGCAACACAAAGCGCTCATCGACCTTGATAGGTTGAAGTGCCACGTGGGAGAGAGAGAAGGCCAGGTGGCAGGACGGACAGGGCAGTCTCTAGAAGTCCTCAGTTCTACAGCCCCAGGAAACTGACCTCTTCAAACAACCAGTAAACAGAGCCTCAGAGCCTCCAAGTAAAAACAGCTGGGCTACACTATTGTCACGGTATCCTGTGCTGTTCTGGGAGAGGGGCAACTAAGTCACATGCAGATCCTGGACCCACGGAAGTGTGGAGTAACAAAACATGTGTGCTGTTTTGAATGGCTACATTTGGGCAGGAGTTTATGCAATGACAGTAAACAGGACCCAACTTAAAAGCCCACAAATGAATGCAGTGGGTCATCACCCTCGTTTTATAAGCATCCATTTATGTGGGAAACAGAAAGTCTTCAGCTCTGGAAAAAAAAAATTTTTGCTGCTATTGGAAGCGGAGGAGCCAGGTAAGACAGACAACGGAAAGAGAGGAACAAGTCAAACCACGTCCCTGCACATTTACTGAAGCGGTTGACTGTCTTATTGCCTAAGGACATAAAGAGGCTTACTACACACGGAAAGAGCTTTCTCCTTTCCCTCTAGGAGACTGCAGAAGGACAAGGAATAGGCCACCAACTGGGGCCAGTGTTAAGTATTTTGCTTACACCATCAGCACATCAGAAGCACACAAGGGTGTGATTTGCCTTTCACTGACTAAAGTAGCTTTTCTAGTTGTTAGCAAGCCTACTGCTTATTGAAGCATTCCTAGGATAAGGTCCAAAGTCTTTCCCTCCCTCCAATGCATTCTTGTTTGTTTTGATTTTTTTTGGGAGAAGGACCTCCAATTCTGGAGGTTAACCCCCCTACCCCCACACCCCCCCCACACACACACACAAGTGCTCTTACTTCTGGTGGTGCTCAGGGACCACGCAATGACAGGGATCAAACTCAGGACTCCTGCATGCAGAGCATGCATTCCAGACTGTTGCACTATCTCCAGACCCCCTATCCATGGCACTCTTAGAGTGACACTTAAAACCTAGCTCACAGGCTTGCTCTTTCAAGCCTGTGTTCTCTCTCTACTCTTGTATCTATTTGTCTCTGTTGCTTTTTTCATTCTGGACAAGCCCATGTTCTCTCTTGAACACATATTCCTTTCTTTCTTCCCATAAGTAAATTGCTTTCAATAAAATATCTTGGGGCCGGAGTGATAGCACAGCGATACAGCGCTTGCTTTGCACATGGCCAATCCGGATTCGATCCCCGGCATCCCATATGGTCCCCTGAGCACCGCCAGGAGTGATTCCTGAGTGCAGAGCCAGGAATAACCCCTGAGCATTGCCAAGTGAGACCCAAAAAGCAAGAAAATAAAATAAAATTATCTGGCTTCACTTATCTACTGTCCCTTTTCCAAAGACTCATAAATAAATCCCAAAAAGAGATCAATTAGTCATAAAAACTTCTCAGAGACCTGGTCCTGGCTGAGACCTCCAGGGTGATGTAAGGAGCGTGACAGGCCAAGTTCCAGCCCTACCAAAGCTCCAGCAGTTGTCGCCATTCCTCTGGCTGAACTGGCTCAACAGGCAAATATTCTGGATTTTCTGGCGTGACTTCTCCAAACTTTACAATACTAACATTCCAGTAGGACCACACCAGATTAGATAAGAATGTAGCATAGAGGCCAACTAGTCTTGACTAACAAAATCATTAACACAGCAGGCTGAACTTGCAACAACAGCTTAGTAAACCCTCAGTCAAGGGCTTAATGACCCCATGGTGACATATAACAATTTTCACCAATTTTCTTTTACTGAAGTATTTTGTGATCATTCCATTAGCCATTTTCATTTCATAAGAAGCAATATAAATTACTGTGCACCTGCTTATGGGGACAGACATGAGGGATGGTTGAGGGAAGGTGCCAGAGGTACAGCCATTGGTTTTGGAATACTAAATGCCTGTAACAAATCATCATGAATAACTTTGTAAATCACAATATTTAAATATAAAGTTGGGACTTTTATGTTCATAGCAGTATTATTCACAGTAGCCAGAATCTGGAAACAACCATAGCGCCCGAGAATCAATGACTGGATAAAGAAGCTTTGGTACATCTACATAATGGAATACTATGCAGCTGTTAGGAAAAATGAAATTATGAAATTTGCCTATAAATGGATGGACATGGAGAAGATCATGTTGAGTGAATGGAGAGGATCATGTTGAGTGAAATTAGCCAGAAGGAGAGAGACAGATATAGAATGACTGCATTTATTTGCATGACATAAATATATATGTACATATACCAATATCCAAGGTCAAGTGTAACATGTATCAGGAGGTTTTTTTTAATTTTTTATTATACCACTGTGAAACATACAATTACAAAGGTGTTCATAATTGGTTCTTGGTAATACAGTATACTAGCACCCATCCCTCCACCAGTGCCCCATTTCCACCACCAATGTACCCCAACCCTCCCGCCCACCCCCATGCTGCCTTAATAGCAGACAGCCCCGTTTCCACTCTTTCTCTCTCTGTCTCTCTCTCTGTCTCTGCATCTCTCTCCCTCTTATTTTACACATTGTGGCTAGCCCTGCAGATATTTAGAGTTTATCGCTTAAGTCTCTGTGTATATTCAATGGTGAGTTGTATCAGGAGGTCTTGTCAAAGGTGGAAATTATCACAAACATGTGGGAATCAGAGCCTAGGTAAAATAGAAAATGGAACAGTGTGCTTGTCAAAAGTACTAATGCCAACCTAGAACTGAGCATTAAATACAGGCAAAAAGATACACATGACAACCCTTTAATGCATGTATTGTAATCCGCAATCTGGAAGGAAAGGAAAAGAGAAAGAGATAGAGAGAAAGGGAAAGAAATAAAGAACCTGCCATGGAGGAGGGCTGGGGGTAGGGGGAGGGAACCGGGGACACTGGTGGTGGGAGATGGGCACTGGTGGAGGGATGGGTGCTGGAACATTGTACGAACAAAACCCAAATATGAACATCTTTGTAATTGTATATCTCACAGTGGTATAATAAAATACTTTAAAAATAAATAAATAAATAAATAGATAGATAGATAAATGTATAAATAAATAAATAGATAGATATAAAGTTGGGGGTAAAAATATCTGGCTTCACCTAACAAAGAAAACTAGCTTAGAGTTTTACAAATTTTCACCGCCAAATTCATGAAGTATTCCACTGATTTCACCACCTATGCTCCCAACTCTACCCAGTCTTGAATTAAATTTGGGAGGCTAGACCTCAGGACTATAGTGAGAATTTTTGAAAGTCAACAAACTTCCCAAATCTACTTATCTCAACACAGTTACATAACTTCAGTACATGTGACTGTATGCACAGACTAATTGGTTTGCTCTTTCTCCAATTACATAGTCTGGGATTTTATAATTAGGTTTTGATCTGGATTTTTGTTGCTATTTTCAATAATCTCTTGCTTGCAACAGTACCTACTACTAGAGTTCAATATACCCAGCACAGACTGGCTAGTTACCAGAGGCAAGCATAAAGATGTTATTTGACAAATCAGTAATTCCTATATGGTAAAACAGATTTATGAAATAAAAGGATACCTCAAGGTTAGTCAATGGTACTGAGTGTGTCAATATTACAGCTGCTCTCCAAACATAGATAATGTAGTTACATAAACCATAGATGTATTTTAATAGAGTCATACATTGATATATTCAAAATGATCAATAAAAACCTACAGAAGCAAACCTGTGCCTACAGTTTAAGCTCAACAACTACTCATGACTAAGTAGTTTGTTCTTTGACAGACTTGAAAGTGACAGAAGTAACCACACAGACCACCCCAATCTCAGGAATGGAAAACTAATTGCTCTCTATATAAGCAGTTCTTTTATCACATACGCATAAAGAAAAATGTCATCAATTTTTTAAGAATTTACTAGGGAGATAAACATTTAGCAAGTAACTTCTATGTGCCTAGAACAAGATTAAATTTTTTTCATAAATTTTTCCACCAGTTTCTAGTAGGAACCCATTCAAACAATATTACTATTACCTAAAAGCCTAAAAGCCTCTGCATCTGCCCTGGATTGCCTCCTGCAGGTCACTTCGTAGATAGGGGGGGTAGTCTAAATGTGGCAGTTTATCTGACCATGTATTCTAACCATGTATACTGGCTGGTATAAATATTCTCTCATGCTACCACAATCATTGTGGGGCTAGCTAGATCTTACCAGCATATTTGCCTGGCCACGTTGGATCTCTAAGTAATTAGACCAGAGAGAAATGCTGTTTGCCTCCAAGCAAGCAAGCATGGCTCCCCTGATAACTCAAAGGCAACTAAAATACAAAACTACCGTGAAGTAGACGAGACTTGTGAAGGCTTGGAGAAATATTTAACTGGCATTAGTATTAGTCTTTGGTACAGAGACATGCCATCTCAGAAACCCCCTTCTCTACCCTATAAAAGCATTTCCAGGCAGATCTTGGCTCAAAATATTAGCATATAATAGAGCCTAGGTGAGGTGCTGGGAGAAATTACCAAAGGGCATATAACCCTTCCTGCTTCCCATAATAGTGAGAGGTCTGAGTTGCAGGGGGTATACCTGCTTTCTCTCTCTCTCTCTCTCTCTCTCTCTCTCTCTCTCTCTCTCTCTCTCTCTCTCTTTTGTGAGCTTGCACCCTTCTTGGGAGTCTTGTCTTTGGTTGGTTTGAGGCTCTTTGTATTCCTGAATCAACCAGATGCCATTGGGCTACATTGGCACATGATAGGATCCAATGGAAATGTTACTGGTGCCTGCTCGAGCAAATCGACGAATAATGGGATGTCAAGTGATCAAGTGAATCTCATGAATAACTCAAAAATTTGAAAGAATTCTCTATAAATAAAATCTATTCTTCAACTATAATAAAGTACATTAGTCACTGCCTTAAATACAAATGTAAGACACAGGATTTAATTGTGCACATCCCAAGAAACTACTTAAATGGCAAAAGAAAGACACCATACCAAAATGAAAGAGGCACCTTAAACAATATGAAAATATATCAAATCACCTGCATGGCAAGCCTGGCAAGCTGCCCTGTTTTATTTGATATGCCAAATACCAGTAACAATTATATTAGTTCATTCCCATGACCTAATATAATGGTTTGAGGCTCTTTATGTTCCTGGAACAAACAGATGCCTTTGGGCTCTACTAGCATGAGACAGGACATATAGAGATATTACTGGTGCCCGCTCTAGCAAATAGATGATCAACTGGAGGATAGTGATAGTGATAGTGATAGTGATATCAAATCATACATTTGACAAGTGATTAATGTTCAAAAAGCATAGGGAATTTGCACAGAACTCAGTAAGCAATAAAAATTATAGTTAAAAATAGTATAAAAAGCCTGGCAAGCTACCCATGTTTTATTTGTTATGCCAAAAACTGGTAACAATATGGACCTCAATTCCATGACCTGAAGAATGGTTTGAGGCTCTTCCTGTCCCTGGAGCAAGCAGATGCCCTTGGGCTACACTTGCTTGAGACAGGACTATGGAGATGTTACTGGTGCCTGCTCGAGCAAATCGATGAGCTAAGTGAAGACAGTGATACAGTGATACTTTTCCAAAGAAGACATTCAAATAGCCAAGAGACATTAAAATATACTAAACATCACTTCATCAGAGAAAGCAAATCAAAATCACAGTGATAACAATTCATTCCCATTAGGATAAACTTCTGGAATGTGACTCGGGCTCAGAATTTACCCACACTGTCTAGAAAGGTGTTGCCTGACTTTGGCAGGAGACTTGGGCCCAAGTGCATGGTCTATGCTCTGACCAAGAGCATAGACCCTGGCTTGATTCCTGGCACCACATATGATCTGTTGAGCCCACTTGTAGCAAAGATTAAGCCTTGAACGCGGAGCAAGGAGTAAGCCTTGGGCACAGCTAGGGGCTTTTCTTGCCTGAGGATTACTCGCCTATGTCCAGAGATGACCCTTGACTCTGTGCTCAGAGACCATATCTGGTGGTACTCAGAAGACCATATGTAATGTTCAGTAAAAACCAGGACTTCCAGCTTTTCCAGAGCATCAGCAGCGACACCTGTGGCAATGTCTATAAGGTTTATAAACTCAGCAGCATTTCTCCAGTCAGGACCTTCCCTCCCCCTTCCTCCCCCCCCATTCCTCCCTTTCCCTCCACCCGTCCCTCCCCCTACTTTTAGACATATTATTATGTTTTAAAGAACAATGCGTGCAGAACCTGGCAGCTACCTGTGATATAGTCGATATGCCAAAAACAGTAACAATTAAAGGGCTTCATTCCCATGACCCTGAAATAGCCCCCAATAAGGCAGACACAAAAAGATGAGCAAGGAGAGACTGATAAAATCTCAGGGCCAAACTAGCCTAACCTGAACGAACGGTTTGAGGCACTTCGTGTTCCTGTAGCTAGCAGATGCCATTGGGCTACACTTGCATGCAACAGAGACAAATGGAGATGTTACTGGTGCCCGCTCAAGCAAATCGATGAAAACGGGAAGATAAGTTTATAAGTCTTATAACCCATTAGGATGGCTCTCATTAAGAAGACAAATAATTACTAGAAAAGATATGGGAGAAAAAAAAAGAAAGAAAAGATGTGGGAGAAAAAAAAAAGAAAGAAAAGATGTGGGAGAAAAGGCAACCTTGTACCCAGTTGATGGGAATGCAAACTGGTTTCCGCCATCGAAAACACTATGGAGGTTTTTTAAGAAAACTAAAATTCAAACTACCATTTGATCAAACAATCTCACTTCTGAATATATAGTCTAATGAAATAAAATCAGAACTTCAAAACTATATCAGCTCTCACGTTTATTGTAATACTGTCATAACTAAAATGTGAAAAATAACTTGTGTCCATCTACAAATGAGTAGCTAAAGCTGTGTGAAATATATACATATATATGCACTATATATGTGTGTGTGTGTGTGTGTGTGTGCGCATTGGAATATTCAGACATGATAAATAGGAGAGTCTGACATTTGTGATAAACATGTAGAGACAAAGAAGGACTTATGTTATATAAAATAAGTCAAGACCAGAAAGAAAAATACTGTGTAATCTCACTTAAACATATAATATACAAACAATACAAATGCATAGAAGGAAACTTCCAGCTGTAAGGTAACAGGTACAGTACTGTGACTACATTAACAATACTGTATTACATGCTGAAAAGTTACTAAGAGAGTAGCTCTTCCATGTTCTCACCACCAAAAACTGTCAATTATGTGAATAACTTTACTCTGATTATTATTTCATAGTACATGTGTCTCAAATCATTGCTTTGTACTCCTTAAACATATACCCTGTTATAGGTTTATTATCTCACAACAGAACAGCAAACAAAATAAATGAGATCACTGCAATCTACAGCCAAAACAAGTTAAATATACACACAGATTGTTTTAATGATTATGTAACATTCTTCTATTTCATTTACATCCTTCCTCTACTGGGGGAGAAAAACAATAAATGCATTTAAGCCCCTTTAGAAAATTAAATTTGAGATAAAATGACATTAAAAAGCTTGTAGTGCCTTCCTCTCTCGCTTTTCCAACTCTCTCCTTTGTCTCCCTGAAGTCCCCTGGTCCCTCCTGGCGTACACTCAGAATCTTCCCGGTCTGCCCTTCTCCCCCAGAGAGCTACCATTCTCTCCTCCTCCTACCACACTGTGTACAGTTGTCTTCCACAAGGTAAGGAAAGAGGGCAACAGAATTTTTGAAAAGGCATTCGAAGATCATCTCTCCAAGGTACTCATATTTTAAAGGTAGATCTTATTTATCCACATAAATTCCTATGAGATGAGATACAGATTTTAATGTGTGCCCAAGGAAATTAAAGAATTCCAGTACTTGGAGGGATGGGTGCTGGAACAATGTATGGCCGAAACCCAAATATGAACATTTTTGTAATTGTTAAAAAATAAATAAATTTACGTGTGGGAGTCAGAGGCTAGGTAAGACAGAAAATGGAACAGTGTGCTAACAATTGTCGAGGGTACTAATGCCAACCTAGAACTGAGCATTAAATACAAGCAAAAAGATACACATGACAACCCTTTAATGTATGTTCTGTAATCCATAGTCTGGAAGGGAAGGAAAAGAGAAAGAGAGAGAAAAGGGAAAGAAATAAAGAACCTGCCATGGAGGTGGGCTGGGGGAGGGGGAGGGAACTGGGTAGTTGGTGGTGGGAGATGGGCACTGGTGGAGGGATGGGTGCTGGAACACTGTATGACCAAAACCCATATGAACTTTTTAATTGTATATCTTTGTAATTGGGTTAAGGGAAAACATGAACCTTTCCACCTAGGAAGAGATGCTTTAGTAACAGTGAAAACTGTTTTCCGAGGGAAAGGACTGAGCAAGACAGTAAGAGAAGTGACTCTGAACTGTGTTTTATGTGCCTCTAATGAGTCTAGTGGAAATCTTAGGTCTCCTCTCCTAATACTACCCGTTCAGCATCAAGGAACTTATCCAGGGGAGGATTGGTAGCTTGACTTCAAGAAAATCCCGAATGTTCAGGGTATAAATATATATATTGGTCCTTATTGACATCTTCAGTGGATTGGCAGAAGCTTTTCCAATCTATGATGAAAAAGACAGAGAGATGGCTTGGTATTTCTGTGTCATTAGAAAAGCCTGGACATAGTCATTTTCTTTTTTTTTTCTTTGTCTTTGTCTCCTCTTTGGACTCACAGACAGGGGCAGAGCTTCTACTGACTCTCCCTGTGCCAAGCCGCTCATGAGGTGCCGGGAGGGATGGCAGGTTCTAGCCCTGGCCCGCCACTCCAGTAGAGCCTCACAACAAGCCAGAGGACCCCCCCACTCCATGAGGGGCCTCCATTTTCCACATCCGGATTTCCCCCTCGTCAGAACTCCACCCAGCAGACCAGCCTATCACAGCCCGGCTGTGCGGTTCATCAATAAATGCTGGATTTTTAGATGACTATAAGAGTATGCTACCCGCATGGCAGAGCCTGGCAAGCTACCCGTGTCGGATTTGATATGCCAAATACCAGTAACAATTATAGACCTCATTCCCATGACCTGATGGAATGGTTTGAGGCTCTTTATGTTCCTGGAGCAAGCAGGTGCCCTTGGACTCTACTTGCATGAGTCAGGTCATATGGAGATATTACTGGCGCCCGCTCGAGCAAATCAATGATGAATGGGAAGACAGTGATACAGAGTGTATTATCTCACAGTGGTATAATAAAATACTTTTAAAAAATAATAAATAAATAAATAAATATTTTTTTAATTTTTCAAAATAAAAAAAAAGAATTCAGGTACTATATGGAAACAGAGGAGATTATTATTACTTGTTGAAGAATGCAGTGACTGCCCATAATGCAAGCAACTTGTCTGTTTGTTTAAAGCAACTAAAAGATGTTTAAAGCTGATGTTCACCATCACACTCCCTCAATCCATAGGGGATTGTTTGTCCCTCTAGACTGACTGACAAGATTTCAATAAATTTTAGGCATTTATCTATGCAGAAATATTTTAAGTGTCCTACCAAAATGATGTCTGGAAAACTAATGTTCAAATAAAAGGTGAAATAATTCAAACTGAGCAACAATAGATGGCCATAATCTCCAAGCAACAGTCTGTTAGTCTTCCCAACTCCACAGGCTCATTCTTGTTTTCTATTTCCAGTGCTTCATACTTACTAAGGTAAAACAAAACAAAAACTAGAATGCCTGCAATCTGGTGTCACAGTTAATAAATGCCTAAACCTCGTCTGAATCTCATTAAACCTTGGCACAATGTTCGCATTCTGCCAACAAACTCTACTGTTTGCAAAACTGGACCAACTTCTATAAAGTATCTACTAAGAATCAGTATTGAAATCCATCCTCAGAATTATTCTCATACTATTCTTTCATCTCGGGGAATAGATACTAACATTAACCTGAATGCCTTTGATCAGGTCACCACTGATCCTCTCTTGGACTTCAGCATGGCTCTGTTTGGTTGAATAAATATAAGAGCAATCCCAAGTCTGTGTGCTAAGAACAGGAGCAGACTGGTTAAAATGGGAAGGATTTGGTATTCACAAGAAGAGCTATTTTAAGTAAATGGAAATAAAGGGTTAAGTGTTACAAAGCAGAGGCGTAATATGAACCAGGAATATTTTCTAACTAGATGCTCATCCACATTCTTTCTAGAAATATACAGTACCTTCCTGAGGGAAAATAAAATAAATTTCCAGCTTACTGCTTTGTTTCAAGTGTCTACAAAATGCAGGTCTAGTTCTTCTTCAATTATTAATAGTATCTAGCGTTGCTAGTGCATTACCTGGCAAGTATCAGCTGATTCAGCAGTCAATAAATATATGTCACATGAGTGAATGAACTACTGAAATGTGACTCATCCTTTAGACAGCAAAACACAACTTATTTTCAATTAATTCAGCAACATATGATAATGATGCTAAAGCTGTTAGATAAAACTCTAATAAAGTACTAAGATACTGATGATTCTGACATCTGAATAGAATGATAGTCATGTATTAGTAGACTTATGGGTTAAATGCAGACAATTAATATGCTCTAATCAGTCCTCCATTAATCTGTGTGAAAATGTTTAAATGTTTAAACTTCCACACATTTTTCTTCCTCAGTAGAAGTAGGAAACTAACACTGCTGTATTCAGGCAGGAGGGCTCTGGCCAGAATCTCTCTCTGGTGTTTATTCACCTGCCCAATCCCACCCAGCGCCCAGAGCAGAGGCCACAGGACTAACAAGACATCCACACGGGGAACGCACACCTGCTCCTCACTCAGAGTGTCTTGAGAGCCACTATTCTCGGGTCAATCAATCCCAAAGCCACTTCCAGGATGTGTGTCATTCCACCTCCAGAGCTGAATCACATCCACAGGTCTCACCCCTCAGCCGGCAGGGGACAGAAGCACAGTGGGAAGGAAGTGCATGTGCTTGCCGGCCCAAGCACAGGCAGAATGGAGCCACAGGAAGAAAAGCAGCTGCCCTCAAGCCAAGGACCCAGCCTTGATAACCCCGTGTCACCAAATTCCAGCACAAACTGCCAACAAGGCCAGGAGTTATATAGGGATATTGCCTACCAAAATTACTAGGAAAAAAAAATATGCACCTTAGTTTGACTGATTTTGGGAAAAAAATAAAAATCGTACCAATTTTTAATGACTGGGGGCTCAGTTTTTATGTCCATAAATGCTCAACGAAATAACTGTAACTTCAATTATCACTTTGGTCATACAATGATTTTGAAACTAAGGGCATGGGGAATTAATGTTATTTTTTAGCACATGTATAGAGATGCAAATTAAAGGGACAAGAGAGATAGCACATTGGGTAGAGCACTTGTCTTGCACATGACCAACCCAGGTTGGATACTCAACATCCCACATGGAGTGACTCCTGAGCCCCACCAGGATTGATTCCTGAGATAGAGCTCGGAGTAAGCCCTGAGCACTAGTGGGTGTGGCTGCCACCCCACCCACCCCCTCCAAAAAAGTGATAGGTCAAAGGAGAGTTAACTTTTGGTACTTTGGTATATAATTTTTCACCGGTTTATGGGGCCAGAGCAATAGCATAGTAGGTAGGGTGTGTGCCTTAACTGCAGCCAACCCGGTTAGATCCCCGACACCCCCTGTGGTCCCCAAGCACCATCAGGAGTAATTCCTAAGTGCAGAACCAGGAGTAACCCCTGAACATCGCCAGGTGTGACCCAAAAAGCAACAAAAATTTTTTAAAGCATATATGGTTTATGTTCCTGGCTCTGAAAAGTTAGGGAGTACTTTCTTCAAATACTTTCTTGACTTTCAAATACCCAAATATACTGAATATACTTAATGACACAGAAGAGGTGAGAACATACCTGTATAAACTGTTGAGACTTCATAGGAGGAGCTTGGTTCAAGTGACTAGGTTCTCCTGGAAACATCAACCAAGTTCATCTCTGATGGTATTAATAATAAATATATATTAAGAATTATAGAAATGAATAATCACAATGTTTATTGCACATTAGTATGTGCTGAGCACATCCTAAGCAATTCTCAAAACTCTTGGGTAGGTGCTAATATTTTCTTTCACAGGCAAGGAAATGGAGGTGTCGTTCAACACTTGTCCAAATTTCTAAACTAGAAAGGAAGGCATCAGTACACTGCTGGGCTCAGCAGCTCCACAGACCACTGCTCTCTGCTATCAACGTTGCTGCCTCCAGGTCTCAAATGCTTATTCTGATGAACACAGAGTTACTTTTGGGAGACTGATACACACATACTCAGACATAACCCCACACAAATATACTTGTTGTGCATGACTGGAAAAGAAAGTCATTTGAAGGGAGAGTAATTCTAATGAGGCAGGCTACACCATGAGATGGTTTTAGCCATGTACACTCCAAAGGGAGTGATTGCAAGCATGCACAGTGTACTGTGTGCTGCAAGGGATTAAACAGTGGGTCGGTGACACCTTAAAAGGGGACAAAAAAGAAGAGAGAAGATGGACAAACATGGGCCTCAGCGATGAGTGGAAAGAAAGAGCATCCAAAGAATGGCAACAACCCCCTGGTAAGGAGGTGTCGGCCAGAGACATAAGAAAGTCAATATTCATTCTTCGTAAACTCCAATGCAAACACTACCACATTTGTTTAAGTGAGACCTGTACATATGCATATTTAGATATTTTTGAAATATAAAGACAAAGGAAGGGGAGGAGTTATAAATTTCCCTAAAAACTAAGCTGTGTTTGGATGACAGCCTGTGGACCCAAAAGCTACCAGACAAAAATCATTTGGGGAAGAGCTTCCTTTCTCTCCATCTTCCTTTCCCTCTTCTCTATCTTCAAATGTTTTGACAACTAAAGATGCTTACTTTGGGAGAACAGATTAAGGTACAGTCTTGGATATATGACAAGATGTTCCAAAGAAAAACCACCCTTTGTCACAAATCCAGAAAGACCATGTTAAGCCTATCCAGGGCGTAGATGAAAGTCTATACCTTTTACTGTGTTTATACAGAATGATTATGAATAATACTGAGAAAGAAATTTAGTATGATTGTTTACATGTTACCCGTAAAGGAAATGAGAAAGTGGAAGCCCCTGAAATCAGGACCTTGGGCGGATCTCCTAGAAGGGCTCTAAAGTGCTGTAGCCCTTAAACAGAATTCCACTATTAAGTGGATCTTCTAGAAGATCGTTCCCAGAAGGGGCTTTACATCTGTTCACTGTTTACCCACATATCTGTAACCCCTACCCCCAACCCTTCGTGATGTCTCTGTAATAGCCTACTTTACCTGAATAAAATGGCCACTGATTACAAACAAGCCTATGGCCCCGTTCCTTCATCCATAGTAAGGGGAACAGTCATCGGCCCCAAACACACCAGGGGACCCCACCGAACCACACACAATCCCTTCGCCATTCCATGTACAGTGGCTCCCACTGCATGTTCATGTCCGACCACAAGCATCTGTGTGCACCCCTCAGCAGTCTCAACCCAGATCCATGTCCCCTAGAGACAGCCTTAACCCAAATCTGATGAACAGGTGTAGAAGATAAAGTTATATTTCTCAGGTGTCAGTGATGGTACAGTGATTAGGCACTTTCCTTCACAGCGACACAGATTAGATACCCAGAAAACTGTATGCTCCCCTGAGCCCTCCAGGAGTGCAAAGCCAGGAGTTGGCCCAAAACACTGCTGGGTGTGGTGCAAAAAAAACACCCCTACTTCTTTTTAGTTTGATGGAAATAACTGCTACATTATACATCTCACTGGGCCTCTTCCCCTTCTAAGTTCTATTGACCAACCTCTTGCCAGGAGACACCTAAAAATTCATAAGCCTCCTTTACAAGAATCATCTTCTCAGGTCCAACTTCTGGGGAACCAACTAACACAGACTACAGTTAACAGATCTGAGTGCTTGATTTAAAAGCATAGCTAGAAATAAACACTTGGCTGAGAAATGTTTCCATCCTGGTAAGGCTTGACACAAAGGTTTTAGCATTCTCTGAGAATCTGAGCAAGCAGCAATAGGCATTTTGTCCTTCAGATTGAAAAATGGAGTTGAAAAGTGTAAACACGGAGATGCATTCGAACAAGATGCACCTTCCGGGCAGCAATCACTCCTGAGTTGGAGTCATCAGACTCCATTGTTGCTTGCTCCCAAATAAAATGCTTCCCAAAATAATTCAGAATGTGCCAGAACAAGCAAGGCTTTCTCAAGTGTTCAAAACTACAGTGGAAAGTACCCTTTTTGGATGAAATACAATTAAAAGCATGAATGGAATATTCATCATTTGCACGTTTAATGCAATTCTGTAAGATAATTCATTTATCCTTAGAATTTAATTGTCTGTAGATACTACCTAGAGACACAAGACAATAATAGTGTCTATTCCACAGTGACATTCAATCAGACTGAAACACACCTGGTTTCGGGCCGAAGACGTGGCTCAAAGTTAGAATACATACTTTGCATGTGTGCAACCCTGGATTCAATCCCTGCACTGCTGAGAGGCACGATGTTAAAGAAAGGAGGTGTGGTTGCTGAATAAAAATTACACTACTTTAATTAGAAACTATTTTTGAGAAACAGCCTCCTTGATCATCTTTTTAAATGGTTTGCTACACAGTTAGGACAGAGAAGGGACCAGTATGACAATACTAGTTAGAAATGATTACTCTAAACAAGAACTGAGTGCTAAAAGTAGGCAAAAAGATAAGACATAACCTTTCAGTATCTTTATTGCAAGCCATAATGCCAAAAAAGAGAGAGAGAGAGAGAGAGAGAGAGAGAGAGAGAGGGGGGGTGCCTGCCACAGAGGCAGGAGGGGGAGAGGGGACACTGGAGACATTGGTGGTGGGAAATGTGCACTGGTCAAGGGATGGAGCTGGAACACCATATGACTGAAACCCCAATCATGAGCAACTTTGCAACTATGTATCTCACTATGATTCAATAAGAAAAAAAATTAAGTAAATAAATAAATTGCTACAATGGTAAAGATTCCATTTTGAGATCATCTAACCTGATTATTATTGTTAGAAAGGCACATCTAGAACACACATCTATAGTTCTCTGCATTTATACTTTATATGCAGAGAACTGCATATAAACTCACATGTACAGTTCTCTGCATATATGCATATGTCCATATATATAAATATACAAAGAGATCCTAGGAAGGTTGGAGAAATAGTAGAGGCTTGGCCACTTGCCTTGTACACACAGAACCAGATTTTATCCCTGGCACCCTATAGGGTCCCCAGGGTACATCAGAGGTGATCCCTGAGCACAGACTGAGTCCATAAGAAGTGATCCTTGGGCATTGCTGGGTGTGACTCTACCCCTTAAGAAAGATCTTTTGAAATCCCATAATTTGAAATTTTTTCATTGAACCATGTCCAACTGCACAGACATGTAAATTAGGTCAAAATAATAAAACAATTTCTTTTTTGGTCTTTTGGGCCACAACCAGCAATGTCCAGGGATTACTCCTGACTCTGTACTCAGACATTACTCCTAGCAGTATAGGGAAGCATGTGGGATGCTGAGAATGAAATCCAGGTGAACCACGGGGGAGGCAAATGCCTTACCTTGCCTTGTAACTCTCCAGCCCAAATTCATCTATTTCTAATATATCAAGTTATTAAGATTTGTTTAAAATTTCATAATCTGTTGGATCATGCCCATAAAAGTGACATAAGAATCAATGGCTTTGATGCTTTTTGTATACCTTTTGTTTCCTTTCTTCTCTCCCTCAGCAAGTTCTTTTGAAAATTCCAATATAACAAGGCTAGAATAAGAGAGGGAAAACATGGGAAAACAGCAGAGCCAAAATAAAGAGCTGTCTCTCTTAGACAGATAAGGCTATGGCAGCAGCCGCCGCAGTAAAAAAAAATTAAAAAATAAATTAAATAATTTAAAAAAGAACAGAGTTGCTGAGTTAGTAAGAGGGAAGTCCTGGACAAATAGCTCCTCAAAACAATGATCTCTGTGCTCAGGGATCACTCCTGCCCCAGAAAGGCTCCAGGAACCACATGAGGTGCTGGGAATCAAGTCCCGTTGGCCACTGTCTTATCTGCTATATTATCTCTCTGACCCATCCACTTCAGACCCACAGCTGTGCTGCTCAGCCAGCCATATGTGGAAGCAACTCATGGAGCTGACCTCCCGATAAGGGGCTCGGCCATCCCCTGGCCGAGTCCAACATTGCTCCAAGGGTTTGCTCTCATGAGCGGGGAGAGACCATGCTGGCCAGACTCGGAGTGGGAGTTTTGGGCCCTGCCCTTTCCTCCGCCTCCATGCCAGTTGCCCCGGAAGAGAGAGACCCACCCACGCCAGAACACATGTCCCTTGGCGCACGGCCAATTTGTGGGCAACGCATATTTTTATAGGATACTGAATTTTGCATAAAGTTCTTCCCAATTTCTTTCACATTTATACATAGTAAACAGTTATAGACATGTTTTAACTAATACCAGTAAGCCTGGCAAGAAGCCAGAGCAAACCACACATCATGCAATTAGTCATTCTCAACATCCAGACTCCATAGTTCCTCAGAGCTCCATCCAAGAGAAAACCTGATCTTCCCCCCTTTAAGTTTCATCAGTAAATGCTCGGGTTGAGAGCCTTCTACTGAGACTATACCACCTACACGGTAAAGTCTGGCAAGCTACTGTATTTTATTTACTTTTTATGCCAAAGACTAGTAACTATTATGGACCTCAGTTCCATAACCTGAAGAATGGTTTCAGGCTCCTCCTGTCCCTGTAGCAAGTACATGCCCTTGGGTTGCACTTGCTTGTGACAGGACTAATAGAGATGTTACTAGTGCCCACTCGAGCAAATCAATGAACAATGGGAAGACAATGATACAGTGATTATCTCTCCAGCCCAGACCCAGTGATTCTCAAATATTAGCCAACCCTGACCTCCATAATCCCAACCCTGACCTCCAAATCCCCAATCTGCCCCTCCCTGAAAACGTCCTAGATCTCATCCTCTCTGATTCTTTAACTTCTGGAGTCATTCTCCCAATTTCTGAAGGTAGTTTTCCTTTTTCCATGTTCTCTGCTATTACTATTGCTGCAATGACCCTTGGTTGCGATACCCAAGGGGTGACACATCTGGCTGTGGTGCTTGCAACGTGGCTGCAGCGTTCAAAGTCTTATACTTTGATTATGGTACTCAGACAAATGCCTGCCAGGGCCACACTCCTGCCCACAGTGCTAAACATTAGCCGCCTTATTTTACTTCAGTGGTGATGTGACTCCAGTCAGACTTACACAGTAAATGCTTTTGCCACCAAAATATCCAGAGATCCCCAACGTATGTTTTTTTTTTTTGGCTTTGGGCTAACTCCTGGATCTGCACACAGCAATTACTCCTGGTGGTATTCAGGGGACCATATTAAATGCTGGAAATAGAACCCGGATCAGACGCAAAGAAGGCAAATGCCCTACCTGCAATACTATTGCTCAGGCCCCCAGAGAAACATTTTTAACCACAGCTCCTCCATTGTTTTTTCTCTGTATCACAATTATTCACATCCCATCTTCATCCCAGAATAATATGAGCTCCATGAGGATAATTCATCTTTTTATGGCCCCAATACTTTGTGGAAGTACTAAATAAAACATGTTTGAATGAATGTTGAACAATATTTTATTCAAGCCACTAATTCTCCGATTCAGGTGAATTTCACACTCTTAATTGTCTCTCCTTTTCCACATCTAATTGCTAAAAGCCATTCCCTTTATCATGATTCAAAGGTGAAAATCGCATTGATAAAGTCTCAAGGCATTAAGTGCAAATGAAAACAAAAAAATCCAACCTGCTTGAATGATGTCCCCAAATAGAACCTAAACGATCTCACTGTTTTAAATGAACTAAAGAAATATAGAAAATGAGAGCTTTCAACAAGTGCTGCGTTGTGGGAGGGGGACTCTCATACACTTACTTGTACAACCTTTCTGGAAAACAATATGGCTTCCTCCAAAGACTAATTGACTCCCCTACCCAGCCATACCGCTCCTGGGAATATACCTGAAAGCCACAATCCGCACTTTTATTTTCATAGCAGCACTGTTCACAATAGCCAAAACCTGAACAACAGTATCCCGGGAACTATACTGTTAAAACTGTGGTCCTCTACTGAATACTATGCGCTTCAAAAATGATTATGAATTTTCTATAAATGGATGATATGGAAAGAATCATGTTGAGTGAAATTAGTCAGAAGGAAGGAGGAGACATAAATCTGCATTTATTTGCATGGCATAAATATACTAGGTGTCTTACCAAAAGTGGAAATTACCACGTGTGGGTCAAGGTTGGTTTAGATAGAAAGGAACATGATAATAAATGTCTAAAGTTCTGATGCTAACATAGAACTGAGCATTAAACAACAAAAATACAAATGATGGCTTCTAATTCTGTCAACCCACAATGTGTGGGAAGGAAGGAGGAGAGGAGATAAAGAACCTGCCATTTAGGCGGGATGTGGGAGGGAATTGGGGACATGGGTGGTGGCTGGGGGCACTGGTGGAGGGCGGGGTGCTGGAACACTGTGTGACCGAAACCCCCAGCGTGAGCAACTGTATTGTATATCTCACGGTGGTATAATAAAATGTTTAAAAAAAAAAAAAAAAGAAAATGAGAGCTTTTGCTATTGCATTACAAGTTCCTAGCTCTATCTAAGCAAATGGCATAAATAAGTAAACTATGGAAGAGCAAAATAACTTCAAGGTAAAGCACAAGCCCCAGAAGAGCCGACCATCCCTTCTGGTCTAAACTTAGCTCAGCCACTGGCCCACCATGTGAATGAGTCACTGTTCCTCCTTGACTTAAATCACCCCTCTTATAAAACTTGTTAAAGAAAGACGTCACTGCAAATTAGATGTTGTAACTAAGTTTAGCCATTCTTAGAACATAAATAATATAACTTACGTGAGTTCAATCACTTTGTTACTTTACTTATACTTAGGCATGTGACTAAATATGTGTTTCATGCATACTGTAGCTAAAGATATACTTCTGCATACACATGATTTTATAGATACATACATATGCAAACAGTCACAGAAAGCACTTTGCACAGAAATATCCCTTAGCTCTTTGAAGAGGCAGCATTGTTTCACTGACAAATGTACATACTTTATCTCTCTGTCTTGCCCCTGGTCTGACCCCTAAAGGGATGACGCTCCTGACACAAGCCGTGTGTGTGTGTGTGTGTGTGTGTGTGTGTGTGTGTGTGTGTGTGTGTGTGTGCCTGTACGCCCTGGAAGAAGACAAGGCCCTCCCTTCTCTATCTGACTTCCGATGGTCTCATTCAGGCTGAGCCACCCAGTCACAAACCTTCTAGTGTCAGTAGGGGATACATGGAGTCAATCATCTGAGACTACTCCTTGAGGGGGCTGGGGCTCAGTGGCAGAGCACTTTTCATGCATGCACGAGACCATGGGGTTGAACCCCAGCACCATAAAACAAAAAGTAATCCTGCATAGGCTTCTCAGAAGTCTGAGGTTCTGATCCTCACCAGTATTACCTTACTCTTAAGGACATTCTAATAGAGCCCACACATTTCACCAGGGCCCAGACACACACTAGTACCTGGAAAAGTTTAACCGTATAAAATCTGAACGACCAAGGAAGATAGTTTATCTAAGCAGCCCACCAACACCAACTTATTGCTACCTGTTTAGAATCAAAAGACTGAAAACAAGAAAATGGAAGGCGCCAGACAGAGAAATGTTAGAAGTCTTCAGCCTTCGTTGGGAGGAAACTGCCAGAAACTGGACCACAAAAAAAAAAAAAAAAATTCCAAGGTACAGGGAGCAAATGACAGAGGACAAGAAGCAGGACACCAGAAAATGAGTGAGGAAGAACAAAGGGTTGTCTCGGCCAGGGACCAAGACTGACTGTTGCTTGAGAATTTATAGTTTACAGAGAACTTCATCTCATTTGAATTTCATGAAATCCCAATGACTTGGGTGTTCCTATTTTCAGCCTCATTTTACAGAGGAAGAACGTGAGATTCAGAAAAACCAAGCATCTCCCTCAAGGTGACTTAGCTGGTAAATGCGAACTCAGCTGTAAATCATGGTCATTGAAATTCAGCAAGTCTTCTGGTCACATCTTTCTGCTGAGGCATGTCAGTCCAAGCAGAGGTTGGGTTAAATGACGGTGCCCCTCCACTACACACAATCGTTGGCTGTACTCCATTACTGGGATTTCTACTGCCAGAACTAACCCAAGCTCCCTCGTGATATGGAACCTGGAACAAATAGCTAAAGACTTTAAGAGAAAAAACAAATACCAAGATTTGTAAAAAAAAAAAAAGAACTCTATTCCAACCATGTTGCTAACATCTTCCCACAGGACAAATTCCAACCATGCCCCTTCCCCCCCACCTAGAGCATGCTGTTATTATCTTCCAGAGAGATAAATTCTAAGACTATAGGATTTGGTTATCTGCCCCTCAAGGTATTGCAGGTGTGGCTGTGGTGCCCAGCTGCGTCAGCAGGTGGCAGAGAGGACACAGGCTTATCTATACCCAGGGCTCTGCCCCGTGGACCCTGGATGGTTGATAGTCTGACATAGAAAAAGACTGAGTCCCCTAGGATGAACTCAGAGTCATGACAGAGCCTGGCAAGCTACTGGTGGTGTATTCAATATGCCAAAAACAGTAACAATAATGGACCTCATTCCCAACGAATGGAGACGATACTGGTGCCTGCTTGAGCAAATCGATGAAAACCAGGAAGACAAGTGACAAGTGACAAGGATTTGGTTGTAGGAGAGGTCTCAAGGGAGTAGTCTCCCTCACCCCTTCTAGACGAGTACCCACCTCAATATCCAATCCCTATAGTTATATGATCTTCCTAGAAAAGTGAAGTAGAAGCATGGCTCAATTTCCTTAAGAAATTCTTCTGGCCAGACAGAAATGAGAGCAGGTAAATCACTTGCCTTGCATGCCACTGACCAGGGTCAATGTTAGCGCCACATACAGTCCCCAAGTCCTGTCAGGCACAATCCCTGGGTCAGAGCCATAAGTCAGTACTGAACACTACCAGGTGTGGCCCAAAAATTTAAAAAATAATTTTTTACAAAACTGCTTCTGGTGTTTAGCTATCATTTCTGATAAAAGGAATTGCTTTGTATCTAACTGAAACATTTTCCATCAGCTTTCTTCGATCTGCTCAAGAAGAGCTCATCGGTGCCATAAGTGAAATATAATAGTTGTAAATGATGACTCTGGAGAAGAGCTACATGCTGAAATAAGGTAAAGGAACAACCATGAAAAACCTCTCAGTATTTGTGTGCAGCACGGGAGAGAGGGGGGAGAAAGTGCCTGCCGCAGAGAGGCTGGGGCAAGGGGGTGGGCGTGGGAAGAGACTGAGGGAGCACACTGGTGGTGGGAAATGTGCACAGGTGAAGGGATGTGTGCTGAAACCCAACAATAAATTCTTAAAAATCACTGTATCACTGTCTTCCCATTGTTCACTTGAGCAGGCACCAGTAACATCTCCATACGCCCTGTAACAAGCAAGCGCAACCCAAGGGCATCTGCTTGCTCCAGGCACAGAAGAGCCTCAAACCATTCTTCAGGTCATGGAATTGAGGTCCATAATTGTTACTAGTTTTTGGCATTACAAATAAAACAGCTTGTCAGGCTCTGTCAGCTTAAAAAAATATTCTTAAAAATACATTATTTTTTAAACTTCTAAGAATCCCTTTTGCCTTTAATCAAACCCATTGCTCACCCATGCTCCTTTTCCAATTTGACCACATTCAGCCAGATGTGAAGAGCAAAAGCACAACAGCCCGTGTGTGGTACTCTGAAGAGCAGTCACTAAAAGGCTCGATCGGAGTCCCTGGGAGATCAGGCAATAAAGGTTAGGATCCTGTTCGGGCCAAGTCCCAGTGATAAACAACAGCCTTTCGGTTCATTCACTGTCCTCCCCATTTGCTGCACTTGCCTGGTGCCACGCCCTCCCTCTGCGGTCCCTCTGTCCATCCACGCTCCAAGTAGCGCCCTTGTGCAGAACCATATTCTGCCCCTCCTGAACAGCTGCTAGAGAAGAGCCTCAGCAGCTCAAGCTGGAGGAGGACAACTCCATAATTTCCCTTCATTCTCAGGGAAGACACAGAATTTTAGAACCAAAGGAATATTCATTCTAACTCCCAATAGGAAATTGTGTGTGTGTGTGTGTGGAGAGAGAGAGAGAGAGAGAGAGAGAGAGAGAGAAAGAGACAGAGAAAGAGAGAGAGAGAGAAAGAGACAGAGAAAGAGAGAGAGAGAGAGACAGAGAAAGAGAGAGAGAGAGAGAGAGAGAGAGAGAGAGAGAGAGAGAAGAGAGATTTCACACACATTTGTGCTCAATGAAGCCCTAGAGAGATTAAAAATAGCCTAAGGCTCGGTCTAAAATTTACCATTTACCACTTCGGGAGAGGAGGAAAAAAAATTTACCACCTCGGGGCCAGTCATTACTTAGCCGACTTTCTGCTTGCTTCTTGCTTTCCACCTGTATATGAAACTATTTGTTTCTCACAAAAGGAAATTGCCAAAACCTAAACTTTTTTCCATTTTTCTCCCTGAAGCAAAACCAGATTGCGTAAGTAAAAGCCCCGGAAACATCCTAATCAAGAATCAGAAGTAAATCCCCAACAATAAGATATAAGCAAACAAGAAACCCAAATGCAGAAACAGCCTGGAGCCTCTGGATGCTGTAAGAGCCTCCCAGACATAAGCCTGGCGCAGGCTTATAACAGAGATGTCCTCTGCCTGACAGGGCCAAGGACCTGCCGGCAAATATTTGCTCATTCTCATAGCATCCTTTCCAGAGAGGTATTTTCCTGTGCTCTGCTAATGAAATGCAGCCCTGTGGTGGGCGAGAGAGGTAGACCCATGTGAGCCCCTGACCCTCCAAGAGTATGTGGAGCTGGTACCTCCCACACGCAGCTTCTCTGGAATGCTGCCTTAATTAGCCTGCATGCAGTCAGTGGCCTAAGGGGGTCCGCTAAATAAGGCAGCGTCCTGCTTACCAAGTTATTCTATTACATAATTTAGCACGCCGCATACATTTACATGATTCTGGAAGAATGGACAATTGTTTATTAGTGATACTTAGGGCTACTAAAACACAAGGAAGCTAAGAGATATGTACACTTCCATTTTTTATGTAGAAATATTCAAAACAGCCAAAAAAAAATTTTTGGGTCACACCTGGCTCTGCACGCAGGAATTACTCCCTGGTGGTGCTTGGAGGACCATATGGGATGCTAAGGATTGAACCCAGGCCAGCATGGGCTGGCTGTGTGCAAGGCAAACACCCTACCACTGGACCATCGCTCCAGCCCTAAAACAGCCAAAATTTTTGAAAGGAAACCATCTGAAGTGGACTGAAGGACAAAGAGATCAAGAAAACGCACCATATCTATACAGAATGATAACCTGTTATGCTGCCACAATATGTTTGGGCTTGGGAGACTTTATACTAAGTGTATAAAGTCTAAATACTAAATACTAAACCCACTGTAGGATGATAAAGCATACATGTTCTACTTCTGTGAGTTATCTGAAGTAGTCAGACTCACCCGAGAGAACAGAGGTGGCAGGCCCTCTGTGTCTGTGTGTGTATGCCGGGGTGGGGGTATGCTAAAGAAGATGCAGTTTCATACATCATGGAAAAGTCCTAAAGATCTGCCATGCAATGTTGTGCTTACTGTAAACAACACAGTACTGTCTGCAAGAAATCTGAGTGGGGCACATTATAGATGTTCTACCATAATTTAAAAAATGTTTGTTTGCTTAAATGTGTAAATGTAAATGGCAAGCCGAGATGACAATAAATGATAGACTACACACACACACACACACACATCACACACACACACGCACACACGCACGCACGCATGCATGCAGCGCACACACTGCACACAAAGAACAGAGCGGTTTAGAACAAATAAAGACAGGCTTTGGGTAAGGCTTAGGCCAGTCCTAGACCCAGGACTGGCACCAACACTAGTTATGTGACCACAGATGGATAAAGCTGCATCAGCCCCCAACGTCAAGACAACCTACATTGTTTTACTAGCTTACTAGAGCTGTCTAAAAAAACCCTAATGACATTTTTTAAAGGCTAGCATTTTCGTTTTGCACAAATTACATAGCTAATTCTTTTCAGAACTGGTTGAGTCTATTCAGAGGCTGGTCATCCCTCAGTTAATATGACTATAAATTATTAGTGGTACCGAATAATTACAAAATCTGTTTAACAGGTGCTATGGTTAAAAGTAAAAACTATATAACAGCGATAGACAAAGGAAATCTGCTAAAGGGAAGTTTTTGAAACCATACAAAATATGAGGACTGGAGATTTCTGGTATTGTAGTTTGGTGAGAGGGGAAAACTGATCTGGAAATACCTCTACCTCATAAGATCCTAGGCAAGAAATATATTACTATTACAACCCTTCCAAGCACATTTCACT
The DNA here is from genome assembly GCA_021461705.1 of Cryptotis parvus. Taxonomy (NCBI): domain Eukaryota; kingdom Metazoa; phylum Chordata; class Mammalia; order Eulipotyphla; family Soricidae; genus Cryptotis; species Cryptotis parvus. Next base: position 56,931 of record JAJIBD010021836.1, read on the forward strand.
GAAAAACTGGAGAGATTAAGGAATCCATGTTCTTCAAACTTTTCTAGTCCAATATCTTCTATTTAAAACTGAGGAAGATATGGGGGCCGGAGCGATAGCCCAGCGGGTAGGGCGTTTGCCTTGCACGTGGCCGGCCCATGCCAGCCGGGGTTCGATCCCCGCCAGCATCCCATATGGTCCCCGAGCACCACCAGGAGTAATTCCTGAGTGCAGAGCCAGGAGAAACCCCTGAGCATCGTCGGGTGTGACACAAAAAATAAAAAAACTGAGGAAGATATAAATAAATGAAATATATATATATCATGTTAAATAACCTATAAACAATTTACACACTCAACACAGTATCCCAATGGTATAGCCAGAAACAACCCAAGTGCCCAAGAACAGACAACTGGTTAAAGAAACTATGGTACATCTACACAAAGGGAAGGGTAGATGCATACCCTACCCTTTGTGTAGATGTACCAGCTACATAGTATGGTACATCTCTGCAGCTGTTAGGAAAAATGGAGTCATGAAATTTGCTTCTAAGTGGATGGACATAGAGGATCATGATGGGTGAAATGAGTCAGAAGGAGAGGGACAGACATAGAATGATTGCACTCATCTGTGGGATATAAAAAGTCAATATGAAATCAATACCCAAGGACAGTAAAAAACAAGGACCCGGAGGTTTGGTTCATGGTTGGAAGTCTGCTTCAACTGCTTGGTGAAAGGACAGTTGGGATGGGGAAGTGAAGACTATGACAAATATAGGTGATTAAATGACCACTCTGGATAAGAACTGTGGGGCCGGAGCAATAGTCCAGCAGGTAGGGTGTTTGCCTTGGACGTGGCCAGCCCATGCTGGCCCGGGTTCAATCCCCCGTATGGTCCCCTTTGCAGTGCCAGGAGTAATTCCTGAGTGCAGAGCCAGAAGAAACCCCTGAGCATTGCCGGGTGTGACCCAAAAAAGCAAAAAAAAAAAAAAACTGTGTGCTGAAAGTAGGTAAAGAAACAAATATGATCGCCTCTGAGAATCTGTATTGCAAACCATAATGCCCAACAGGGAGAGAGAGAAAGAGAGAGGAAAAATGAAGATGCCACCATAGAGACAGGCTGGGGAGGGAGGGACAGAAAGAGGGAAAAGGGGACACTGGTGGGTGGGAATTGTGCACTGGTGGAGATATGGGTGTTGAAACACTGTGTGACTGAAACCCGATTATGAACAGTCTTCTATCAATAGTGATCCAATTAAAAAAAACCTCTAATACTACTATAAACTGTGCTATTTCAATAAAAAATATTTTTAAATAACAAAAAATATTTCATCTCTAAGGTTATGATAGGGGCTAGAGTCATAGTACAGTGGGTAGGGCATTTGCCTTACACACAACCTGCCCAGGGTCTATTCCAAACACTACAGTCCACTAAGTCTTGCCAGATGTTATCCCTGAGAAGAGAGCCAGGGAATAAGCCGTGAATACTGCCAGGCATGCTGCCCGAAAAATCCAATGATACCCTCAAATAAATTGTATAGTGTCATGCTAAGTAAAGTGAGTCAAAAGTAAAAGTCAAATACCAGATGATCTTACTCATATCAAAAGTATAAACAAAAGGTGCTGGAATGATAGTACAGCAGAGAGGGCATTTGCCTTGCACGCAACTGACTAAGGCTCTATCCTTGCATCCCATAGGGACCCGAGGACTGCCAAGAGTAATTCCTGGGTGCAGAGCCGGAAGTAACCCCTGAGCATCGCCAGGTGTGACCAAAAGAGAAAAAAAAGTCTAAACAGAGAAAGGAATTAGATAACCCCCAATTCAAAACCTGAGACGTAGGTAACAAAACTGGGAAACTAGAATGGAAATGGGACCAGCGAGACATGGGACAATGGTTGGACATTCTCAAAATACCATGGAGGGCTTGGTGTAATGACATTAAACCATAAGACTTCGATATTATTGTAGACTAGAATATATCAATAAAATCAGGGGGAGTAGGTGAGGTTGCACCGGGCAATGCTCAGGAATCATTCCTGGCTCTGGGCTCAGGACTTACTGGGTTCGCAGGGGGCCATATGGGATACCAGGGATCAAACCTGGCTTGACCAGACACAAGACCTGACCCACTATATTCTCTCTCCTGCCAAATTAAAAAAAAAAATTTTAACCCCACAGGCATTTTTAAGAAACTCTTAGTTTCTAAAGTTTAGAGATCTAAAGTTTAGAAGTTTAGACTTTAAACTTTTAAAGTTAAAAGTTTAGAGATCTAAAGTGTGTCTGAAAATACAGAAGATCCTGAGTACCAAAGCAATCCTGTGAGAAAAGGCAAATGGCAGCATGATGCATACCCAACTTCAAACCATACCACAGGGCAATAACAATCAAAACAGTATGATTTTAGGACAAAACCAAAAACACAGACCAAAAGAGTAGATGGTCTAAAAATAAAGCCATACACGTATAAACATTTAACTTAGGATAAGTTAGTTAAGACCATGTAATAAAGAATGAAAATTCTTAGACAAACAATATTTTAAAAAAACTGGATGAACACTTGTCAAAAAAGTTATTTTTAATCTAGAGTACTAGTTAATACAATATACAAAAATTAATTCAAAATTGATTAAAGACTTGAAAGAATACACCATAAAATACACAGAAGAAAACAACAGGAAAGAGCTAGAGAGAGACAGTTCAGCGCTGGCCTTGCACACTGACAACCTGGGTTTGACCCCAGGCATCCCATAAGATGAGCCCACCAGTAGTTCCTAAGGGCAGAGCCTGGAGTAATCCCTGAGCACCAGTGGGTGTGGTCCAAGAAACAAATCAAACACTGGTAATGTAATTCCTGGACTTTTAACTCAGAGATTTATGCAGAAAAGGAAACAAAGGCTAAAGCAAACTAAGCACTTATCCAAAGGATAAAGAAAAACACTGATTCAAAGGATATTTACACCCCTATGTTCACAGCAGCATTACTCACAACAGCCAAAACGAAATGCAAAAACTGTGGCTCTGGGACCACATGAACAGAACTGGTAATGAAAATGCTAAGCAAATAAGTCAGGAAGTAAAAGGCAATTGACTAATGTTTCACTTGTATTTGGAATATAAGTAACCAGAGCGGCTAAGCAGAACACTGAAAACTACGGCAGCTGCCACAAAGAAAGAGGAAGAGGAGTTAGGGAACTGGATAAGGGAGATTGCGATACTATGGCAGTATTAGAAATTGGGTGGTGGGTATAGAAAGGTTCAAACAATAATGGACGTATGAAACTGTACTTAGAAAATTTTATAATATTGCAAACCAATGATAAATCCATACAATGTGCTTAAAATACAAATAATTAAAAACCATTTCCGAATAAATTTTAACATGGAGCTTTTGAGCTGATCATAGGTGACCTCAATGGTAACTTCGAGAGCATGCAGGATCCTACTGCTCCTTTTCACCAAGCACTAACTCAGCTGTCAGAAGTATTCTACAAGAGCATATAAAGGAATCGTTCAGAACAAATATCTTCAGACATATGAGGTGAGTCTTGTAACACTGGAGTGACACATTTGTCTATAGTTTTTTAGATAACTAGAATGAAAATGAAAACTTGATGTAAAGCATAAATGACCTTTATCCACAGAAAAACAATTTGAGTGATTAAAAATATCTTGGGAATTGTGTAACTGTGACCCAAAACTCCAGCTGAACATAATTGTATATCTTGGGTAATAAAATGTTAAAAAATTATCTCAAGGTGTTCAAACATATAAACCACTGACTAAGACAGACTTATTACCAATCTAAAATTGTTAAAACAAGGAAAAATTAAAATGGCTCAAGGAGTTGGAGCAAATGCTCTGCATGGAGCTCTAGAGTCTATGCCCAGAAACACGTGATCCCCCAAGCTCTGCCCACTATGAGCCCCCCACAAAATGTCATTCCCCCTCACTCATCTCAAAAGAGCTTCCCCTCACTATAGTTAAATTTATGGATAACCCAGAGGCCTTGTTTTGGTAATTTCTTTTCTTGTCTTGTTTTTGTAATTTCAATAACCTTTTGTATCCAGTCTCTCCACGACAAGCCTAACCATCAGCTGGGCAATCAACTGAACTGGATGATATTTTTTGTTCCTTCTTTTCCCTCTCTCTAATTGAAGTACAACAAATAATCTCATGATCAGAAGGAAGAATCTGAAAATAGGATGATCACCTCCTTACTAATTAAGAACGCTTTATGAGCAAAAAGTGCTCCCTGAAAAAAATCACAATCCTGAGATAGTTTCCACCTAATTAATGCTAAGAGCATCATTTATTTCCCCAGCTCACTAGAGGACCAAGCATCTGGTTTCCACAGACAAGCAAGTATGTAAAGTCAGACATCCTTCCTCTGATGATGCCTGTTTATCCTCAAAGTGTAATAACCAGAAGAAATCTCAGCATGGGACCATCCAAGAACACTTGCATTTACAATGAGATGGAAAAAGCCCAACTACTAGAAAGAGATTCATGTCTATTGATGAAATTCCTTTTTTTGGTTCTTTTTTTGGTGGAGGAGTTATTTGGGGGCCAACCCAGCTGTGATCAGAGTTTACTCCTGGCTCTGCCTTCAGGGGATCACTCCAGGTGGGGCTGGGGAACCACACCAGGTAGTGGGGGTCTAACAGGGGTCAGCCACTTGCAAGGGAAGCACCTGTGCTTTCATCCAGTCCCTGAAATGCCTAACTTTACACAACAGTAAAAGGAAGGGGGAGGAAGAGAAGCAATTATATAGGATGAAGACAGAGAAAATAGTGGATTTGAAAAATATTAGGCAACTAAATATAAAGACATTTTAATAAAGATTTAGGAGGAAATATAGGTAGAAAGGAATTAAGATAGTAATTTGATGTGAAAATGACAGGTGGATGCAAAGAGAAAAAGTGTAATTTTTGGGGCCGGGGCAATAGCACAGTGGGTAGGGCATTTGCCTTGCACAAGGCAGACTCAGGTTTGATCCCTGGCATCCCATATGGTTCCCCGAGCACCACCAGGGAGTAATTCCGGAGTGAATAGCAAGGAGTAAAAACCCCTGAGCATAGCCTAATGTAGCCCAAAAAGCAAAAAAAATAAAATTAAATTAAAAGAAAATTTAAAAAAAAAAAAACTAATTTTTTCTGTACTTTTAGAAAATAAGGGCAAAATCATCAATGAAGAGAGAGGGGAGCATGTGCTTAGGACCCTGAAGAGTCAAGAGGACAGAGACAGGAAACCCAAAGGATAGCTTATTAGAAACAAGTGCCTTCTAGAAGCAAACACAACACCTACAACACCGGTCATAACTGATACCACTGACAACAAAGGAAAAACTGGCAGAACCAATGAAAGAAATGAATTGGCTAATTTTATGGGGACTCCAGCAACAGCTGTATAGGCTCTCGGACAGCTTTAATTCCAGTGATCTGTAATGTTCTTCCCCTGGACATATTTCTTCCAAACATTATCTGTCTCTCACGGAGGAAGTTCCACTATGAGATTGGGTTCTTATAGATTATACTGAATTAAACAGTACACTAATCAGAAAAGGAGGAACTCTCCCAGGAGCTACCAGAAAAAGAAAATATACTTCTTTTATCCCACTATTCTTTTTTTTTTTTTTGTGGTCACACCGGCGATGCTCAGGGGTTACTCCTGGCTCTGCAATCAGGAATTACTCCTGTCGGTGCTCGGGGGACCATATGGGATGCCGGGGATCGAACCCAGGCCGGCACAGGCCGGCCGCGTGCAAGGCAAACTGCTTGAGTGGGTGCCAGTAACATCTCCATTCATTGGGAATTGTCGGGGAATGCCATCAGGGTCCCTGACAGTGCCAGGAAGTGAGTTCCCTTCTACCTCCGAAGCAGGCGGGGAATGGATGAAGACTCAGGAATCCGATGCAGTTTTAAAAGACTTTACTTATCACAGGTTCAGGCATACAAGTCAGTAATAGGAAAAACCCTGTGCTTAGGATTCCCAGTTAGAACCCCCAGACACGTGTAGGCCAAGATGGCAGCCACCACGTGTTAAGGCCCTGTAAAAAAGGAGAAAAAGACAAGACTCCCAAGAAGGGTGCAAGCTCACAAGAGAGAGAGAGAGCCGAGAGAGAGAGAGAGAGAGAGAGAGAGAGAGAGAGAGAGAGAGAGAGAGAGAGAGAGGAAGCAGGCTGGTTTTATACCCCTGCAACACGGACCTCCCACTATTATGGGAAGCAGGAAGGGTTAAATGCCCTTAGGTAATTTCTCCCAGCACCTCACCTAGGCTCTATTATATGCTAATGTTTTGAGCCAAGATCTGCCTGGAAATGCCTTTATAGGGTAGAGAAGGGGGTTTCCGAGATGGCTTGTCTCTATACCAAAGACTAATACTAATGCCAGTTAAATATTTCTCCAAGCCTTCACAAGTCTCGTCTACTTCACGGTAGTTTTGTATTTTAGTTGCCTTTGAGTTATCAGGGGAGCCATGCTTGCTTGCTTGGAGGCAAACAGCATTTCTCTCTGGTCTAATTACTTAGAGATCCAACGTGGCCAGGCAAATATGCTGGTAAGATCTAGCTAGCCCCAAGATGATTGTGGTAGCATGAGAGAATATTTATACCAGCTAGTACAGAATACATGGTCAGATAAACTGCCACATTTAGACTACCCCCTTATCTAGGAGGCAATCCAGAGCAGATGCAGAGGCTCTTAGAGGAGTCCTGCAACAGGGAATGAAGTCCATTATTGTTACTCTTTTGGGCATATCAAAAATGTACACAGATACCATCCTACTGCCTATTTCTTTTGGAGCTATAGATTATATTCCTTCCTGAATTAGAATTATCTTATAGCAAAGATATAGCCAAGAGGAAAATAAACCTACCAGATGACATTATCTACTAGATATGTTCCACTGTTATTAAAATTTTTCATTATTTTTTCTATGAATTCATGTCCCATATCACATTTCTGTGACAGGAAAAATTTCATTGACAGTTAAAGTTTAACTGCTCTGTTAATTACATGTTAAAGGCAGCCCGTTCTCAGTCTATTGACCAAAGAAAAGACATCATTGTCTTGAAGCATAAAATCGATTCTTTTCATTTAAAATATAACCCTTTTGGGTCGGAGCTATAATACAGCAAGTAAGGCATTTCCCTGGCATACAACTGACCTGTGCTCAATCCCTGGAATCTGACAGTCCCCCTGAACACCACAAGGAGTAATCCCTGAGTGCAAAGCCAGGTGTAACCCCTGAGCATCACAGGAGTAACCCCTGAGCATCGCAGGATGTAACCCCTGAGCATCACAGGAGTAATCCCTGAGCATCACAGGAGTAACCCCTGAGCATCACAGGAGTAATCCCTGAGCATCACAGGAGTAACCCCTGAGCATCACAGGATGTAGTCCCCTGAGCATCACAGGAGTAACCCCTGAGCATCACAGGATGTAACCCCTGAGCATCACAGGAGTAATCCCCTGAGCATCCAGAGTACCGAGCACAGAGTACCGAGCACACAGGGTAACCCCTGAGCATCACAGAATGTAACCCCTGAGCATCACAGAATGTAACCCCTGAGCATCACAGGAGTAACACCTGAGCATCACAGGATGTAACCCATGAGCATCACAGGAGTAACACCTGAGCATCACAGGATGTAACCCCTGAGCATCACAGGAGTAACCCCTGAGCATCACAGGAGTAATCCCTGAGCACCACAGGATGTAACCACTGAGCATCACTGGTTGTGGCTCCAAACCCCCAGATAAATGATCTTTAAAAATAAAATATAGCCCTTTGGGGGCTAGAGCGATAGCACAGTGGGTAGGGCGTTTGCCTTGAACGCAGCAGACCCATTTTGATGCCCAGCATCCCATATGGTCCCCCGAGCACCGCCAGGAGTAATTCCTAAGTGAAGAGCCAGGAGTAACCCCTGAGCATTGCCGGGTGTGACCCAAAAAACAAAAAAATTAAAAAATATATAATGCTTTTATTTATTCTTAAAACACTCTTCATATAAATTAATGTATATGTTAATTTCACTTCCCATATATGCTTTGCAAATGTCCTATTAGAATAGAGAGAAAGTGCCATAGTGAATTCTACAAGTCCTCCGATATTTCACTCACTCCAAAGAGATCTATCTATTATGTTGCCAGAGGGGTCTGAGCACTAAAGTTCATCCCATCAGTCATGCCCTCCAGGACATCAGCTAGGTGAGGGGACAAGTCAAACATTTACAAAACAGGAGAAAGGGCAGCTCAGCCAGCCAGGGTTCGATCCCGGCATCCCATATGGTCCCTCGAGCACCGCCAGGAGTAATTCCTGAGTGCAGAGCCAGGAGTAACCCCTGAGCATTGCCGGGTGTGACCCAAAAAAAGAAAAAAAAACATTTGTGCTGGAGTTAATTTGGATTTGGCAGGTAGAGGTTTGACATTCCAACAATGGAGGGATTACTGGGAAATGTAAAGGAGGAGTTGATTTCAAAGACTGTAAGAAACTGACCTTTTAAGGAGGAAGGATTATTTGGGAACCCATGAGCAGTTCAGGTTGCTGCAAAGACGTCCACAGTAGGAAGAACTTTGAATCCTGTGATAGCAGCAACTATTCTGGAACATTTGATCAGAATATAAGATAATTAAAAGAAGCTAAAACTACCTCCTTTGTGGGAGATTCACCAAGAACAAGTTCATCAGGTCAACCAACATAGGAATTCTCTGGTGAGGCCATGAACAGCAGCAAAAGAAAGTTACTTTAAGAAGGGTCACAGTGAAAGTAGACTTGTGAAGATCTGAACAGTAGGGGCTGAGTCACGGGTATCCAGGAAAAATCATCTGCTAGTAAACAGTGTGGAGACACACTCAGACTAAACTGACAGCAGTTGTGGAGAGACACTGGAGCTAATCAGGCTATAATGCAACTGGAAGTCGACTTCTAGATTCAGAGAATTACTCCAGCTAGCTGCATAGGGTTTCCTTCTAGTATTTCATTATTCACTCTCTCATGTGAATGAGTGTTTTTGAACTCTACCCAAAGTATCATTCTCCTTTCAAAGATCTGCTAACCCCTTTAACAGAGATCCAATCAAAACACACAAGTAATGCTAGTTAATAGTAGCCCTGATGATCTAATGAAGAATGATCCCAATCCAGTGATAAAGCAGCCTATGAGCACTATATTTATGAATGTATACGGGTAGCATGTCTTCTTATTTGAGAAATTAAAACCCTGGCTTCCAGTCTATGACCTGTATGTCACCTAACTATAAATCTAGGTGGACTCAAACTTTATTGCACATTAATACAGGTTTTTATATTTTAAAGATTCTCAGCGGCCGCATGGTTCATCAATAAATACTTTATTTAGAGGTGACTACAAGAGTATGCCACCCGCATGGCAAGCCTGGCAAGCTGCTCATGTCGTATTTGATATGCCAAATCACTATCACTATCTCTATCCTCCCGTTGATCATCTATTTGCTAGAGCGGGCACCAGTAATATCTCCATATGTCCTGTCTCATGCTAGTAGAGCCCAAGGGCATCTATTCGCTCCAGGAACATAAAGAGCCTCAAACCATTATATTAGGTCATGGGAATGAACTAATATAATTGTTACTGGTATTTGGCATATCAAATAAAACAGGGTAGCTTGCCAGGCTTGCCATGCAGGTGGCATACCCTTGTAGTCACCTCTAAATATAGCATTTATAGATGAACACAAGGCGGCGGCCGCATGAGATGGGCTGTGATAGGCAGCCGCTGGGTCAAATACCAGTAACATTTATCCCATTAGGTCATTCCCATGACCTAATATAATGGTTTGAGGCTCTTTATGTTCCTGGAGCAAGTGGATGCCTTTGGGTTCTACTAGCATGAGACAGGACATATGGAGATATTCCTGGGGCCTGCTCTAGCAAATAGATGATTAACGGGAAGATAGTGATAGTGATAGAAAGATTCTCTGGTTCAGGGGCTGGAGAGATAGTACAGTGGCTCATGTGCTTGCCTTGCATGCAACTGAACCAGGTTCAATCCCTGGCACCCAAATGGGCCCTAAATCGTACAAAAGTAAGCCCTGAGCACAGAGTCAGGAGTAAGTCCTGAGCACTGTTAGGAATGGACCAAAAAACAAACAAAAAGGAAGCACTGTTTTTGGCGCAGCTCTGCTGACTACACTATAAGTAAGTTTTCCAGGTCAGTCTGTTGCAGAGAAACAATCTTTGTGGAAGAACTACCTTAACTCCCAGATGTTAAACTTTCTCAACCAGTGTGGTTAAGAAATATATATATTTAGAGGTGACTACAAGAGTATGCCACATGCACAGCAGAGCCTGGCATGCCTCCCGTGTTGTATTTGATATGCCAAGTACCAGCAACAATTATTGACCTCATTCCCATGACCTGATGGAATGGTTTGAGGCTCTTTATGTTCCTGGAGCAAGCAGATGCCCTTGGGCTATACTAGCATGAGACAGGACATATGGAGATGTTACTGGTGCCCGCTCGAGCAAATGGATGATGAATGGGAAGACAGTGATACAGCAGTATATAGATATAGATTATAGATAGATAGATAGATAGATAGATGATAGATAGATAGATAGATAGATAGATAGATAGATAGATGATAGATAGATAGATAGATAGATAGATAGATAGATAGATATTGTATTGAATTGAATTAATAGGCTCTCAGCTCAGACAGCAATAGGCACATATTCTGATTTCTTAGATACCTAAACAAGCCTTCCAAGGAAAGACCTGATTTGAATTCTCCCATATGATTATAGGCTAACACCTATATACATAAATTTCATTTGAAGTCAGACAAGTCCAGACTTTATTTCCTATTTCCTTAACAAGTCTTTAGCCACCAGATCAAATCAAATAAAGTATCTTTCTTCACCTTTCCATTTCCACACTCTGTGTGTGTGTGTGTGGGGGGTGGAAGTGAAGGAAGAGAGTGAGGACAGGTGGAAAGAGAGAAAGGCTGATAGCCTCTCCTTGGGGAGGTGGTAAACGTGGAGGAAAACTTCTTTGTCCAATAACTTGAACTTTACTACAGTCACTTTTTAAAATCTATTACAAACTGAATTTCTGCATCATAGGTTCTTCCCACATCACTCTAGATCTATAAAGTTACTATGCTAAGTGCTAAAGAAAGTCTGCTTCTGATAGTCCTCTGAAGCTACTGTGATACACCTGCTGGTTTATTCACTAAATACCTTAATTTTTAGGATGAAAATCTAGCAATTTTAATTAAGAGGATATGACATATGCAACAATGTTTTTAGTTCAGAAACCATCAAGGACTTCAAAAAACCCACAAAACTTCAAGGAACTTCATATGAAGGTTTTTGCTTTAAAGGCTATAAATATAAATTTTTTTTAAAAATCCACAAATAACTTTTCATGCTTTGTCCAAGGCTTCAAAGTACATTTTCATTTTGAAAGTATTTAACTCTTTGCTCACTCATGTTTTTTCCTTTTACCCCAGTATTTTAATTAGACAGCCATTTGTAGATCTTTAAGCATGTTTTTAAACTTCCATGTTTGAGTATTTACCTCTTAACTAATTTTTATATATGATTTTATCAAGACCAATTTAGCTGTCAGAGTTTCTTGTGAAATAACAATATTAAACATCTATTTTAGAAGCCTAATATCCAAATACTGTCTGTCACCATGGGATAGTAACCTTCTGAATAATCACATATCCACACTAGGGGATGGAAATTAATCTAAATTGTGCATCTTCTAAATATTTCAACACTTATGCCTATTTATGAACTTACTATCTTTCTAGGCATCTCCGTCTAGTTGCTACTTTAAATTTTCAGTTGATAAATTTTCAGTTGAATTCAGTAACCCATAAAGCAGATGTTACATTTTATGAAAATACATGGATAATTAAGTAAATATGTACTCCAGGCATGAAAAATCTTAATGGTTGATAAGAAAATATGATACTTTAAAGGATGTTTAAAGTTATTTCCTAGATCTTTTTCTCCAAACACTAGACGAAGTTGCATTGTTTACAAAAATTTATTCATACAAATTTTACACACTTTATATAACAGTTATCAAAGTCCTAGTTATAGATATCATGTGTGTAATAATACTTAGTTTAGATGTTTGTATACTCAGTTACACACAAAATAAGTTTCAAGACTAACATCTACCTAAATTATCACGACTATCATAAATCTGCTCTGTGTAGTAAGGCTCTTGGCATTTCTAAAAAGTATACAAAAGATTAAACTGGGTGATCACTGTAAATGCTTGCAACTAGCCACAGGAACACTAAATTAAATGTCATAAATAAAAGGTTAACTAGAGCCCTATTTCACCACTAATAGCTGACACAAATACAGAAAACTCTGCCCATTATCCAAGAAACAAATAATTAAGACTAAAATGCAAGCTGATGTGTTGCAGCATTGTAGGCCACTGAATAGCCATCTGTGATTCGTGGCGATTTAAAAGGCGAAGAAAGGCACTAAAGCTGCAAACCGCGGCCCGTTTCACATTGCCGGAGGAGACTGCAGAATTAAAGGAAGATTGATCCTATACCAGGGACTCCGGGCGTAGACTGTCTGCAATGTGATCGCCTGGCATTATCCGTCCCATCCGGGGAATGCAAATTCAATTCTGTTGTCTCTGATTTATGATTTCATACTGATCAAATCCTTAAAGGAAAAGGAAATGTCCCTTACACCTTACAAGCTAATGTATTATCTTTTTCTTGTTCTTTTTTTTATTTCAAAAGAACTTGTGCCTGAAATTTGTGGAATAGACTGTATGCCTATTGTTGCAGGGTTCTTTTGTTTGTGGAGATTCTATATGTTCAAGGAATTACTAGGAAACAGACAGACATGCTTTCTGTAGCCAAGAAAAGATACAAGGTGGGGGGGGGTGTCTCAGGTCTACTGAAGCTCGCTTACCTCACTATACACCTCAAGCATAAGATAGTACTCAAACATTTGAAGATGAGGTTTAAATTGATTTATCAGTTAGAAATACTGAGCAATATTGAACACTACACATTCTAAAATGACAAAGGTTGGTTTTATGAAACAAGTTTTACTAAGCAATAAGCCATAATGTAGAAAAATACATTTTACCTACAAACTCAATAAACAAGAAACAAGGGCTCATATTTAGTGCATAATTACTCAGTGGTAACTACACAAGGGCTCCTAAACTTTACAGTCGGTGCTTACATTAAACAACAGAAGAAAGAAGCATTCACAAGTTTAAGAGAAGTTGAAAAAAAATGGTACTCAAACAGTGCTAGAAGGGGGAAATAGGGGTCTTCGGGAAAATCACAAAGGATAGCTCCTACAGAGCAGGGTTCAAAGGGGAGAATCCTGGCCATTTCACAAGATGAGAAGCATGGACAGCACTGGAGAAAAACACATTGTACTTTGCATCCACTTCCAATACCCAGCGGCCACTGGAGCAGGCAGAGGGCCATGGGCGGTGCTCCCCGCCCACGTCCGGGTCTGGGCAGCTCCAGTCCCGGCCTCTTCAGGGCCCTCCTCCTTCTGCCTATGCTCTGCCTCTTCCTACATACCTACACTTCCTTCACGGTGTTCAAATCGCCCTAACCTGGGGCTACAGGATTCCCTGGAAGCACAGAGGAGGGAGCTTCCAGCCCAAGACTCCCTTCCCTGGGCCAGCCTCCACTCTGCCCCCAGGGAATATCTGCGGATTCCAGGGGGAAGCACAATTTGGATCATCGAGCTGTACTTTATCAGGAGAATTTCCTTGTGGGCTGAAAGACACATAAAATAGAATCAAAGAAAGCGGGAGTATTGAAATTCGCCCAGCGAGGGGGCAGGGGCAGTTCCGTCTGGCTGGGATTGAAGGTGCCTGCTCCAGAGAACCCGGGGAAAGAACGTTCTCCCAGACCTTGACCTCCAATTCCTCCTGGAGCAGGCCAGTATTGTTTTCGTACAGTAGCAAATGGTCAATATTAATATCTTCAGGCCTGCCGCGGATAAAAATACTGTCCTTTTAATTTCGTTTACAAAAATAGGAGTAATATTTAAAACAATGATTGTCTTTTTTTTGTATAAAAACATAAACAGCTCAGGCGAATTTTTCCATCCTTGTGCACACTTTCGTATGAATTGCTCTCAACTATACTTATATATATTCTGAATATATATAATATATATCAATAATTGATCCACAAAGTATATCTGTGCATTCTCTAGTGCTTTGTAAAAAGAAAAACAATATTATTATCAAAATATTCATTTAATGGCTTTACTTCATACATAAATACACGTTTGGATAGAACACATGAGCGGTGACTTTCAGTCAACTGGGAAAAGGACTTTTCAGAGTGTGCCGGGGCTGTATACACAGAGGAGCTGATAACTCAGCGCTACAAAAAGGCTATTCGGCGTCCTTTGTTTTTAACCCTTTGTTTATACCTTTTCCCTAGGACGGCCGCCAAGTATTTCTTGACAGCCATTTGTTTCCGGTAGCGGCTGTAGCTGTCCGTGAAGATTCCGTCCGAGTGGCGCTTGGAGAGCGGCTCCCAGTCGTCGTCGGCGCCGGGCAGGGCCCCCTGCGAGGAAAGGGCAGGGCAGGAAACCCGGAGTTAGCAGCCGCGGGGGCTAGAGCCCCCACCCAGGGGGAACCGTCCGGGTGGGCACCGCAGTGCACCGCCTCCCGCTCCTCCTTCCACTGCCGGGAATCTCCCACCGGGGAGTTCCTGGCCCAGGAAGCTCGCAGGGGGGCCGTGGAGCTAGGTGCCCGGCCCAGGGCGCCAGACTGAAGCCAAATCTTTCCGGAAACGATTACGTTTTGCCAAATAAAGATGATCAGCCGGGCGCTGGCCAAGAAGTGACCCGGCCCTCCCGGGTACCCCACCTGCCCTTCCCTGCCTGGCGGAGAGAGGAAACCAAGGCACTCGGCGGGTACCAAGTGCCTTTTCCCAAGGCTGCAGCTTCCGAGCCCGTTTCCACCCGCACACCTAGCTCGCCTCCAGCTCTCCCTTCCTCCGCACTCCAAGGTGGGAGACGTGATAAATGGGCAGGCTGCAGGCAATACTTCTCATCGCATGAATTATTCATGGCCCAACATGTAATCTGCTTTCCCACGGGCTTTATTAAAATATCGCCTTCTGCTCACACGCGCTCCGCGCAAGCCCTGCGCTGGGGCTTCCCTGAAAAAGAGGAAACGCTGGTTCCTTACGCGTCCGGATTGGAGGATTTGTTTGTTTCGATTTGAAATTACAATACAAGAAACTTTTCTGAAGTCATGTTTAGGGAAAATGGTTAACAAAACGTCCGCCGAGAAGCGTGAAAGGGGCACGGCGGCTGGGTTACGCCTTTCACTCAAACCGGTCCTGGGTTTTCCAGCGTGTCCTTTTCCCCTGCCCCTCGGCCTGGCCCGAAACCGGGGGTCGAAGGCAGCAGCCTCACCTGCGACCCGCGCTCGAGACGCACTGAGCGACGCAGCCGCGCCGGCCCCACGCGCACGCACGCGCAGAGGCCACGCCCACCCGCAAGGACCACCGGGGCCCCGCGCGCACGCACGCAGAGGCCACGCCCGCCCGCAAGGACCACCCGGGGCCCCGCGCGTGCCACACACACACACACACACACACACACACACAGAGGCCACGCCCACCCGCAAGGACCACAGGGGCCCCCGCGCGCACGCACACACTGAGGCCACGCCCGCCCCGCGCGCTCCGCCAGGACCACCCGGCGCGCGCCTTTAACTCTTTCGCACTCTTACCCCGCGCCCTGGGCCATGACGGTCTGCAGGTATTTCCTGGTAGACAAGTGATCCAGCACTTTGCGGTAGGCCTTGTGAAGAATCTCATGGGCGATGTCTCTGACGGAGAGGCCAAGTGTGCACCAGTCACCGACGGTCCCCAAACGACAACCAACCCCCAGCCCCACCCGTGCGCTTCCCCTGTCTCCGGGCAGACACACCCCTCGAATCTGTGCGGCTGCAGCGGAAAGCTCTAGAAGGCGCGGATGCCCAGAATTCTCTTTGGGAGGGTTGGGGAAGGGGGACGAGCCGTGTGGCACCTTGGCACCTGGCATCCCACCAGGCACCGTGCGCACTCACTGCCGCTCTGAGCCAAGACCCCCAGACCCCCCACGGCCCTCTAGTCTGCTAATCTTCTGTTACTTTCGTGGGAAACCGCCAGGGAAAGAGAGGCGGGGGCTTTTCTGGAAAAGTTCTGACCCGCTGCGCCAGCTCCTCCGCCCCGAGCCCAGGGACGCCGGCGGCAGCGCGAGCCGGGGCTACCTCTTGGCAGGCGGGTAGTAGAGCGCGTAGACGTCGCGCTGCGCGGAGGCGGGGCTGCCCACGTCCGGAGGGTCCGAGTCGTAGATATCAGGCAGCGGGTTTCCGTCTTCGTCGTAAGCCTCGTCCTCCGGCCTTTCAGGGTAGAGGGGGCAGAAGGAGTGGTCAGTTCCGTCCCTTCCCGGCCCTTCGAGAAGCCAAGGACCGCAGCTGTCTCCCCTACCCCTCCCCAAACCTGACTCGCCCATCTTGCGAGGAGGGTGTGGAAGTGCGATAGAGGGGCGCAACCCTCCCAGTTCCCATCCCGACCCCCGCCCCAGGACCGGGCCTCTGCGAGTCCGCGGGGGAGCCGGGCACTCCCGACTGCGCAACCAGCCGAAGTGTAAGGGACCGTCTCGGCCCCTGCTGCCCCTAGCCTCCCCCTGCCCCCCACCCCGAGAGGCAAGTGCCAATCTGAAGGGCCCTAGGAGTCAGTGCTGGGGCCGGCCGACAGGACCCGAGCGGGAGCCCCGCAGCTAGAGGGGAGTGCAGGTGCGCGGTCCCCCAGTTCCCTCCCCAGCCGCCGGCGCCAGCCTCTGCGCCCAGGGGAACTCTTCCCCGCACAGATGTAGGTCACGGAGAACCTCCGCCTTCTATTTTGGGCCTGAGAGGATCTGGCAGGAACATGAATAATAGATGCCCCTAAACTTAGCCGGTTCGGTGGCAGCTGGCTCTCCGGCGAGACCGCACCCTCCCGCCCCGCCAGGTGTCAGGTCTCCGGGACTCTGGAACTAAAACAGGGAGGCGCCTTTGGACCTATATAAGTTGTTGGTGCGGCTCCAGCCTGCGATGCCGGGGTCCTGGATCGCCTTCTCAGTTCGGGGTGTGACTCAGGGATCACTGAAAGCCAGCAAGAGCCCAGAGCCTTGCAGTCGGCCAGACCTAATCCTCTGTCTCGCTACGGGTGGGAAACGGCGTGTTAAAACACAAAGCCCGCGCGTTGGGTAGCTGTAGACAGCTGGGAAACGGCAGGGCAAGTAGCGCTCTCTGCGACATGTTGGGTGAGTCCGGCTCGGTTCCTCCGCTCCCCTTTCTTCCGTTGCTAAGTAGGTAGGGCCAGGCAGACACCTAAGCCCTGCGGCTCCCAGCCGTCCCAGGTGACGCTGCAGACCACTTCGATATCCCCATCCACCCCGTTCCCTGTCCTGATGCTGGGACCCCGCTCCTAAAGCCACACCTCATCTCTGCACAAATCAGTGGTCAGTAGCCCCTGAGACGAATGTTGGCGGGCCGGGCGTGGAGCAGCAGCTTTGCAGGTGGAAAGAGAGCAGC
Source organism: Cryptotis parvus (assembly GCA_021461705.1). Classification (NCBI taxonomy): domain Eukaryota; kingdom Metazoa; phylum Chordata; class Mammalia; order Eulipotyphla; family Soricidae; genus Cryptotis; species Cryptotis parvus. Next base: position 74,490 of record JAJIBD010021836.1, read on the forward strand.
TAGCAGCCTAAGGGAACACTTAAGGGTGCGGTCCCTGCAAAGTGAACGTCCACTCTTGCCGCTGACCGGCCCGGGACAGTGGGGCTGCGGTGCCGCCTTGGCAAAGCCGACCCGTTAGAAATCAGTCAGGGGGAAACAACCAGGGTTACTGGAGCCTGCCAGCCTTCTGCCTGCTTCCTTCTTTCCACTCAGACCGTGTTCTCAGCCTGTCGCCCCCTCTCTACACTCATGCTTCGTTTCCCTTCTGCGGTGTCGCTCTTCCTCGGCCGCTCACGGCCAACACAGCAACTCCCGAGACTGCCTAAGACAATACAGTAGGACCACGAACACCTGAATTCTTTCGGGCGGGAAGAGAAGACCCTTTTTGCGGGGAGGAGAGATCCCGCCCCCAGCGCCCAGAACAAGCTGTAAGAAAGCAAAGTCCAAGGGAGCGTCAAGCCCAAACCCCTAGACCTGACTCTGGAGCCTAAACCATCCCAAGTCCGCAAGGAACCGAGATGTCAAGCTCGGCCCGGTCCTACCCCGCCGCGGGCGGCCTGTTGCCCTGGGAAGGTTTTTCCCGCCGGCTGCCGCTGACCTCGCACCGGTCCTGGGGCTGCCCCGAGCTGGAGGCGGGGCGCGGAGCCGCCTGCTGGCCTTTGCTGGCCTTTGCTGGCCTTTGCTGGCTTTTGCTGGCCTCTGGCCGAGCCCGGGCCAGGGCCCGCCGCCGCTGGGGGCGACGCGCTCCTTGGACACCGCGGAATGCGGAGGGAGCTTCGGGGCAGGGAGCCCCAGCAGGGCCCAGTCGGGCGTCCAGGACCTACCTGACCCCCGGCACCCGGAGTCCCGCGGCGGCAGGTGAGCCGTAGACGCTGCTGTGCATTAGGATCCGTAGACGAGCAGGGCCAGCCTCCGCTCCGCTGCACATGGCCATTCTGCACCGGACGGAGAAGGCGATGAGCGCGCCGGCCCGCCACCCTCCACCCAAGAAACCCCGGGGACTGGGGGTACGTTGCGAACCGCCGGCTGCGGGTATTGAATGCCCTTAAGGACTGTCACTTCCTCTCACACGAGATAGCGATGTATGTGCGCGTGCATGCGTGCTACGGAGCCCCCCACCCCCGGAACTCGCCGACCTTGTGGGAAGGGGCGCCAACAAGCCCCCCCATAGCTGCGAGAACGGCGGCCAGGCAGGTCGTTGTGTTTCCTTCCCCTTCAACTCTTACCGCGGGCAGGAGAGGGTCTGTGGCCAAGTCGGACAGCTGGCAACGGGCTCCTCCAAGTTTCCGCGCTGGAGTCACAGCCCTGGAAGCATCGGCGCCGGGCGCCGGGTCGGAGGCGAAGCCGCAGGTCAGGCTGGAGCCGCAGGGCTTGGTCCCCGCGGCCAGCACCGGGTTGAAAAGTTTGTCGGACACGCAGAACTAGAAGGAAGCTGGACACCAGACGGGGCGGGGGCAGGGACCAGGAGAGAGGAAAGGGGAGAGGAAGAGCGAGGGAGTGGGGGCTGCGGGCAAAGTTAAGTCCTCCGGGAGAAGAAGGAAGAGATGGAGGAAAAGTAGGAAAGCGGGAGGAAAGCAGGCGACGAGCCTTCGCGCTGCCAAGATCTGTAGGAAACGCCGGTCACGGCGCGAAGCGGCGTCTCGTCTCCGCTGTTCTCTGCGTCTGGAGCAGCTGCTTCTGCCGGCTGCAGAGGTGACTGGCCCCCTGCTCCTATTTATATTCGCATTAGCAAAAATCTATCTCAGCGTGGTTTGAGAACAGCTTCTCTGTCCACATCTGTCTGCCTGTGGCCTTTAAGGACAGACTATTTCGTTGTACGGTTGGGCTCCGACTTTTATTCATGAAATGACTTCCTTTCTTTTTCAGTCACGTAATGATCGGGTATCAGAAACAGACGTCAGCATCCTAGTCCCTCAAGGAACATATTAACTGTTCTGTGTCGTCCTCTTGGATGATAGGATCCGGAGTCATCGATTTCTCATAAACACCTTTCACTAAGACAATCTAATTTTTAAGAAGTCCAGTTATTTTGATGGTTTACTATTTCACCCCCTTCTCATGGATGGCTAAAAAAGAAAATTGATAGAATTTTTTGAGGTTGATAAAATTCATGTTTTTTTAACTATCTTCATACGATTTTGATAGCATTCTCATCAAGCCAAGCAATCAGAGTTCTGGTCTCTGGAATTATGCACCATCAAGCCCTCCTATTAATAAATTTAATTTAGATCTTCTAATTTCTTGCATATGTTCTTTCAGATAGACAATTAATGTGGAAATCGTTTTGTTTTTAAAGGGAAGTCTTGGGGAATTTTCAGTAAATCACTAATGAGTCTGGCTATGATTGAAGAAGCTTCCCCAGGCCTAGGGAGCTCTCCAGTCTCCTGGTGCTGAAATGTTGAACGCAGATTACCAACATTAAAAAATGGCACGGGTTTAATCTCTTACTGGCTTCTCTGCATCTGAAGATTTCACAATGATGCCATTAATATGGTAGTGCACTGTCCAAATCACCCACTGTTAAGATACTCTCACCCCCAACACCCCCAAGTATCTTTAAGACAGAGCCATCTCCTCTCCCCAGATTCCATGGAAAGCATATTGCCCTTAGTCCTGTTTAACTTGGGGGATGTGTTGGGGTTCCCCAGGTGGTTTTTTGGGGGATACTTTCACATTTTCTATCATTCTCTCCGATTTTACAAATTAAAATTGCATTTCCCACTAAACAATAACATTTTAAGAAGCTGGGATGAGAAGTGTATTTGTTCCACTTTATTTACAGCTTGAGTTTATTTGGGGAAATACAGATAAACTGGGAAAAGCACTAGGATTCCCAATACAAGTTCATTTATTAAGGGCTTCTAACGGGAATCCCTCCGTTGGGAACATTTAAAGTTTTTTTTAACTGAAAATGACGTGGAAAGCAAGAAGGAACGACCACATCCACCCTGTGGGTTACAGGTCCCTGGGTAATTTTAAAAGATCTATAATTTTACTGCAGTAGAAGAACAAGGTTCTATTTCTTTTTAAAGAGAAATAGAGCTGCCAGTAACCATAAGTGTTAATTTTAATTATTTGGATGTGAAAAGTCAGAGGAAATGACAATTTAGTGAGTGTTTCCTGTTGCTATGATTTGAGTGTAATATTAAAATAGATGTTAATTCTGCATCCTTCTTCAGAGGCAAAGTTACAATGCTTTTCCCTTCTCTCTGTTCAATTCTTTCCTTCTCTCTCTTTGAGCCTTGATCATTCCTCCAAGAACAAAAGTTTCGCTTATTACCAGTCATGAACAGCCAGACGCAGCCCGGCTTTCTCTTTCTGAATTCCTAGGACTGCTCCAGACTTCCTGCATGCAATAAAGCTACAAACCACATCTGCATAGAGACGTGCTCTTTGTTTCCACTGCGTGTGTTCGCTGATTTACGTCGGGGTGTTTCCGTTTGTGAGCTCCGCAGCCTGTGGCGAACACGACCAACCGGATAATTAAGCAAAGACGTTTTCTTGCCCAAGCCCCAAGGCTATTACCGCCTGTGGCTTTCCTGTCTTCCGCCTTGCTTCACGTCAAAGGTGAACCCGATTAAAATCCTTACTTTTTTTCTCCCACACGAATTCTGGAAACGAGTTTAGTCCACCGAGATATTTGAACGTTTCAAAGACTTAATGCCTGCGCTTGCTTCTCAACTTTAGTAAAGGGAGCCACCAAGTGGGGAGTTGCTGACTTCGTGGCGTATTAAAGGGGAAACCACCAACACTAACTTTGTGACGATCCTCTGGCTCCACGACCCACGAGAGTCCGACCGTCTGGTTATCCAAGGTTGTGCCAATTCCACTGTCAACGAGAATCTAGCGCAACAGCTCCAAAATTACTCGTCCGGCGGGCTGATCCATTCACGGATGTGCAAGACTGAATAGAAATTGGTTTGAGACTTTTTTGGTAGCCAAGTTGTCCACAATCACGCCAAGATTCACCCATTGCTCCCCACGTACATTCTAAAGATACCAGCGCCTGCCCCCACCTCCCACCACCGCTCCAGCCCTGGTCCACCACTGCAAAAGAGGAATCCAACCCATCCCAGACCAGGTCATCTCTGAGAGAATTTGGACTCGCGTGGGCGAGAAAGCTTTGCTACTCGCTGGAGTTGTGTTCCTTTCTTGGCACCTTGGGCTGGGGCAGCAAGGAGCAGAGAGCTGCAATCCTCTGGCCCGCCTTCTCTGGGACACAGGCCATCTCCTACTTCCTGATAGGTTGAGAGGCCCTGGGACTACCAAAACCTCGAAGACCAAAACTCTACCTCCCAAGTGCCCCCCCTCCCCCGCACCCACGGTGTGAATTTGCTTGTTTGCTTCAAATCTGGGCAAATCCCCCCACCACACACACAAACACACTTGACTACTATCTTTACCTCCGGAGACCTTTGTGCCGTGAAGTTTGGGTAAGCAACTCGGGGAACTGAATTGCAGCTGCAGAGAATTGAGCTGCCAGCAGAAACTGGGTGGAGAGTGCTGGTAGGGAGTGAGGAATAGAGGCGGTGTAGGGGAAGGGTGCTGTTTGGCCAGGACTAGACCTTACAAAGGCAAGCTGGAAAGATCGAAGCCCCCTCCCAGCAGGAGGAGGAAGGGAGATGGGAGGGAGAGGGTGAGTGCCTTCCTAATTTTTTTATCTCCTTACCGCTCCTCTCTCAACCTCTTAGATGAATAAGATGAAGGAGGAAAACAATTTTCCTATCCTCCATATAGAATAGAGAATAGAGAATAACATGAGGGTCGAAGGTAACAAATGTTAGATGTTCCCAGTTGCCCGTCTGGTTCCCACGACATTCACCAGAGGAAATAAAATTCCCAGGCTGCTAAGCTCTGGCCAGGCTGTGGAAGTGGAGGACAGCCTGTAACTGGAATCACGCTCAATTGGAAATGCAAACAGAGGCAGATAAAGCCCTTGCCCTGAGCTCAGAGGACCCGTTTTGATTCCAGCCACAAGGTACCGAACTCACCTGCCAGAAAGGAAAAATAAAAAAGATAAAAGAAAAATAAATAGAACCATGGAAATCTTCAGAGTGAAGAAAGGTTTTACCTATGTCCTCTGAGGTAGAGAAGAACGGTCAGATCTGAAGGCTAAGCTTTGAACTACCTGGAAGAGGCTGCTTAGAACTATTTGTTAGAACTTACATAGAACCAGGAACTCCAACTCTTTTTATCCCATTTGTCCTTAGATTATGAAGATATCACTTTTCATCCAAAAACGTGAATCCCAGCTAAAAGTCAAACTAACAGTTCTCTGAATTTTTTTTCTGCTCAGAGCCCATCTCTGTTTTCCTTAAGGATGTGGTTCACATCCTTAAACCTCCTCAACATTTGTTTAAAGAACAATCCAGTGAGAAAATGGGCTATTCTATTCAAACAGAAGGATATTTAGAAGTACTTAAATTGCAGATGGTTTCACATTAGCATACTTATAACTGGCATACCAAAAACCCATATATCTAGGGTTAGTTTCAGCTACTTTGCTTTTGGTTAAGCCGCCCCAAGTATACCTGGTTCCCATATGGTCCAGCAGGCCTGTGTGCCAACACACACATTCTCTCTCCTTCCCTCTCCCTCCCTCTCTCCCTCCCTCTCTCTCTCCCTCTCTCTTTCTTCTCTCACTCTACACCACACACACACACACACACACACACACACTCTTTTTGTCTCTATAGCACTCCCCACTGCTATACCACCACCCCCCCCTCTCTCCAATTCTCCATCACACTTTTCAACCTTAAGAAATAACTTAGTTGCATATAGCACCTTCCTACATTCCCAGTAGAAATAATAATAAATTAGCTGGGAAAACCTTTTCTGCTCTTATTCATTTCTAGTTAGGGCTTAGCATAGAACCAGCATAATAGTAAACTTCCAGTGAACACACTGATGCAAAACATCATGCTCCTATGTGAGTGACAAAAGTAAGTTATGACATTATTGGATTTCACTGTAAACTTTTCCTCTTCTGACTCTTCCAGAAATGTGATGACTAATGACTTACTTCATACCAATTACACCTGGAGGGAAACCCAACTGCTCTCTCTGAGCTGAACATCATGACCATGACCAGCTCTTACTGGACTGTCTGCATCATGCCCTCCTGAACTCATGATGAAGTAAGGAGGCGGGAGCTTACTCCGGATGCATCATGACTTCTCTGACCTTCAGAATTCAGTTTACACACGGAAAGTAGACAGCAAAGAAAGCCTTTCCAAACCACACGAGCAAAAACATCTCTCTCTGATTCGAGAACAAAATTGCATAGGGTCAGAAAATGTCAGTTATTTTAAGACAAAGCAGGCTTTCAGGAAGTAAAAAACCTAGTAGATTCTGGTCATTTCAGCTATCTTATATATTTGAGTGGTTCTGCTGGGCCTTGATTTCTAAACTAGTTTACTGTGTACAAAAAAGTTAGACAGCCTCCACTGTGCAGGTCTTCTAACCTGAGTTTAGATTCTCTGCTTATATAGTCTTAAATTCCGGAAAGAAATCTTAAGAAGGGTTCAGGAAACCTAATATCCTAACTGAGTTTGAGGGACAACTTCCGAAATAAAATAAGGTTTATATATGTAAATCAAAAAAGAGCTCTATTCTATGGAGTTAGCAGCATTCCAAACCTCTGGGTTTTGTCCTCCAGGTTCAGACTCAATCTTGCCTATCTAAAATAAGTCTATTTTTGATATTGATTTATCTTCAGAATTAACACCATGTAGTAATAATTCTGCAAACATCCACAGCGTTCCAGTGCTGGTAAGGCTGTGTAGTACTCAGGACCTTTTTTTTATGTGGGGGCAATGCTATTTCACTTGAGCTATTTTCTAGACCCTGCAAAAAATATATTTTTTCTTTTTTAGAGGGGACACCATACCCAGCATCTGGTGCTAGGGGTGTGTGAGGAGTTAATCCTGGTTCTGAGCTTGGGTTGATTCTGGCTGTGCTTAGGGTTGTCCAAAAGTCAACCTCATGCAAGGCAGGTGGTTCAATCCCTATAGTATCTACAAATAGTTCTGCAAAATCTTTTAAGCTAAACTTTCCTCTCCACAAAATATCTACACATATAAGATTTTTACATTCTCATCTATTTGAAATAGTTACATTTGCCCTAAATTTAATATATGCAGACATTAATTATCATTTCCTTACATCCTTCTAAATCTTTCCTTCCATGAAGACTCCATAATTTTGTTACACAGCAGTTAATGATAACAATGAGTTATTTCCTTTACCTTCTCAGGAACATCTTTCTAGACACTATTGTTATTAAAGTTTATAGAAAAGAAAATGAGACTCTAAGTAGTTGGGTAATTTACTCCAAGTCCTGCTGGCTGTTGTATTGTAATACCATTGTTGTTCAGAGATTTGACTTTAAACCTCAGTGACCCAAACAATCTAATGACCTAGAATATTCTACTGCTTTGCATATTTATTTTGTCTAGAATTTTTTATCAATTACTAATTTAATAGGATGTTTCATATGTGATTTGACTCAACTGAGAAAAATAGCTTTCTTATTTTCAAATTAATTAGTGTTTTCTATAGAGGTTAGAGAAATAGTACAAATACTAACATGCTTGCTTTGCCTGAGGCAATCCCAGCTTGATCCTCAGCAGAACATGATCTCCAGGCACTGCCAGAAATAGTCCTTGAGAACTGAGCTAGTAGAAGCCCACACCCCACACTGAACCAAAGGGTATGGTCAAACACCCCCAAATGTTCAGTGTAGTTCAATGTCAAATGCTATTAGTTCACCATAAACTTGTCCTTAAACTACTACAAACATATCTCATACTTAAGAACTTTGTTTTACAGAATATTCTTCTAAAATAAGTGCAGTTGTTACTTACATACATAGAATTGCTGGAGAGGTAAAAAATATTGTCATCTCAAGTCATGACTTTGAATTATTTTATGGCTAAGAATATGATGGAAATTTTAGTGATGTTTTTAAATTAAAAAAAAGACTCATGATTTTGTAAGATCACAATTAGTATCCATAATATCATCATCATATCTTATTAAATCATCATGTAATTCAATATGAGAGAAACCATATGATTGTCAGTGACTTAAGGCTTATGAGTCAAAGGAGATAATCTATATAAAAACATTTTCCAAACAATAGACCCTAGACTAATAGGAGGAGAAAGAAATTGACATTTTTCTCAGTCACTCTTTTGTGATGAGTGAGTTGCTCAGAGTTTGTAAATATTATATCACAGAATGCTATTTTTGTCCTGAGGATAGGTATGTTATTATTATTCCTCACTTATTATTCCCTCTCAAAGGTGAATTAACTTACCCAAAGAATACAACTAACAAATGATAACGTTAGGGTATATTTATTTATTTGTTTGCTTGTTTGTTTATTTGATGGGTATTGGGGCTGAGTGAAGTAAGCATGTGTAGACTCGACTTGATGGTTTAATGCTCAAGCTGGCAATGGATACTGCTGGGCCCGCAGTGCTGAAGGACCACCAAATCTACACCCCGTGGTGATAGGACCGTTCAGTGGCAGGAATTGAACTAGGGTCTCCAGCATGCTAGGCATATGCTCTACAGCTTGAACTGTCTCCCCAGATAAAGTAAGAGTTTAATCATAAAACTGTTTTTTTTCCAAAGTTAATGTACTTTCTCCCATTGTTTGGGCTCCTCGTTATAACTATGGAATTACCATTATTATTAAAAGAGGAAAAAGAGCATCCATTTTAACAAGGCACATTATTTAGCAAAACATGAGTTTTTCCAGTATCATTGGTATATGACTAACATGCTCTTTTGCATAAGTCCAGGGATACAGCTTAATGAATTAACTTGCCTCTTGTGGAATGGTTACCACAGATTTAGCATCTATCACCTTATAATTATCACAAATTTAACATCCATCAGCTCCCATATATAAAAACAGAAAAAAAAACCTTTTCATTTGTGATGAACACCTAAGGATCTACTCTCTGAATGGCATTCCTACATAGAAAAAATAAATGCATATTTACCATACAGCAGTATTAACTATATTTATCACAATGCACATTATATTCCTAGTACTTATTTATCTTATAACTGGAAGTTTATACTGCTCAGCAGCCTTTATCCAAATCCATAAGCCATCCTCACTGATGATAACCATAAATATGAGTTTAAATACATTAATTTTAAAGCGAAGTTTGAACACTTCTTTTTTTTTTCGATTTTATTTTATTTTATTATTTCCCCCCAAAAATATTATTACACCATTTTAGACATACAATTGAAAGATGCTCATGTAGAGTTTTGGTTCTACAGTGTTCCAACACCCATCCCTCCACCCAAACCCATCTCCCATCACCAATGCCCCCTCCCTCCCCCTCCCACACCTCAACTACTTGGCGGGTTCTACATGTCATTCTCTCCTCTTTTATCTCTCCCTCCCACCAAACTTTCCTGCTCTTCATGGAATGCAGTGCATTAAAAGACATTACTGTTTCCACTATTTTAATGGACCGCCACAAGCGGCCGCATGACCTGGGCTTGAACTGGTTTTGCTCTGTTAATCTGGTCGTGAGGCAGTTTCCCAGTGTCCGGACAGCAAAAATGGTGGCTAGTGTGATGGGTGAGTCTCATCCGGCTGCTTCCGGGACCCCCAGAGGTGACGGCCCACTCCCAAAACCCATCTGCCCTCCTGGGGTCCCATATTCAGCTGGGCCCCGGGCGAGCCGAGTTCCATTGAACACTTCTTATTCTTTTTTTTTTTTTAATTATAAAGTAAGTGAAGGGGTTATGTGTGTGATTTCCTTGGTGGGTGCTCAGTGTGCTCAGTGGGCAAAGTAAAAAGGGGGAGATGCAATCCAAATAGTGCTGGGGCCACCAGAGTCACCCCCTGGCACTGCTCAAGAGCTAACAGGTGGTGTTGGGGTGGAATGCGTATGAGTTGCCAGGTATAGAGCCAAGGACAGACCTCAGCACTGCTCTCCATCCCTGTGGCATTTCTAAGGACATTTGATTAGGGTCAAATAATAAACAGGTCGCACTCAAGCATACCTTTTTACTTGTGAAGGCCATAGAAATAGGTAAGTAATGTGATGGCCCATGGATTTGATTGCTGGCACCCAGTGCTCCCCACCCCACCCTACACAACCAGCACCACCAGCCCTGCCCTAGGCCTGAACATCTCCTGCTATGCAGCATCGCACGGCTCATCCTGAGCACTGACCAGCTGGCCTCTACCTTCAGGTGAGACCAAGCACTTTCGGGTGTGACTCCAGCACCACTGAGTATGGCTCCATTAAACAAATTGAGACTTTTAAAATGTGACAAATGTTAAGCAGTAATGTGAGTTGATGAAATAGACCAAAGGATTAAAAATCAGGATAAAAAGGTAAAGATATAAACACTCTCATCTAATTTCCAATGAAAAGAATAGTGTATTGGGACAACTGTTCCCTTAGAAAACAAAGAAGAAAATATAACCATACTCATAGCCTACAATATTAAAATATTCAAATGAATTAAAGTTTTTAATGTAAGAAAAAATTACTTAGATTGGAATGAATATCTTAAGATTTACAATTAAAAGAAAACAAAAATACTAATATATTTTTAATTTGTATAAAAAGAAGAATCACAAAGATAAATGGCATATAAATTCCAAAACTTGGGAATTAATAGTATTATTTATGAAAAATAAAGAACTAAAAATTTCCTGAAAACTAAGAGTACTTCCAAATTCATTTCATAAAATTATAATCACACCATAGATGCAAAGCTTGTATAGAATATAAACAAATTCACAAAATAAACATGAATATTCAATAAATTTGCACAAAATTTTTCTTTTTTCCAGTTGAATGCTCATTGTCCCATTTCCTAAATTTACCATTAGAAATTACAGAACAATATTTGTTTTCTTATATTTACATAAAATATAAATGGCACATTGTGCATACAGCATATTCAATTATTCTATTCTTAGTTCTATTTTATGTACATAGATGAATACAAGTAAAAATTAATTTTTTGTTCATTTCACTTAATCACTTGAATCCCGTTATTCATCGATTTGCTCAAGTGGGCGCCAGTAACATTTCCATTTGACCCTATCACATGCCAATATAACCCAATGGCATCTAGTTGATTCAGGAATATGAAGAGCCTCAAACCATTCTTTCAGGGTCTTGACAAAGAAGTCAGACCATCTTGTAGGTGGGTGGCCACATGATCTTTTGACATCTCGTGGGACCCAGTCAGTAATGGCTCTAGTCCAGCGGTCGTCTCCAAATCGCATTACATGTCCAGCCCATCTGATTTTCGATGACTTGGCAAACAAGACAGCGTCCCTGATTCTGGAATAGCGACGGAGGTTGGAGCTCCAGATTCCTTCTCTCGCTGGAGTGAGGCGTGATATTCCAAGCATAGCTCTTTCGACTCCTCTCTGGGAGACCCAAATAGCATTCTCATCCTGCTTTCCTAGGGCCCAGGTCTCTAGGGCGAATGTTAGTGCAGGGAGAACAGTGAAGTTGAAGAGATGTGCCCGGAGCCGGAGATACTTTGTCCTTTTAGCTATTTCTTCGATGCCTTTGAAGGCATTCCATGCCGCTCTCTTCCTCCTGTGCAGCTCAGGTATTAGGTCGTTCATCATGTTGACTTCTCGACCTAGGTACACATAACTGCTGCATTCAGAGATGTCTGTTCCATTCAGAGCGAATGGGGCCTCTGGAATTAGTTCATTTTTCCTGAACATTGTTTTCTTTAGATTCAGCTGTAGACCTATCTTTCCACATTCTCTGTCGAAGTCAGCCAGCATTTGTGCCGCTTGGCTAATGCTTAGTGTTATTAGAACTATGTCATCAGCAAAAACGGAGGTGGTGTAGTTGCCGACCATCTGTCTTCACTCCCATTCCTTCCCATTCTAATTGTCACATGATGTTCTCGAGGGTGGCGCTGAAGAGTTTTAGTGAAATGGTATCACCCTGTCGAACCCCTCTTTTGACATCAATGATCACTTCCTTGTAGAATGGTGAGATCCTGGTGGTGAATCCGTAATACAGCTAATGAAGGATCTTGATGTATTGGGTTTGAACTCCCTATTTGGCTAGGGCTTCGATGACTGCTTCAGTCTCCACAGAATCAAAGACTTTCTTTAAATCAATGAACGTGAGAATGAATACAAGTAATTCATTCTTGTACTCCCTACAAACCTCAATGAGCTTGGTTACCGTGTGGATATGGTTGATTGTGCTGAATCCTTTTTTGGAAGCCAGCTTGCTTGCATGGTTGTCCTTCATCTAATGTTCTGCCAATCCAGTTCAGAATGACTCGAGTAAACAACAACAGGCAGATGGGGCGTTAGTTGCCAATGTCGTGAATGTCTCCCTTCTTGAACAGTAGAACTGTCCAAGCTTTTTGTTATCAAATTATAATGAGGGTTTTAACATTTATTTTCTTTTCTTGAGAAGGGGAGGGTTGAGTCATTCCCAGTGTTGCTCTGGGACCCAAATGCAGTGCTGGGAATTGAACCAGGGTCTGCAGCATGCCCTATACTATCAATCCAGTTCCTAGAATGAGTTTTTGACATGTTACTTTGCTGTGCTCTCAAACGTGCCAGCAAATATGCACTCTCAAGCACTGTTGGCAGGAGTGGTAAATTGATCCATTTTCCAGAGAGCAATTATGCATAAATTTGACTCCTGGATTTTTACATCTGTGAATATCTGTTGAGCAAATAAGCATCATTTTATCCAAGGATAAACTATAATCCACTCATAGCACCACTAGTTTTTTTTTAATTAATATGTTACTGGTCCCGCTCAAGCAAATCGATGATCAACAGAAAGTCAAGTGATGAAGTGAAGATTTTATTATACCACCATGAGATATACAATTATAAGATGTTCATGTTTGGGTTTCAGTCACACAGTGTTCCAGCACCTATGCCTCCACCAGTGCCCATTTCCCACCACCAATGTTCCCATTTCCCTCCCCCTTCCCCTAGCCTGCCTCAATGGCAAGTTCTTTATTTCTTTTTTCTCTCTCTCTCTTCTCTCTCTCACTCCTTCTTGCTTCCCTCTCTTACACATTTTGGATTGTAATACATTTATAGGTTATCATGTGTATCTTTTTGCCAATATTCAATACTCAGTTCTCAGATGTTATTATCATTTTCAATGATTATCAGCACACTGTTCCCTTTTCTGTCTTACCTAACCTCTGACTCCCACACGTTTGTGGTTTACCAGGTTTTGAAATATTGTGGGGGCGCCCTCACGCCATGGGGATCAGGCTGTGTCCAGCTGTGGAGTTCAGACCTTGAGGATAACTGTGGTTGTGTTGCACGAGGTTTTCTGACCTCTGGGAGCCTGGCGGAGGACAGGCCAAAGAGCAAAACTTGTCCCCACTCCAAGAAGCCCCATCAGCCTAGCACAGGGCAGGCAGGCAGAGACTCTGTCCTGCACCTGAGTACCTGGTGTCCCTCGAGAACCTGAGAAGCAGTTCTGGGCTGGGCCACCAGTCCTTTGTGGAGGGAGCCAGGGTGGGGGGGAGGTGGCCCCAGCTCCAGCTCCCTAAAAAACATGAGTACCAATGGTTTTAAAATCAATATGAGGGACAAATAATAAATCATAATATTTTCTTTAGAGAAAAAATGGTGTGTATAGTGTGTATATTGAATCTTTGTATGTATGTCATGCTGGAAAAGTTAAATGAATGTGTTAAATCAAATTTGTACTAAAAGAGTTTGAGCTATAGCTTGGCAGTTTATGTTATTCTTCATTATTCCGAGACAAATTGTCTAGCTGTGGTTCTTCAAAATTTATTTCCATTATGTTTATATTTCATGGGACAAAAGATCCAGACTTGAGATTAGTATCTTCTGGCCCCTCTTTTCTCACCATCCAATTCTTATGAAATCTTTCTGGGTAAGTTGTTATAGGACTGGACACGTTCTAACAAAAAGACTTGGTTAGGGGCAAGTCCAGTTAGAATCGCTAGATTATTCATCGAATTTTCAAGAGGTGTTACTCTGGGTTAAATAAGTATGTGTTGAAGCCCTAACCCCTGGTGCCTCAAAGTACTGTATCTTTATTTGAAAATAGGGTTTTCACACTTGTATCCAAGTTAAGATGAGATCACTGAGGTGAACCTGGTATAACTGGTGTCCTTATAGTGCCAGGAAATTAGGATGCAGAGGCGCATGTGGAGAGAATGGAGAGAGACATGAAGAATTACATGTGATTATTGGATCGGTTTTGTCACAAGCCAGGGCTGTGACAGGCAAGCTGGAAGGAAAACTGCTTCCCCTGAGGGAGAGTGACCCTGCTGACAGACACCTTGACCTGGACCCCGAGAATTGTGCAAAGATCAAGATCCGTTGACCTAAGGCCCCCTGTCTGTGATACTCTGTCAGAGCAGCCATAGGAAGTGAATATAATTCCCATCTCAACAAAAGAAAGGGGAAAAATGAGTTGGAGTGACAGTACAGTGGGGACTTGCACAGTGTCTTGCACATGGCATATGCAGGTTCCACCCTCAACATAACTTATGGTCCCCTGTGTACTTCCAGGACTGACCTCTGAGCACTGAGCCAGGAGTAAGCCCTGAGCACCGCTCCAAAAACAAAACAAAAGTCTGTAGCCAACTCCCAAGGGATAACGGGAGGTCCTGACACCATCAATCCCTGAGATACTGCTGCTGCTGAACCTCTGCTGGTTCCATTCATCCAGTTTTCTCTTTAACATCCCTTTTGTCTTTGTTTAATTCATCCTTTAATTGGAATATAACTGCCCGAACATACAAGATTATAGCACAAAATTAGTATCTTAAAATGTTTGGGAAGTCCTTTGCAAAAGAAAGGGCGAACATGAATTCTGGGGAAGCAAGTGGAATGACAACGTAACAGGCTGATGGGAGGGGCTGAGGGCCGACTAGATTAAAGCTGGTTTAGGTCCATGTAGTGTTTTTCAAATAGCTTACAAGCTTCTCGTCCTCCACTGGAGAGTTAAAACAAACTGCTCTGTAGCGTATTGAAGATGCATGAGCTGTGTAGAACTATCTGAGGCTCAGACACAGAGGACATCAGTGTGTGATGGACGGTCCCTAGAGGGTCACTCCTGACTCCTCCTGAATGAGGCTGTCCCAGGAAGGCAAGATTTTTTGCTAAATAATATATCATCAGGAAAACTGCTTACTCAGAGTAACAAGCAGAAGACTAAAGGGAGGCCAAAAGACAGGGAGGCACATTATATAACAAGATACTTAGTTTCTGGATAGAAGAAACACTTGATCACTTGGCATCCCGTTATTCATCTATTTGCTCGAGCAGGCGCCAGTAGTATTTCCATTTGACCCTATCATGTGCCAGTGTAGCCCAATGGCATCTGGTTGCTTCAGGAATACTAAGAGCCACAAACCATTCCTTCAGGGTCTTGACAAAGAAGTCATCCTAAAAAGGAGAAAAAAGCTCACACAGCTCAAAAAAGATGGTCCTGCAAGATGGGTTTTGGGATTGGGCCCATCACTTCTCTAGGGTCTCAGAAGCAGCCGGATGAGACTCGCTCACCATAATAGCCACCATTATTAGGGTCTGGACCCCACAGCTCATCAGAACCCCGCAAGAGAGACAGTGATCTCAAGACCAGCTCAGAGCAGCTGAGTTCAAGCCCAGGTAGGTGGCTCTAGGAGGTGGAAGTTACAGGGCATTCCTGGAGATGGAGCTGGGGTACCCCTTCCCCTCTCTGATTCGTCCTGGAGGCCTGGTGGCCCCGCCCACAAACTGCCTTGGGGCTCTCGGCCATGATGCAGAGACTCAGAAGCCCGGGGGAGATCTGCCATCTGACTCCTCCCTAGTTCAGCTGACCATGAGGCTCCCAGGAGGCAAGATGGATTTTGGGTGTTGACCCAAAACCTCTATAGGGCCTTGGAAGCAGCCGGATGAGACTCACTTACCATAATAGCTGCCATTTTTGTGGTTCAGACCCGGTACATCAAACTAGTGGAACCAATCATGTTCTCGAATATATTACATCTACAATGTGTAAGAAAGGGAAGCGAGAAGGGAGAGAGAAAAGAGAGAGAGAGAGAGAGAGAGAGAGAGAGAAAAGGGAGATAAAGAACCTGCCATGAGGCAGGCTGGGGAAGGGGTGGGAGGTAGGGACATTGGTGATGGGAGATGGGCAGGGGTGGAGGGATGGATGTTGGAACACTATAGAACCAAAATTCAAGCATGAACATCTTGTAATTGTATATCTAATGGTGGTATAATAAAATAAAAAAAAGAAAAGAAAAAATAACAATAAAATAAAAGATGGTTCTCTGAACCAAGTGATAGTCCAGCAGGTAGGGTGTTTGCCCTGCCCGTGACCGACCTGGGTCCAACTCCCGGCATCCCATATGATCTCCCAAGCACTGCCAGGAGTAATTCCTGAGTGCAGAGCCAGGACTAACCCCTGAGCATCGTCTGGTATCACCCAAAAAGCCAAAAAAAAATAAAAATAAAAATAAGATTGTCCTCTGTAGGAATATTGGGACTTAGGTAGTGGGGCTGGAGTGATAATATAAATTATTAAAAGATGGAAAATTGTGCCCTTAACATCTGCAAAGTCTTGTAAGACTCACTTAATTTTTTTTGGAGGGCAGGTGTTTTTGTTTTTGTTATGTGGCCAAACTTGGCAATACTTGGGAGTTACTCATGGCTCTGCACTCAGGAATTACTCTGGGCACTGCTTGGAGGACCATATGGTTTGCATAGATGACTCAAAACCCTGTTGGCCATATGCAAGTACACACCTTACCCGCTCTGTTGTCTCTGTACCCCCCCCAAACTTAATTTTTTAAGCTTGCAGAGGCATGGTGAGGGAGCAGCCTTGTTCCAAAGGCAGGACTGATGAGAAAAAGAAACTTCTGCCATATTTCAAACAGGCTAACTTCAAGCAAGCTAAGAGGAGAGAACAAGACCTCAATGGGCAACTGAGTCTAGGAGATATAACATAACCATGGGTGCATTCGGGATGTCCTCGAGATATTCTGGTCTGGCCTTGTAACCTTGGGAATCCATGCCAAAGACAACCATGACCTTGAGGTGGTCCAGGGCCTGCTTTGCAAAATAATATGCCTTGGACTTTCTAACTCTGTTTCCCCTGCCTGCTGCAGGCATATGCCCCAACCCCAACAGATACTCTATAAAAGAGAGCTTTTTGCTTTTATCCTGAATCCAGTACTGGAGCCCATTTCAGTGGCTCTGTTCATGTAATACCCCAGTGTTTTCCCAATTCACACGGCATGTGGCTTGATTTTTCATTGACATTTTAGAGTAGAAATGACCTCTACCCATTCTCTTCTACAGAAGCTACTTTAATGTGCAGAAGTCCCAAAATATGAAGCAAATGTCCCAACTCTTGAGATAAAAGAATGTGAAATTATA
The DNA here is from genome assembly GCA_021461705.1 of Cryptotis parvus. NCBI lineage: Eukaryota > Metazoa > Chordata > Mammalia > Eulipotyphla > Soricidae > Cryptotis > Cryptotis parvus. The sequence continues at coordinate 91,882 of JAJIBD010021836.1, forward strand.
GAAAAAAGTATACATAGTCTACTGTGATGTACAACTATATAACTGCACATAAAATAATAAGAGCTTTGAAGACATCAACTCAGCACGCATGCGCTCGTAGTAAAATTCATCATATCAATCTAGCCAAATACAAAAGAAAAACATAAGCAAACATTTGTCAATGAGCTTGACTTTTACGTGCTTTTTGTATTCACTGCAGCCACATTTGCTAGGCAACCACATGAAGCTAGAGGTCCCTTGATGGACAGTGCTCACATGCATCTCAGCCTTGCAATTCCTCCTATCTTATTCAACTAAGTAGACCAACATAACTGATTTGAATCCCATAATCACAGCAACTAGTTTTATGGCTCTTTGGTCTTTCTTTCAAGTGAGGAGGGGGAGGCCCTCCCAAGATGGCTCAGAAGATCCAGGGGCCATGGTGGTGCTGCTCAATCAGCCAAGCTGGTCAGTTCGATGGTAGAACCCAAGGATGAGGTGCTGACCCGGCCACAGGGGCAGGCGCTTGTCAGGCCCACCCCAGCAGAGTGCAGGGAGGAACCAGAACGCTACCCAGAAGTTCTTGGGGCCATGCAGTACCGAGAATCAAAGCACGGCCTCATGCCCCGGACCCTGCTCTGCCTTCCCAACCCATCTCTGTGCTTTACAAAGACTCGTTTTCCTCTCAGCATGTTCTTCAGTTTCCTAACTCAAGTATCTCTTCTTCTATGAAACCTTCCCTGAGAACTCATTCTCCTTTGCTTTAGTCAAATTTCCTTCCTCCTCTTTGTGAACCAATTCCAGGACTACATCAAAGCAGTTATCACAATGGTTTGCATCTTTTCCAATATGATTAACTTGTTGGGGTTGGAGCAGTAGTACAGCAGGTAGAGTGCTTCCTTTGCCAGGGTTTGATTCCCACAACCTGGTATGGTTCCCCCAAGCCCACCAGAAGTGATCCCTGAGTGCAGTCAGGAGTAAGCCCTAAGCACCATTGGATGTAGCCCAACAATAATAAGAAAAAAAAACAAAAAAATCAGTGTCTAATAAATGATGTTGACATAATAAAGAAAATGCCAGCAGCACTAAAAAAATTTATTTATTGAATAGCATTTATTGGGTAACTTGAAATGTATTAGTCACCGTGATTTTATGTTTTCATTCCATGTAATCAATATTTATTAAGATTCATAGCCAATACTGGCAGGAAGATATTCTAAAGTGTTGGCTCCTGTTTTTGTGCCTTATTAAAATCAGCATACACTGGTCAAGAATAGAAAACACAGGGCCTGAGTGATAGTGTAGAAGGGAGGGCAGGCATTTGCCTTGCATGTGGTCAACAAGGGTTCAATCCTGGGCATCCCCTGCACACTTCCAGGAGTAATTCCTAAGTGCAGAGCTAGAGTAACCCCTGAGCCTCACCGGCTGTGACCCCCCACCCAATAAAAAAGAATAGAAAACACATTTAACAAATATCTCTTGATACATACTGTGTATCAGACACTATCTGAACACAGGTTCTAAAAGAATAAACAGCTCAGAATCTAGAGATCCACCGAAGGGATCATGTCCACTTATACTTTAGCAATAAATGCTGCCACGTGGTCCCTGCACTTCGGATCCAAGCGTCCCCATCATGTTTAAGGATTCCAATTCAGTGGGAGCAAATTTCACTATAATTTTTATTTAAAGAGAGAATGACCACAAAGCATTTTATAGATGCTGGACCTCCCCTCTTTAAAAATTATGGACCTGCAATCACAAATTTGGTTCTTAATGCTATGATGTAAAAAGTACCCTCAAGATATAAGAGAATAAATATATCTTTTATTTATTTATTTATTTATTTATTTATTTTTTCAGACAGTCTGCGAGCTCACTGATCACTTTTGTGGCACGAATGGGAAGTATATGGTCAGTGACATCATGAAATAAGCAACAAGCTGAAGCTCCACGTAACTCGTAGACCTGAAAAAAAAAACCCCTCCTCCATGGGGCCCCCCATTTCCACATCTGTACTTCCCTCTCGTCACACCCACCCGCAGACCGACTATCACAGCCGGATCATCCCAGCCACCCCTACAGCAGGTTTTTTTTTTTTCAATCCGCCGTATGCTGAACCGAGACTCCAGACATGGGGCGAGCTGCTACTTGCTCTCCCTGTGCCCAGCTGCTCGTGAGGCCGGCAGAGCCTCACCAACAGACCACCCCTCCCCTACTCCATGGGGCCCGCCATTTTCCACATCTGTACTTCCCTCTCGTCACAACTCCACCCAGCAGACCAGACTATCACAGCCCGGATCATCCACAGCCACCCTGCAGCAGTTTTTTTTTTCAATCCGGCCCAGGTATGCTGAACCAGAGACTCTCAGACATGGGGCAGAGCTGCTACTTGCTCTCCCTGTGCCCAGCTGCTCATGAGGCACGTGGGAGGCATGGCGGGTTCTAGCCCTGGCCTGCCACCCAGCAGAGCCTCACAACAAGCCAGACCACCCTCCCCTACTCCATGGGGCCCCGCCATTTTCCACATCCCAACTTCCCTCCCGGTCACAACTCTACCCAGCAGACCAGACTATCACAGCCCGGCCTCGCATGGCTGCTAGTGATAGCGGCAAGCCTGGAAAGCTACTCATGTAGTATTTTATATGCCAAATACCAGTAACATTTATATTAGGTCATTCCCGTGACCTAATATAATGGTTTGAGGCTCTTTATGTTCCTGGAGCAAGCGGATGCCTTTGGATTCTACTAGCATGAATGAGGACATATGGAGATATTACTGGTGCCCTCTCTAGAAAATAGATGATTAACGGGAAGATAGTGATAGTGATAGTGATTTATTTATTTTTATTATACCACCATGTAATATACAATTAAAAGATGTTTGTGATTGGGTTTCAGTCATACATTTTTCCAGCACCCATCCCTCCACCCCTGCCCCTCAAGGTGTTGCAGGTGTGGCTTTGGTGCCAGCTGCATCTGCAGATGGCAGACAGCAGACAGGCTTGTCTACTACACCCAGGGCTCTGCCCCGTGGGTCCTGGATGGTTGATGGTCTGACATAGAAAAAAACTGGATGAACCCAGAGCCACGGCAGAGCCTGGCAAGCTCCTCGTGATGTATTCAATATGCCAAAAACAGTAACAATAATGGAACTCATTCCCAACGAATGGAAACGTTACTGGTGCCCGCTCAAGCAAATTGATGAACAACGGGAAGACAAGTGACAAGTGACATCCATCCACCAGTGCCCTATTCCCAACACCAATGTCCCCAAATTCCCTCCTCCCACCCCAGACTGTCTCTACAGCAGGCACTATTCCTCTTATCTCTTCTCTTTCTCTCCCTCTCTCTCTTTCTCCCTCTCTCTCTTTCTCTCTTTCTCTTACACATTGTGGTTTGTCCTACAGGCATTTAGGGATGATCATGTAAATCCCATTGTGTGCATTCAATAAACATGTCTTTATTAAATCCATTCTAAACCCTTAGATATCTTCCCCTATAGTATCCCAAGGTATTCTTGAATTTTAACTTTATTTATTGTAGGCTTTCTATTGATCCATGTTTCAGCCCCACACTCTTTCTACCCCAGGAGCTACAACATCAACTCTAGAATCTCTACTTTGAAGCCTCATATCAACATACTGAATCTGATCCAATTTTATGTTCTTTACACCCTTAACCCATGACTTTACATCCATTCATGTAGATATTTTCAATATTTCTCTCCATATAAAATAGGAAGATAATCCAGGAGAATCAACTGTGTCTTACAAAACAACTTCTCTTTTTATTTTCAATTTTTTATTGAATCACAGTGAGATACACAGTTACAAACATGATTGGGTTTCAGTTATACAATGTCCCATCACCCATCCCTTTACCATGTACATTTCCCACCACCAATGTCCTCAGTTTCCCTCCAGTCCCTCCGCCTGACTCACTGATAAGCACTTCTCTTTCTCTCTCTTTATCTCTACCTCTATCTATCTATCTCTTCTTTGGGGTCTTATGTTTACAATATAGATATTGAAAGGTTATCAGGTATAACCGTTTACCTACTTTCAACATTCAGTAGGTAAACATGCTGCCCAAATGACCATTCCCAACTATCATTGTCATACTGGTCCCTTCTCTATCTTAACTGCTCTTAGCTTCCTCCAGCCAAGCATTCTTTTTAATATTTTATTATACCACCATTAGATATACAATTATAAGATGTTCATGTTTGAGTTTCGGTTCTACAGTGTTCCAACACCCATCCCTCTACCCATGCCCATTTCCACCACCAATGTCCCCACTTCCTCCCCCCCCCCTTCCTCCAGCCTGCCTTCCATAACAGGTTCTTTATCTCCTTTCTCTCTCTATCTCCTCTTTCTCTCTCTCTCTCTCTCTCTCTCTCTCTCTCTCTCTCTCTCCTTCTTACACATTGTGGATTATAATATTTTCTAGAACATGATTGGTTCCACTGGTTTGATGTACTGCGCAGCCGCTTGCAGCAGCGACTCTGGGAGAGCCAGATGGCAGCTCTCCCCCATGCGTCTGAGTCTCTGCATGATGGCTGATAGCCCTGAGGCAGTTCGCGTGGGGGGTCATCAGGCCTCCACAGGTCAGAGAGAGGGGAATGGGAACCCCAGCTCCATCTCCACGAATGCCCGGTGACTTCTGCCGCCACAAGCTGCCTACCTAGGCTTGAACTTGGCTGCTCTGCTAAGCTGGTCTTAAGATAAGCATCTCTCTTGGGTGGGTTCTGATGAGCTGTGGAGTCCGGACCATGAAAATGGCAGCTATTATGGTGAGTGAGTCTCATCCAGCTGCTTCCAAGGCCCCATAGAGGTGATGGGCCACAGCAGGCACTCTTTTTTTTACACCGCTCCCCGCCCGGCCGGGGGGGGGGGGGGGGGCGGCCAGGCCGGCCGGCGCGGCACACACCCGGCCGGCCCAGCCAGGCACTCTTGTGTCAAGCTTGCGTGTCCTCCCCTGGCCCCCTGAAAAACAACTTTTCAAAGAAGACTCTTAGAAATTCTTCTGATTCTTCAACCAAAGCAGGTTAATGTTTCAGGCAGAGGTGGAAGATCGTTTTTCTTGGCCAAGAAACCTCTAGATTGTCCTCAGCTTCATCAAGACTTACTTACAGGCTTGTTTTCTCACGTATCCATCATTCCAATTTTCAGGACTCCATTTCTTCACAATTAATAATAATGATATTTTAAGGTACCTTGCAAGGTTGGAAATTCAACTTGGATTGTGAGTCAGTCACTTGCAGGATAAGATCTTGAGTTTTCAGAAATCTTGGTTCTGAAGGGATAGGACATAAGGGCTTCTTTCCTGGAAAATGAAAACATGTTCAGGTCTCTTATAAAGGCTTTAGCTAAGGAATTTGAAGCCCTCAGCTCATCATTTCCTTTCCCCACTTTTCTTGTACAAAGTTAGAAGCAAACAGTCAATCTCATTATTCCAAGTTATTTTGACATTTGACAAAATGTTCAAGGTTCAAGTGCACTCAGAGCCTTGTTTTTTATAGCTATTTGATTAGGAATAGCCAATGAAATTGATAATCTAATAGGTGCTTTACGTAACTTTATTGCTGAATAGAATCAGTCATATTAAGATAACCAGTTCCTGAAAATTCAAACCAAGGAGCCAAAGTACAGTGGTCCTTTGAGCAAGCCAGAAGTAATCCCTGGTTACTGCTGGATATAACCCAAATCACTCCTCAAAAAGAAAAAATACCCAAAACCAAGAAACAATACAGGACATTGTTGTACCTCTAGATCTTAGTATCAAACTCTGTATTAGCCAAAGAAAACAAACCACTAGCATATCTGTGTGTGTGCACACACACACACACACACACACACACACACACACACACACACACACACACACACAGACCCAAAGTCAGGGACAAAGCCAAGGAATAGCTTCCAAGATTCTGAGAGTTGGTGAATCTAAAATCTAAAGTCAACCTGGTTAGCTGATGCTGCAGCTTCTGCCTGAGTGTTTCCAGATTTCTTCTTCCTCAGGGAAGCCTCATTTTATTCTTAAGATCCTTCAACTTTAACTGAATGATTTATTCCATTTCACCAGTATTACCAATACTAAAGTGATTTAATTTCTTCTGCCTAAAGTCAACTAATTGTAGGTAATAACCACATTTACAAAACACCTTCACACTGGGGGCCAGATAGATAGTGCAGTGGGTAGGGTTCTTATCTTGCATGAAGCAGACCTGGATTCCATCTCTGGCAACCCATATGTTCCCTAGAGCCCTGCTAGCTAGAAATAAGCCCTGAACACAGCCAGGTATAGCCCAAAACAACAAAAAACAAAACAAAATAATCTTCACAGCAAGTCAAGTATCTGATTAACATATAGCCAAGTTTAGTTGATATGTGAAACATAAAGTAACCATCACAATCTCTTATGATGACCTATGTGTCATTATTATAATTAGAAAATGATCCCTTTGGTCACCTAATCACAATAAGAAGCATGAAATTTTATCTAAAGTGTGGTCTTTGCTCTCAGTTCTTCAAACATCATTAAGAAAATATGTAAATGTTATTTATTTTTGCAATATTTATTCATGGTTAAACACTACATACAGTGTTAACAATCTCATATATAACATCTCTACCATTAGGAAAAAACCCTTAGTGGTTTATGATAATGTTTTGAAAATATATATTTATAGCTAACAATTGCCAGAAATAACAGTCTAATTAATAATTAAATAGAAAGCTTTTAACACCAAAGGAACAAAGCTAAAATAAATAGGAACCACCTGAATTTTTCAATATACAAATTCATAGAGCTTTTTATTTAACTGAACAGTTATTACAATAATAACTAACAGCCTGACATCTTCTGAGTGCCCTGAAGCTCCCAGCATTAAATCTGAGAAAGCTGACAGAGAGAACCTTCCAGAACTGCCCATGTGGGAGGAAGAGAGAAAGCAATGGAAAGTCACAGGGGCAGGTGGGAAACTTTGGTCTGTGTTATTATATTGGTGAGAATGTATGTTTATAGTCTTTAACCCAAATAGGCAAAACCTTTCTCTTCCTAAAACTGAATTCAACTTCTGCTCTGAGCTTCCATTATTAAAGTAGGAAGTTTAATAATATCTAAGTACACAGGGATTGGGGGAGGGGAAAAAAATCTAAGTACAGTCTGTCGTATCAGTGATGACGCCATCTTTCTTATTCAGCCAGTCAACTCAGGAATTTTTTTCCTAATTAAAATTCACAGAAGGGGCCGGAGTGATAGCACAGCGGGTAGGGCATTTGCCTTGTGTGCAGCAGACCCAGGTTCGATCCTCAGCAGCCCATATGGTCCCCGAGCACCGCCAGGAGTAATTCCTGAGCAAAGAGCCAGGAGTAACACCTGAGCATCGCCTGGTATGACCCAAAAAAGAAAAAAATAATAATAAAATCCACAGAACCCCTATTCCCCTTAATATAAATGACAGAGAAATTATGGAAATGTGTGCGGTCCAGTATAGAACGTGTCTGGTGGGGGTGGGGGCGTCACTTTTGAATGTCACTGTTCTCCTGGATGGTTCTCTCTTCTGCGGGTGAATTACTTACTTGTTGCAAGTTACTTACTTGTTACAAGTTAGCTCCCCACTTTCCAAGAGAAATGCACCTTGTAGGCTCTCTAGTGGACTGAGTCCATCACAGCTGTGGTTTCTCACACAAACCATGCAGCATCTGCTGACAGATTCCCTTGGTCATTGCTACCCATCATTTATGACTGTAATTCATTAGCCTTCCAGCCCACCTTGAACAAATACGGATCAGTAACAAAGAATCATCATTTTAAACAGCTTACTCATCAACAATGGGTAGGATTTTATAAAGGAAACATTGTAATTGCATCACACTTATCCCTGTGAAAGAACCTTTTCACCTCTCACAGCCGTCATTCCAGACACTGGCATTTATCCACTATCCATTGTCCTTCCCAAAATTAGTTTGTCACCCCAACAAAAAATAAGAATGACTCAATAGTTCTATGAATATTTTCTCCTTGTTTTTCTCATAATACAAATGACGGATTCCACTGCACGTATTTCTTGCATAAACAAGTCATTAATGTGAAATGGTCTATATAACAAATGCAAACTATGATTTTATAACTTAAAATTTTTGGCAAAGTTCATAATTCTAAATGAAGGATAAGAGTAAGGTTGTATAGGGAATTTCATGAGAATAGAAACATATTGATATTTAAATTTTTTCCAAGTGTAATTACATGGACCACAGAGATAGTAGAGCCTGCAGGGAGATTTCCTTGCTCATGGCAGACCAGTTCAATTCCTAACACCACATCTGGTCCCCTCAGACCTGCCAGGAGAGATCCCTAAGTTCATAGCAAGAGTAAGCCCTGAGCACAGCAGGGTTTGACCCCCAAAAAAAAACCAAAACAAACATAACTATGCATGTAATTTAAATATATATATATATATATATATATATATATATATATATATATACTCCACATGTATACATACAGGGAGACATTCACAACATTGGCAAATATCGCCCCATCTGCCTGTTGTCCGCCATCTACAAGCTCTTCACTCGAGTCATCCTGAACAGGATTGGCAGAACACTAGATGAAGGACAACCATGTGAGCAAAACAGGCTTCCGAAAGGATTCAGCACAATCAACCATAACCACACGGTAACCACGCTCATTGAGGTTTGTAGGGAGTACAAGATGCCACTCTGTCTCACGTTCATTGATTTAAAGAAAGCCTTTGATTCTGTGGAGACTGAAGCGGTCATCGAAGCCCTAACCAAACAGGGCGTTCAAACTCAATACATCAAGATCCTTTGTGAGCTGTATTATGGATTCACCACCAGGATCTCACCATTCTACAAGGAAGTGATCATTGATGTCAAAAGAGGGGTTCGACAGGGTGATACCATTTCACCAAAACTCTTCAGCGCCACCCTCGAGAACATCATGAGACAATTAGAATGGGAAGGAATGGGAGTGAAGATAGATGGTCGGCAACTACACCACCTCTGTTTTGCTGATGACATCGCCCTAATAACACCAAACATTATTAGCCAAGCAGCAAAATTGCTGGCTGACTTCGACCGAGAATGTGGAAGATAGGTCTACAGCTGAATCTAAAGAAAACAATGTTCATGAAAAATGAACTAGTTCTGGAAGCCCCATTCACTCTCAATGGAACAGACATCTCTGAATGCAGCAGTTATGTGTACCTAGGTCGAGAAGTCAACATGATGAAAGACCTAAAACCTGAGCTGCGCAGGGAGGAAGAGAGTGGCATGGAATGCCTTCAAAAACATCGAAGAGATAGCCAAAAGAACAAAGATCCTCCGGCTCTGGGAACATCTCTTCAACTCTACCATTCTCCTGCATTAGCATACGCCTCAGAGACCTGGGCCCTACGAAAGCAGGATGAGAATGCTATTCAGGTCTCCCAGAGAGGAATCGAAAGAGCTATGCTTGGAATATCACGCCTCACTCAAGTGAGAGAAGGAATCCAGAGCTCCAACCTCCGTCGCTATTCCAGAATCAGGGACACTGTCTCATTTGCCAAGGCATCGAAAATCTGATGGGCTGGACATGTAATGCGATTTGGAGATGACCACTGGACTAGAGCCATTACCGACTGGATCCCACAGGGTGTCAAAAGATCACGTGGCCGCCCACCTACAAGATGGTCTGACTTCTTTGTCAAGACCCTGAACGAACAATTTGAGGCTCTTCATATTCCTGAATCAACCAGATGCCATTGGGCTACATTGGCACGTGATAGGGTCCAATGGAAATGTTACAGGCACCCACTCGAGCAAGTCGATGAATAACGGGATTCAAGTGATCAAGTGATCAATTTAAATATATATAATATATATATATATCCATTTCTGTTACTGGAATGGAAATGGATATATATATTTAAATTGATCGAAATGGATATATATATATATATATATATATATATATATTTAAATTGATGAAAGAGGCATCGGTGGCGTTGGTGTCCTTGTCAACACGAACATGGCCTTCAACATTGATTCATTTGAATGCCTAACAAACCGAATAGGACGATTACACTTCAAGAGATGTGGCCCACTGCCAGCAATTTCTATCTTCATTGTCTACGCACCAACATCCATGTACAAAGAAGATGAAATTGAGAAATTCTACATGGAATTGGAGGAGTTCTATAAAAAAGATCACACCTTCTACAAGATCATAGTCGGTGATTTTAATGCCAAGATAGGACCAAGAAGATCGGCTGAAGAACTCCACATCGGGACCCATGGCCTAGAATGGAACGAACAGGGTGAGAGACTACCTGAGTTCATATAGGAGGAAGAGAGCGGCATGGAATGCCTTCAAAAACATCGAAGAAATAGCCAAAAGAACAAAGAAGACCACCAAGACCATTCATGGGGAACTCACAGTTCCAGAAAGCTGAAGCGAAACGTTGGACATGGGAATCTCCTGGCGGACAGTTCCACAATTAAATTGACCACATCATCTTCAATCGACGGTTTTGTCTGACCGATGTAGCTGTCATCCCCAAATTCCAAACAGGATCAGACCACCGTCTCCTTCGTGCAAAATTCTACTTCCCACAACGGGGAGCAAAGGCTGCAAAGTTTAAGAAGAGAACTCCCAGAATGACCACCAACTGGGAACTCTTTGGCACCATTGCAGCAACATGGGAAGATACCATCATTGCCGACATCGATGAAGAATACAATCGACTGGTTCAGCACCTCCATGATTGTGCGAAGAATGCTGAGAGAGAGAAAGACACAAAAGGACGCTTGTCTTCAGAAACTCTCGAGCTCATTCGCCAACGTGGCAAGGCGCGAGCCTCAGGAGACCAAATGCTAACGTCCAAGCTTGCTAAACGGTGCAGAGAAGCGATAAAAGGAGACCTCAAAGACAGAAGAGCAGAAATACTGGAAGATGCAGCAGAAGCCGGGAAAAGCATCCGCACTGCCCGCCTGTCCTTCGCCAACTATAAGACCAAGATGACTGCCCTCCGACGCCTGATGGATCTATCACATCTTCCAGAAAGGCAATGGAGAAGATTATCCAGGACTTCTACTCAAATCTCTTTGATAGCCACATCCACCTGCCCACATACCAAATTCCACAGGATGGATATGTCATTCCCAACATTCTCCCTTCTGAAATCCGACATGCAATCTACGTCGGTAAAGAAGGGGAAAAGCACCAGGCCCAGACAAAGTCAGACCCGAACACCTGAAGAATCTGCCTTCGGTACTCATCAATACACTAGCTCAGTTCTTCACCACGCTACCTGTCCGAATGCAAGGTGCCCTCCCAATGGAAAACCAGCAGGACAGTTCTACTGTTCAAGAAGGGAGACATTCATGACATCGGCAACTATCGCCCCATCTGCCTGCTGTTCAGTCATCCTACAAGCTGTTTACACTGAGTCATCCTGAACAGGATTGGCAGAACACTAGATGAAGGACAACCATGCGAGCAAGCAGGCTTCCGGAAAGGATTCAGCACAGTCGACCATATCCACACGGTAACCAAGCTCATTGAGGTTTGTAGGGAGTACAAGATGCCACTCTGTCTCATGTTCATTGATTTATAGAAAGCCTTTGATTCTGTGGAGACTGAAGCAATCATCGAAGCCCTAGCCAAACAGGGTGTTCAAACCCAATACATCAAGATCCTTCATGAGCTGTATTACGGATTCACCACCAGGATCTCACCATTCTACAAAGAAGTGATCATTAATGTCAAAAGAGGGGTTCGACACGGTGATACCATTTCACCAAAACTCTTCAGTGCCACCCTCCGAAAACATCATGCAACAATTAGAATGGGAAGAAATGGGAGTGAAGATAGATGGTCGGCAACTACACCACCTCCACTTCACTGATGACATCGTTCTAATAACACCAAACATTAGCCAAGCGGCACAAATGCTGGCTGACTTCGACCGAGAATGTGGAAAGATAAGTCTACAGCTGAATCTAAAAGAAAACAATGTTCATGAAGAATGAACTAGTTCCAGAGGCCCCATTCACTCTCAATGGAACAAACATCTCTGAATGCAGCAGTTATGTGTACCTAGGTCGAGAAATCAACATGATGAGCGACCTAAAACCTGAGCTGCGCAGGAGGAAGGGAGCTGCATGGAATGCCTTCAAAGGCATCGAAGAAATAGCTAAAAGGACAAAAGAACCTCCGGCTCCGGGTACATTTCTTTGACTCCACCATTCTCCCTGCATTAACATACGCCTCAGAGACCTGGGCCCTACAAAAGCAGGATGAGAATGCTATTCGGGTCTCCCAGAGAGGAATCGAAAGAGCTATGCTTGGAATATCACGCCTCACTCAAGTGAGAGAGGGAATCGAAGTTCTGACCTCCGTCGCTATTCCAGAATCAGGGATGCTGTCTCGTTTGCCAAGGCATCAAAAATCAGATGGGCTGGACATGTAATGCGATTTGGAGACAACCGCTGGACTAGAGCCATTACCAACTGGATCCCACGGGATGTCAAAAGATCACATGGCTGCCCACCTACAAGATGGTCAGACTTCCTTGTAAAGACCCTGAAGGAACAGTTTGAGGCTCTTCATATTCCTGAATCAACCAGATGCCATTGGGCTACATTGGCACGTGATAGGGTCCAATGGAAATGTTACTGGCACCTGCTCCAGCAAATCGATGAATAACGGGATTCAATGATCAAGTGAAGTGATATATATC
>JAJIBD010021837.1:0-209420 GCA_021461705.1 Cryptotis parvus
ATCCACCTACTACAAGATCATAGTCGGTCACTTTAATGCCAAGATAGGACCAGAGAAGATCGGCTGAAGAACTCCACTTCGGGACCCATGGCCTAGAATGGAGCGAACAGGGTGAGAGACTATCTGAGTTCATCATGTCCCCCAAGACCATTCATAGGAACTACTGTTCCAGAAGGCTGAAGCCGAAACGTTGGACATGGGAATCTCCTGGCGGACAGTTCCACAATGAGAGTGACCACATCATCTGTCGGCGGTTTTTGTCTGACCGATGTAGTTGGTCGCCCCAAATTCAAACAGGATCGGACCACCGTCTCCTTAGTGCAAAATTCTACTTCACGCAAGGGGAGAAAGGCTGCAAAGTTTAAGAAGAGAACTCCCAGAATGACCACCAACTGGGAACTCTTTGGCACCATTGCCGCAACATGGGAAGATACCACCATTGAGCGACATCGATGAAGAATACAACCGACTGGTTCAGCCACCTCCATGATTGTGCGAAGAATACCGAGAGAGAGAAAGACACAAAAGGAGGCCTGTCTTCAGAAACTCTTGAGCTCATTCACCAGCGTGGCAAGGCGCGAGCCTCAGGAGACCAAATGCTAACGTCCAAGCTTGCAGCGGTGCAGAGAAGCGATAAAGGAAGACCTCAAAGACAGAAGAGCAGAAATACTGGAAGATGCAGCAGAAGCCGGAAAAGCATTCGCCACGCCGCCTGTCCTTCGCCAACTATAAGACCAAGATGACTGCCCTCCGGCGCCCTGATGGATCTATCACATCTTCCAGAAAGGCAATGGAGAAGATTATCCAGGACTTCTACTCAAATCTCTTTGATAGCCACATCCACCTGCCCACATACCAAATTCCACAGGATGGATATGTCATTCCCAACGTTCTCCCTTCTGAAATCCGACATGCCATCTCGTCGGTAAAGAAGGGAACAGCCCCAGGCCCAGCCAAAGTCAGACCCGAACACCTGAAGAATCTGCCGTCGGTACTCATCAATACACTAGCTCGGCTCTTCCACGCTACCTGTCCGAATGCAAGGTGCCCTCCCAATGGAAAACCAGCAGGACAGTTCTACTGTTCAAGAAGGGAGACATTCACGACATCGGCAGCTATCGCCCCATCTGCCTGTTGTCCGTCATCTACAAGCTGTTTACACAAGTCATCCTGAACAGGATTGGCAGAACACTAGATGAAGGACAACCATGCGAGCAAGCTGGCTTCCGGAAGGATTCAGCACAATCGACCATATCCACACAGTAACCAAGCTCATTGAGGTTTGTAGGGAGTACAAGATGCCGCTCTGTCTCACGTTCATTGATTTACAGAAAGCCTTTGATTCTGTGGAGACTGAAGCAGTCATCGAAGCCCTAGCCAAACAGGGTGTTCAAACCCAATACATCAAGATCCTTCGTGAGCTGTATTACGGATTCACCACCAGGATCTCACCATTCTACAAGAAGTGATCATTGATGTCAAAGAGGGTTCGACAGGGTGATACCATTTCACCAAAACTCTTCAGCGCCACCCTCGAGAACATCATGCGACAATTAGAATGGGAAGGAATGGGAGTGAAGATAGATGGTAGCAACTACACCACCTCGCTTCGCTGATGACATCGTTCTAATAACACCAAACATTAGCCAAGCAGCACAAATGCTGGCTGACTTTGACCGAGAATGTGGAAAGATAGGTCTACAGCTGAATCTAAAAAAACTATGTTTATGAAAAATGAACTAGTTCCAGAGCCCCATTCACTCTCAATGGAACAAACATCTCTGAATGCAGCAGTTATGTGTACCTAGGTCGAGAAGTCAACATGATGGGCGACCTAAAACCTGAGCTGCGCAGGAGGAAGAGAGCGGCATGGGATGCCTTCAAAGGCATCGAAGAAATAGCTAAAAAGGACAAAGAACCTCCGGCTCCGGGCACATCTCTTTGACTCCACCGTTCTCCCTGCATTAACATACGCCTCAGAGACCTGGGCCCTACGAAAGCAGGATGAGAATGCTATCCGGGTCTCCCAGAGAGGCATCGAAAGAGCTATGCTTGGAATATCACGCCTCACTCAAGTGAGAGAAGGAATCCGAGTTCTGACCTCCGTCGCTATTCCAGAATCAGGGACGCTGTCTCGTTTGCCAAGGCATCGAAAATCAGATGGGCTGGACATGTAATGCGATTTGGAGACAACCGCTGGACTAGAGCCATTACCGACTGGATCCCACGGGATGTCAAAGATCACGTGGCCGCCCACCTACAAGATGGTCAGACTTCCTTGTCAAGACCCTGAAGGAACGGTTTGAGGCTCTTCATATTCCTGAATCAACCAGATGCCATTGGGCTACATTGGCACGTGATGAGTCCAATGGAAATGTTACTGGCGCCGCTCGGCAAATCGATGAATACGGGATTCAAGTGATCAAGTGATCAAAACCACTGACCAAAATGAATCTTTTCAAAGGTGCAATTTTCTGAAACATTTCATGACACTTTTAGTAATCTGTTCAAGAAAATAAGTTTGTTTTTGATGGGTTGGAGTGATAGCACAGCAGGAGGCATTTGCCTTGCATGCAACCTACTGGTTCTGATCCCTGGCATCCCTTATGGTCCCTAGGCACTGCTGGGGAGTAATTCTGAGTGCTCAGGACTAATCCCTGAGCATTTGCCAGGTGTGACCCCAAAAAGTAAAATAAATAAATGTTTTGAGTATAGATTTTTAATTGTTAAATAATTGATTATTTTAGTATTTTTGATTAAATTTGTTGACTTTTTATTGTTTAAAATCTTATGAAATTTTTTTAGGAATAAGTTTCATAACTCTTCATATGTTAACCCTTGCACTTGCAGAAATTTAGTGCCATCCTGATTTTTTTTTTTGCTTTTTGGGTCTGGCGATTCTCAGGGTTACTCTGGCTCTTTGCTCAGGAATTACTCTGGCAGTGCTCAGGGGAGCATATGGGATACGGGGTTTTAGACAGGCCAGCATAAACCGGCCACATGCAATGCAGACGCCCTACCTGCTGGATCACTTTGACCTCTCACCGTCCTGTTTCTAAAGATCCCTCTTTTCCTTCTCTGGTCCTATTCTCCTTTCTTCTGCTCAACACCAGTTGCACAGAGCTGAAGTTCTCAAGTTTTTAGATTTTGTCAGTTCAATTGCTTTAAGAACTCCTTCAATGTAGAAAAAAGATTCAACAATTATAATAATAATCTTACTTGCTATACTATCTCTCTGGCCCAATGTATATTTTCTCAACTATTGGATGAATGTCTGAAAACAAGAATACTGTTGAATAAAATAGATGTTTCCATATTTTGAATAAATGAGATTAGATTGCAAATTTGGCTTCTCACTAATTTATTGTCCCATCTTCTCTTTCTCCAAATCCAGTCTCTTAGTTATGGGGTGTGGTAAATCATTTCCCATATAACAAATTATGAAGATTTGTAATATATCGTAGATCTCCACCATCTTTGAAAAAGTATCTCTTCAGACCTTTCCCTCAGCTTTCTATTATTCTTGTTTTGTGATTGTTGTTATTTGAGCCTTATTTTGGGAATTATTAAGTCTTCCCTGATCTAGTGATAGGAGTATCATACTCAGTTGTTGAGTAAATTTTTTTGTTGTTATTTTTTATGCAGTAGTTTTTTCAGAAAAAATAGATTTTACTTCATATTTCATGATTATTCTTGCTTTAGTCATTAATTCTTTTTGATTCGAGCCTACAAAAATAGTCAAGAGGCTTTGTTAGGTTGTAAAGGCTACAAATGCTATGATGATTCCATCCCACTTTGACTTTGTTTTAAATCTTTTACCCTTGATAAGTGAGGAATCATTCTTTTAAGATATATTTAAAAAATTTGAGTTTCCTTTTTAAAAGTTCAAAATAATGAAAAAATATCCAATCTTATTCTAAGGATGATGAATATAATATATATAATGAATGAGTTGATATTATACTGGATATTATAGTTTAGATTTTCAAAATAGTAATATTCATATATATTTAGACTTAAACATTTTGACATCTCGGAATAAATGAATAGTATTGATGAGCTTACCAGTTCAATAGAGATAATGCAAATATCTAATAAAGCAAAAGTTATCCAGAGTATAAATACTATCAAGATGAAATGAAGATAAAACTCCTCTGCATGTGAATAATTGTAGGAAGCATTTAGAAACCTAAAGGAAAGGAAGATGCAAGTAGGTCATTCCTGAGAGAAAAACACGCACGATGTTTCGTCAACATATATTGATTACTCAGTCATCACACATTTTCTCAGCTCTCCAATTTAATCTCCTTTTATTGTAAATAAATTTAACTGTCTCTTAAACAATGCAGATCGTAGTATCTTTCTTTTCTTGAAATTAGCTGTGGAATTATGTTTTTTCTCAATGCAGTGTAAGGCGTGGTAAATAGAAGAAAAGAAGATAGTTAAATTGCTCGGATCAATAAAATAAAATAGCATGCTTGAGATCAGCATGTACATAAATAAATTGATTTTCAAGTATTTGAAAATTCTTGTCTTGTCACCTATCTTTCCTCGTTCATCAATTTGCTCAGCAGGTGCCAGTAATATCTCCATTTTGTCTCTATCATGTACAAGTATAGCTTACGGCCTCGCTCCTCAGGAATAGGAAAAGCACCAAACCATTCATTCAGGTCATGGGAATGAGAGCTATTGTTACTATTTTAGCATATCAAATATGACACAGGTAGCTTGTAGACTCTGCTGGCAGGCACTCTTAGTGTTTGCATTTATTGATGTACAGTGCAGCAGCTTGGTGACCACATGCACAGGAGAGCTAGTAGTTGTCGCCAGTCTGTGTGTGAAATAGGCTACTCTTTAATGGTGGTGTTTCTGACAAGGTTGGGCTCTAAGATTTATTTCTCTCTTGGGTGAAGCCCGGCAAGCTGTGGAATCTGGATGTTGAAATAGATGCCATCATGGTGTGTGGGTTCCTCTGACTTCTTCTGAGTCTCTTGTGGAGTGCGGTCAGTTTCTGAACCCGTTCTCCCACTGGATCGCCTTCACGCGATCAGCCACAGCATGGGAGCCAGTAGCAGGTCCATCAGTGTCTGTGAAATAGGCTTCTCTCTTGGTGCGGTTCTGACTAGCTGGGCTTGAGATTGGCTCTCTTAATTTGAAAATTAAGAATCATAAATTTACCAATGAAAATAACTGGTTAACTAGTCAGATAATTATTAAATTCATAACTTCACTTAATTTCACAGTTTTATGCTAAAATAATTTTTCTGTTCCATTAAAATTTCTTATAGTTTAATATTCATGTTTTATTTTTAACAGTTAGTATTATTAAAATAAATTTTACTATCATATAAAATGTGAATTTGGTATGAGGGCTTTTCAGTTTCTTTGTTTTTTCAACAAAGAAAACATAATTTAATAAATTAAGCTAAAAACAAAGCCTAATTTATTAATTCTTAATATCCAACAAGGTATCAAAAATCAGATGGGCTGGTCATATAATGCAATCTGAGCGACTGTTGGACTAGAGCTGTTACCAATTGGATCCCACAGGACGTCAAAAGATGGTCAGACTTCCTTATCAAGACCTTGAATGAACAGTTCGAGGCTCTTAATATTCCCGAAACAACCAGATGCCGTTGGGCTATACTGGCACGTGATAGGGTCAAATGAAACATTATTGGCGCCTGCTCGAGCAAATCGATGAATAATGGGATACCAAGTGATCAAGTGATCAAGTGATCCAACAAGTCACTTTTTTTTATTATTCTGTTTAAGATTTTGTAATATTTAGTGTAATGTATGTTTTAGTGAAAAACGCAATAAGATAACTCTCATTGAGGAGTGTCAATATTTATTCACAATACAGAAAAAAATAAATAAGCAAATGCAAATACTTCTGGAGGCATACTAACTGTGAGAATAATTGATATCTGAAGGATGGGGTGAGTGTAGCTATGTATATCACAAAAAAATACTTGAGTTAACCTAGGGGAAAATGCAGAAGTGGTGAAATGGTAGCTCACCACTTCATGGAGCATGATAAATGAAAGCTTTGAATTTTATATGGGATAGGGTGGAGGCAAGTAAGGCAAGTGAATGACTTTGAAAAAGTAAAGACTGACACCAATTAAAATATTGAAAAATAGCAAGATAGAATAGAAGAAGAAAGTGGGAGACTTATTGTGGAAGATTTAAACAGCACAAGAATATTTTAATAAGATGATTACAGTATTTTGCTTGTGGGAAGGAAATTAAGTTTAAGTAGTTATCTAATTTTCTATATATGTTCTCATTAAATGAAGAAAATTAACTAATTATGCAATTAAAAGTAAATCACCACATTCTACTGAACACATATTGATAAAAACTTAGTGATAGATAATGTGGACCATAATGAAGAGTATAAAGTAATGACTACAATTTCGATAAACTTATGTATTTCAAGTCAATGACTGATGAACAAATAAATGCCTCCTCTATTTATTTGAAAAAAATCTAGATATTCTGAAAAGTGATAGTTTTGTACTACTTGATTTCTTGGAGGGAATTAATTAAATATAACATTAAAAACAAGTACCATTATAAACACCCTTTTATCAACTAATTAATCAAAGAATGGTTTGTTTGTATCATATTCTTGTAAATATTCTAGGAAAATTAAACAGGAAAATAAAAAAAGCAACTTCTAAGTTTGACAGCATTTCCATTCTAATGTGGGTGATTATCGAGAAGATACACACAAACAAATATATCAGGTATTGAAACTTCAGGATAAAGGGAAGCAGGAGTATTACCATAGGAAGAAAACAAAATACAAATGATGTTTAATTGGAGAACACTCAAGAAGTAGTTACAATAACATTTAAGCAGAACAGTATGTAAATAATAATACATTTTTATATATTATAATATTAGTAATCAAATATATAGAGGAAAGTATGAACAGTACTATAAATATCCAAAATCTTCAAAATATTTATTTTAAAGACATATTCTAGTAAGAAAAATTACAAAATACAAAAAAAGCTTGACATAGGCATATACTCAGTACATATAAAAATCAAAGTTTTGTGGGTATAGGAGAATGAGATGAAGGTGAAAAGAAAAGTGGTAAGATGCTTTTCTTACGAAGCTAAGACTAATATCTTTGAAAGGTTAACACCTATTGGAATATGGGAACATACCTTCAATAGATATCTTGCTCAACTTTGAGAGTGAACCCTGTCGTATAGATAAAAAAGCATTTGATATTTTTTTCTGGATAAAGTCACTTCTCTAATCATTTATTCACCAAAATTGCAAGGTAAACTTGATTTGATCCCAACACCCCATATGTCCCATGTCCCAATCCCTACAAGAAGTGATCCCTGAGCACAGAGTCAGGAGTAAGGTCTGACGGAACACCTCTGGATGTGGCTATAAAACTGAAAAAAAAAGGAAAAAATTATGTTAGAGGCCCTTGGGCTATACTAGCATGCAACAGGGACAAACGGAGTCATTACTGGCACCGCTCGAGCAAATTGATGGACAACAGGAAGACAAGTGATACAAGTGATTTTTAAAAAATGGATATTAAAAGTATGGAAGTTCATGAAATATAATCATAATAATCAACCTCATATTGAGAATATAAAGAATATAGTAAAGAATATAGTGAATAATATAGTAAATATATAATATAAAGTACAATATAAAGAATATAGTAAAGAATATAGTAAAGAAATAACAAATTGCCAATAGAAACAAACTGTGAGAACCGGACTACAAAAGTAAGTTTACCAAGGTAGTAGTTTATGTGCATGGGAGTGTATCATAGGGAACCTTCAGACAGTGATAAAAGGATACTAGCACTCTGATGGTAGGTGTAAAATTAGAACACCATGTGTATAAAACTTTATTAACTGTATTGTCTTTTACAAGTGACTACATAAAAACTATATACACATATGTATATAATGTATACATATATGTGTATAGTGTATGGATTGAAAGTATATACACATATGTAATTCAAGAATGAGGAGAAAACTAGTTGTCTATAGAAGCAAAAGAAAGGAAAGATCAGTTTATAAAGCGATAAAAAGGAGTTTCAAAGTGTTTTTATACAAATGCACAAAGGGTTCAAACGCTGACAGTAAGATGAATGTTTCTATGGTCATTAAATAAAAATATTTTTGAAGATTCACCATCTATAACTACATGCATTTCAGTGGTTCAAAATGCAAAGATACACATTAAGAAATAATAAATAAAAAGGATTCTCACAGCAAAAAATTAAATATCAATAAAAACAATTCAAAACTTGTCACAAGTCACATGAGTGTTTGCCAAGTAAGTTGTAGAAAAACATACTTTAATTCAGGAAAATAAGTGCTCTCAAATTAAGTCACTGGGAAAGATGTTAAATTAATATGTACAGAATATACTCTTTATCAAATTTTTTTAAATGTCTAAACTTGCTTTCAAGTAGAGCTAGAATAGGATATATACCTCATGGAGCTCAGTAAGTACTAATTATAATAATATCAAAAGGATGAGAAGCACCCTCATCTAATCCAGCCCTCAGGCTTCAGGCTTAAGCCATCCAGGAAAGATGAGAAGCTATCTAAATTTAAAACTCTTTCTTGGGAAACCTGTTTATAATAATCTCAGCTTAAAACCGGCATGGGCTTTAAATCTAATTCCAACTACTGTATCATTACTTTTATTATATTTATAAGAAATCTGATTATAAAGTTTGGATAATTCCACTTTCTAATTATTTTTGTACTCTTCGATGAGCTGCTTTTCTTAATCATCAGATATTTGAATTGGATATAGATACAGGCTCCAAAGACTTGCTGTTCAGTTATTCAATATATTCATTTAGCATATTTATGCATCATTTACTTTACACAAAATAAAATATAACTTATAACTGCTTGGCAAATGATTACTAACTTAGAAGCTGGAAAGAATAAAATCTTTCCAATAGATATAAGACATCTGGGAGTTTAGCTGCTTGGATTCAGAATGACTCAATAGACCTTGATCAAGACATCAGCAAACAATGAGTCATGTAAAGTCTTAACTAAGAGAAATTCTGCTTCCCAAGCTGACTTGTCTGTAGGTTAGTCACAAAATATCATCAAATTTTACTCATTTGATGTCTCCATTGCATTGTATTGACTAAGAAACAGTTTCTTTTAGAAGAGAGAGTAGAAAAGAATATCCAAGACAAAAGCCAGTCATGTTTAACTACTTATGTCTACAACATAACATGTATAGTAATGTTTCTTAGAAAAGAATTATAAAGACCAGATTGCCCTTGAGAAGGCAGAAGTCAGTAGGAGGTCACAACACCACAAACTCTTGGTCTTTGATTTATCTAATCAAATGTGTAATGCACTACTAGAGAGATAGTACAGAGTTTAAGTCACTTGCCTTACAAACTGCAGTCACATTACATAAGTGTTAGTATTATTGTATATATGGGCCCAAACCACAATAATTTTCCCAAATGTAAGTTTATGAGAGACAGGAGAGCCGGGAGTAGGAGAGGGCTTTTATGGAAAGATGCTGACATTGCTGATAGAACTAGATCGTTGTTTACCTGGAACTCTTTATGGAACTCATTTAGGCATATCATGTTCCCTGATTAAAAATTGAAAGCAAATAATTAAGTGATTAAAATGAAATGACAAGAATAGTAGTTATCATACATACATCATTGTATAACATAAAGTCTATTCCTTAGAAATATCATAAATGTGTTTGTCATGAAGCGAAATGCTTTGTGTAGGAGCTTCTCATTAGATGTAAAAGTGCAAAAAAGTTTTAGACTGTCCCAAATGGATAAAATGCATCTATGCAAATTGTATAATAGGAACAAGCAATTACAGAGAATGTAAGGAATGATCAAACTTTATAGACTGACCGTGAGGAGGTTTCAGTGAAAATAAATCACACATGAAGGTTGTGGGGGATGGAGAGATAATCACTGTATTACTGTTACTGTCTTCCCGTTCATCATCGATTTGCTTGAGCGGACACTAGTAACATCTCCATATGTCCTGTCTCATGCTAGTAGAGCCCAAGGGCACCTGCTTGCTCCAGGAACATTAAGAGCCTCAAACCATTCATCAGGTCATGGCAATGAGATTTATAGCGCCCGTCTAGCTCAGCCGGTAGAGCATGAGACTCTTAATCTCAGGGTCATGGGTTCGAGCCTCACGTTGGGTGGTGGGAGAGATAATACAGGTATAGAATTCCTTCTCTGCAGGTAGCTGCCTCTATGCAACCCCATGTGCCATCCCTGGCATGACATATGGTCTGCTAAGAAACGTGTCGGGTCACTTCTGAGTATAGAGCTAAAAGAGCTGCTGAAAAGTACCAGGCGTGGCCCCCAAACCCAAAGTAGAAACAATTATATTGAAGATCATAGTAAAAGGAAATATTGGGGAAAATGACAAGGGCATCCTTGCTTTGACTTTTATCAAGTGAGCTTTCTCTAGGGAAGCACAAAGAAAGTACAGTGATTTTGTTGTCTTCAAGAATTTAAGAAAAAAAAAAGAGTACGAAGATTTTCTTGTCAAATACAATCATACGAGACATGGAGTCACACCAAACTTTAGAATTTGTGTTCCGTTAGAATCCTCAATATGGTAGAACTCATTCAGGGAACATAAAATTGATTTTAGGTGATAGAAAGGTGGATAATACATAGTTTCTAAAGCACAAACATGTTAGCTTGGGAGCAGAACTTATCATCAGACTTTACATGATTCAGAACTGGCTAATATCTTGATTGAGGCCCCTTGAGACATTCTGGATCCATGCAGCTACATTTCTCTTAGATTCCCAATCCTTTGAAACTATGGGATAAAATTTTATTCATTCCAGCTTTTATGTTGTGAATATTCATCATGTAGTAATAAAGTAAATGACAAGTCAATTTTATTATTATACCTGAATATTTAAATTGATATATTGAATAAGGACTCCACACACACATTGGGCAGAGCTGCCACCAGCTCTCCCTGTGCTCAGCTGATCATGAGGCGCCCTGGAAGAAAGGCAGTTTCTAGCCCTGGCCTGCCATCTGAACAGAGCCTTGAAAAAAGCCAGAGGAACCCCCACAACATGAGAGTAGTCATTTTCAATATCCAGACTCCACAGCTCTCAGAGCTCCACCCAAAGGAAAGCCGATCTCAAGCCCTGCTTGTCAGAGTTCCACCCTACAGCAAAGACTATTTCAAGCCTAGGTATACCTGATCCAGAGACTCAGACACACAGGGCAGAGCTACTACTGGCTCTCCCTGTGCTCACCTGATCATGAGGCCCCCGGGGTGGAAAGAGAGTTCTAGGCCTGGCCTGCCATCCCAATACAGCCTTGCAAGAAGCCAGAGTAACCCCCCATGTTGGGGGTCCTGGCCAGCAGCCCCCAGCACAAATGAGGAAGACCTAGATCTTGCCAGACTTCATCCCTGCGGAAAAGGAGAGACATGGACTTGGGAGAAACTCTGCCTTGCCACTACTAAGAAAGGAAAGAAAGACACCGATGGCAGTGGGGGAGTTCTTGATAGCAGTACTCGTTTTACTGAGCACAGTCTAAGCCTTTTATACAATATTTGGGTGGAGGGGGTACAAGGACAAATTACATGGCAGTTGCAAGCTCCTGGGCCATTGCAACAGAAAACAATCAAAGATTTAGCATTTGAAAGGTAACGTTTGCAAGGTTTTTGTAATACTGTGGTCAGAGGTCATAAGACCAGGTACATACTGCTTCACCTTAGCTCGGGCACAGATGTTTTGGGTATAACCATATGGGCAGGGCTCATTTCTGGGTCCTGCCCTTAGGGCCTGTGGTGGGAAAGTGCTGGGCCTTTATGGGGAAGTGCTGGACTCCAAAGCTAGCCACTCAGAGCCCAACACCCCACACCATGAGAACCACCATTTTCAACATCTGGAGTCTACAGCTTGTCAGAGCTCCACCCAAGAGAAAACCCAATCTGTCCCCTTTGGCGGTTCATCTGTAAATGTACAATATGAGGGCCTACTACTGAGAGTATACCACCCTCATGGCAGAGCCTGGCAAGTTACCTGTGTCTTATTTGATATTCCAAAAACCAGTAACAATTTTAGACCTCATTCCCAAGAACTGAAGGAATGGTTTGAGGCTCTTAATGTTCCTGGAGTGAGCAGATGCCCTTGGGCTACACTAGCACATGACAGGACATATGGAGATGTTACTGGTGCCCGCTCCAGCAAATCAATGAACAATGGGAAGACAAGTGGTACAAGTGATATTGAATAATTGATTACTGCCTTTGGATACTGCTTTATGCCTAATTCTAACATCCAAATCTGCATATATGATAAAATATTATGAAATTATATAACACATTGTATAAATCCTGACTTCTTGGTTTTGGTACTATACTGTGTGTACGACATAACCATTGTATGTCTTTGGACGAAGGTACAAAGAATTCCAAGCAGTATTTTCCAACTTTTCCAGAATCTTTGTTTCAAAATTAGTTTTAAGCATCTTTACTTTATCAACTCCCCAAGTATCTTCAAAGTACCTTATCACATCTTTCTGTGGAATTCTTTCAGACAATAAACTGCTGACAAATATTCTACAATTTTCAGTTGATAAAACTAAAAAATATTAAAACTAAAAAACAGTGATATGAATTTTCTGTATTCTATATTTCTGCAATTGTACACATTAAATATAACTGTGTACTATAGGCCATTTTATAATCTAATTTTAAGGATTTTAAAATACATTATTAAAATATGCCCTCTAATAGCTCATAAAAACACTAGGCATCATTCTCAGTATAATTTTATTATCCCTATTTTACATGTAACTGAAAAATACAAGATACTATATCACTTTTTCTATATTAGTTAAAAAGTATGTCATACTTTTTGAAGTTTGAATCAGTTTTGATTTATTCCAAAGAGTATTATTTCAAATATAGCAAACCACAGGCTATTTTGTTTTATGCATCATAGTTACATAATTTACAGTTGCCTAAACATATTACTCAGCCATTTTTTAGAAGTTAGGCATCAATCTCTAATTTCCAACAAATTTTCCCTTACCAAACTCACATCTCACTGCCTTTGTGTAAAAAAAACCAAAAACAGTAGTTTGACTGTAATTCTGACTCTCAATACATTTTCAAGGATCTTAAGGCAATGTAAGGAGGGTTGATTTCTCATCTCTGTTATAAGCTTCACAGTGAAATGATTAAAAGTCATTAGTAGGGGAACAAACCTTGCTTTGGCCAACTCCCTGCAGAGAGACTGATATTCCACTGCAGACCCAGAGCAGCTGTTATTTCTCATTCAGAGAGACTTCTACAGAGTGCATTAACCTCCTCCACAAGTACCAGGATATTTGGCAGGATTTTTTTGTTTCATTTTGTTTTAGTTACCAGGATTGGACTGAGGACTTCACACACGCTAAGCTGGCACACAACAGAGAGCTTTATGCCTTGGTAAGGTTGGAAAAATATTTTGATATTCCTGTTACTGTCATCCGTAAAGTTTTCAGAGTGTGCGCTGGGCTAGTTATGTAAAAACTCAGCATTAATGTTTCCCTAGTCCCTAGAAAAAAATCCCAAGAAAAAATGAGTGTTTCTTGAGAAATGTAAACCAATATATTCTATTATGTATTGGAAATGTACATCTAGTGACTCTCTTGGAAACTTCCAAAAATGAGAATCTAACTTGGGGTATTGATCTCTGACGTGGTGTATATTCCATGTATTTTAGGGTATTCCCTAATCATTCAGTGGTCAAAAACCCTCACATATTCTCAGTGTTTTTTTGAATGCTCTTAATTTTAACTGGACTCTGTTTTCCCTCCAGTATTATACTTGAAAACATAAAGGTTTCTTAAAAGTGTGCATTAATATTTTCTATTTAGTAGACTTTTTAATTTATTTTCTTTTGCAGTGCAGACACTTTTGAATTTTATATAATCCTATGTGTTAATGTTTGTTTGTTTTAAATTAATGTAGTTCTATTAAATATAAACCAGCTAATTTATCAATGAAAAGGTGTGGATTTAAAGTCAGAGGAAACAAACTACCCTTGGTATTGGAAGAAAATAGGTTTTAAAAGATTGACAAAGGGATCAAAGAAGTGAAAAAATTCTAGCTGCTTTTGAGAGACTAAACAACAAGGACATTAGAAGTTATTACTGGATATCATTGGGTTTAACAAGAAGGACTCAGAAAAGTTTTGGTGAGTGGAAAAAGAAGTGGGGGATTGGATACACAGAAAAAGAGACATACTGTATAACAAGCATTCTAGGAAACATGAAGGATTGGATTTAACCTACAGTGGAGATGTTAGTTTTTTATCTCAGAGGAAATGTTGATTGATATTCATTTCACCGTGAACGTGAAGCATGTTCATCAGCTAAGAGATTTTCTCCAGCCACAATTGTTTCATCAGTGAAGGCATGGAATAAGAGAATAATTGGGTATAAAGAGCTGGATTTTTCTAGATGAGCGTGGCCAATAAAGGAATAATAGGATCAGGGTACTCAAGAGTTTGTAATTACAGATTTGAGTCATGAAATATTAGCAGTAAAACAGAGAAATAAAGATAAATGAGGGGAAAGCTGACTACTACAATACTCTTAACCAACATACAATATGCATCATGTTACATAGAGAAGAAAATAGTTTTATAAATATATGAATATAGCAGCATAAATTGATAAAATTTTCAGAATACATACTAAAATATGTAGCTGATTATCATATGGCTGCATAAAAATAAACATAATTCTTGTATAAAACTTGACTTTTTGCCTTTTTTGGGGGGTGGGGGCCACACCCGGCAATGCTCAGGAGTTTCTCCTGGCTCTGCATTCAGGAATTACTCCTGGCGGTGCTCCAGGGACCATATGGGATGACGGAGATTGAACCCAGGCCAGCACAGGCGGGCCATGTGCAAGGCAAACGCCCTACCTGCTGGACTATTGCTCCAGCCCCAAACTTGACTTTAATAACTGTAAAATTAGTCTATATGATCTAATCTCACACTACTTCACTGTGAGTGAAGAATATTAATATTTGAAAGTTGGTGAAATATAATTTCTAACAATATTTTATAGATATTAATAAGTATATATTGCATATAGGTATTAATAAGAATATAATACATTGATCACTTGATCACTTGAATTCCCGTTATTCATCGATTTGCTCGAGCGGGCGCCAGTAACATTTCCATTGGACCCTATCATGTGCCAATGAAGCCCAATGGTATCTGGTTGATTCAGGAATATGAAGAGCCTCAAACTGTTGCTTAAGGGTCTTTACAAGAAAATCTGACCATCTTGTAGGTGGGTGGCCACGTGATCTTTTGACATCCCGTGGGATCCAGTCGGTAATGGCTCTAGTCCAGTGGTTGTCTTCAAATCGCATTACATGTCTAGCCCATCTGATTTTCGATGCCTTGGCAAACGAGACAGAGTCCCTGATTCTGGAATAGCGATGGAGGTCAGAACTCCAGATTCCTTCTCTCACTTGAGGGAGGCGTGATATTCCAAGCATAGCTCTTTCGATTCCTCTCTGGGAGACCCGAATAGCATTCTCATCCTGCTTTCTTAGGGCCCAGGTCTCTAAGGCCTATGTTAATGCAGGGAGAACGGTGGAGTCGAACATATGTGCCCCGAGCCGGAGGTTCTTTGTCCTTTTAGCTATTTCTTCGATGCCTTTGAAGGCATTCCATGCCTCTCTCCCTCCTGCGCAGCTCAGGTTTTAGGTCTTTCATCATGTTGACTTCTCGACCTAGGTACACATAACTGCTGCATTCAGAGATGTTTGTTCCATTGAGAGTGAATGGGGCCTCTGGAACTAGTTCATTCTTCATAAACATTGTTTTCTTTAGATTCAGCTGTAGATCTATCTTTCCACATTCTCGGTCGAAGTCAGCCAGCATTTGTGCTGCTTGGCTAATGTTTGGTGTTATTAGAACGATGTCATCAGCGAAGCGGAGGTGGTGTAGTTGCCGACCATCTATCTTGACTCCCATTCCTTCCCATTCTAATCGTTGCATGATGTTCTCGAGGGTGGCGCTGAAGAGTTTTGGTGAAATGGTATAACCCTGTCAAACCCCTCTTTTCACATCAATCATCACTTCTTTGTAGAATGGTGAGATCCCTGTTGGTAAATCCATAATACAGCTCACGAAAGATCTTGATGTATTGGGTTTGAACACCCTGTTTGGCTAGGGCTTCGATGACTGCTTCAGTCTCCACAGAATCAAAGGCTTTCTGTAAATCAATGAATGTGAGACAGAGCGGCATCTTGTACTCCCTACAAACCTCAATGAGCTTGGCTACTGTGTGGATATGGTTGACTGTGCTGAATCCTTTCCAGGAGCCTGCTTGCTCGCATGGTTGTCCTTCATCTAGTGTTCTGCTAATCCTGTTCAGGATGACTCATATAAACAGCTTGTAGATGACGGACAAAAAGGCAGATGGGGCGATAGTTGCCGATGTCGTGAATATCTCCCTTCTTGAACAGTAGAACTGTCCTTCTGGTTTTCCATTGGGAGGGCACCTTGCATTCAGACAGGGAGCATGTGAAGAGCTGAGCTCAGTATTGATGAGTACTGACGGCAGATTCTTCAGGTGTTCAGTTCTGACTTTGGTTGGGCTTGGTGCTATTCCCTTCTTTACCGACGAAATGGCATGTTGGATTTCAGAAGGGAGAACGTTGGAATGACATATCCATCCTGTGGAATTTGGTATGTGGGCAGGTGGACTTGGCTATCAAAGAGATCTGAGTAGAAGTCATGGATAATATTCTCCATTGCCTTTCTGGAAGATGTGATAGATTCATCAGGGCGTCGGAGGGCAGTCATCTTGGTCTTATAATTGGCGAAGGACAGGCAGGCGTTGCAAATGCTTTTCCCGGTTTCTGCTGCATCTTCCATTATTTCTACTCTTCTGTCTTTTAAGTCTTCTTTTATTGCTTCTCTGCACCGTTTAGCAAGCTTGGACATTAGCATTTGGTCTTCTGAGGCTCGCGCCTTGCCACATTGGCGAATGAGCTCAAGAGTTTCTGAATACAAGCGTCCTTTTGTCTTTCTCTCTCTCAGCATTCTTCGCACAATCATGGAGGTGCTGAACCAGTCGGTTGTATTCTTCATGTGATGTCGTCAATGATGGTATCTTCCCATGTTGCTGCAATGGTGCCAAAGAGTTCCCAGTTGGTGGTCGTTCTGAGAGTTCTCTTCTTAAACTTTGCAGCCTTTTCTCCCCATTGCGGGAAGTAGAATTTTGCACGAAGGAGACAGTGGTTCGATCCTGTTTGGAATTTGGGGACGACAGCTACATCGGTCAGACAAAACCGTCGATTGAAGTTGATGTGGTCAATTTCATTGTGGAACTGTCTGCCAGGAGATTCACATGTCCAACGTTTCACTTCAGCCTTCTGGAACTGTGAGTTCCCATGAATGGTCTTGGTGGACATGATGAACTCAGATAGTCTCTCACCCTGTTTGTTCCATTCTAGGCCATGGGTCCCGATGTGAAGTTCTTCAGCTGATCTTCTTGGTCCTATCTTGGCATTATAATCACCGACTATGATCTTGTAGAAGGTGTGATCTTTTTTATAGAACTCCTCCAATTCCATGTGAGAGCCCCTCTATACTACATTATGATCTCAAAATATTAGGAAACAATCTGGATTGAATACTAAAGTTAGAAATTTTTAGCATTCAATAACTATTAAATAAAATAATGCTAAAAATAACAATTATTAAGCTTTTTAAGTCATTCAAAGATAAATATATAGACATTTTGGGTTTCATTCATTGTTTTCAGGTTTGCTTTTAAATTAATCTCTAAGAATCAGGTGTGATTTTAATTATTCGACATTTTTTACAGCCTTTGTTGTAACAAGAATAAGAATAAAATAATATCAATCTCCAGGGTGCTACTTATATCCTGGATGAGGGGCCCCTTAAAGTTATGTACTAATCAAATAATAGGCCTAACACAGTAGTGATTATTTGTTGGTTGAGTTTAGTTTGCTAAAAAAACAAGATAGCATAAGCTAAATTGATATTTTAAGAATTATCAGTTTTCAATTTATATCTATCAATGAAAGAAATTATATGAGGTCTTGCTATTTAAAATGTTTAGAAATATTGATTAAAATAGAACTTGAGATAATCACATATGTTAAACTGTAGTATAAAAAGGAGCCCAGAGGGTCATAGAGATAGTACAGAACTATGGTAGAGAGTTTGCACTCTGCTTGCACAAAGTTCACCATTACTCAATCTCCAGCTCCACATAGGTATCCAGAGCCCAGCCAGGAGTGATGCCTGAAGGTAGAGACAGAAGTATTCAGGCTGTGGCCTCCAAACAAACAAATCAGCAAATAAAAACCCTTTATTTAAACACTATAACTTCATTTATAAAGGCAACCTTTGGCTGAAATTTTTTCTAAATGTATAAACCGTTTGAATAAATTTGCTAATTCCATCATTTTTGTAAACTTTTGTTTGCTAATCTGTAATTAGGAAACAGTGTTAATATTAATCTCTGACCATTGTTTTCACAGTTAAATAAAATAATGCGTAAAAACTGTTTGCGTATGTTGCAGTGGCTCCACAACGTCAGAGCTAGAGATCTCCACCTCTCTGCTAGACCCATCTTGGCTACCTACACTTGGGAAAATGACCTGGCTTGAGTCAAGACTGGAAAAGTCTGCTGAGAATTCCTACCAAGCACAGATGTGCAGAGTCCTATAGGCCCCACCAGATGCTCCTGGTGTCTATTTATTGCCTGAAGCCCACTTGTTCTGCAAGATTTGGGAGACAATCTTTGACATCCAATTTCTACGGAAACTCAAATGGAAGCAAGGAAATTTCTCTTTGCAAAAAGGAAAGTCAGCTCTAACCTTTGCACAGGCATCCAGTCTGTCATATTTTCCTCACAGAAAATAATTTCTGGAGGAGATGAAACTGTGAAGCAAGATAGTGATTACTAGATGAAATACTTTGACACGAGCAGGGAAGGAGAGAAATATGTGCTTAAGATAGGCATAAACTTAAAAGACCAAACTCTGAATGGACTTCAGGGTGAATTTTTATACAATTCCTCTGAGTTAGTTTTAATTTTTTCTGGTGTTCTCTATGTATTAATAAAAATTAAACTGTGTATTGTCAGAAGAACACACTGCATTGTTGATGGTCTTCTTGCAATCTCATTCTTTGACTTGTTTTTGGTCTTCTCATAATTTTG
The DNA here is from genome assembly GCA_021461705.1 of Cryptotis parvus. NCBI lineage: Eukaryota > Metazoa > Chordata > Mammalia > Eulipotyphla > Soricidae > Cryptotis > Cryptotis parvus. The sequence goes on from JAJIBD010021837.1 coordinate 19,274, forward strand.
TAGATTCTTCTGTAGCTTTTCCTTCCCTGAGGAACCACTCTGTTGGGGTCTGAGCTGCAAGCCTCTGGGCCCTGCCCCTGGCTAAGTTCTGAGAAGGGGCCTAGAAGTGGGCCCTGTTCCCAGGGTAATGAAGCCTTCAGATGACCAACCACTCACGTAACATGACTAGTTTAACCAAAATAACTGGTGGGCAAATGTGTACATCTAAGGCAGAACAAAACGGGGCTGGCCTTGTGATCTCAAAAAAAATGTAAATCAGTGACTGTCATCTCTGTAATGCTCTATCATTGTATAAATGCTACCTGACTCATAACATCAACTCCCCTGCTGTGGTAAATATATAAAAGGCTTAAACTGTGCCTAGTAAAGTGGGAACTGCTCTCCAGAACCCCTGTTGTGTGCTGTCTCTTTCTTCAACAGCGGCAAGGCAGAAGCTTCTCCCAAGTCCTTCCCTCTTGCAGGGTTGAAGTCCAGCTAGGTCCAGGTCTCCCTCATATATGCTGGAGGCCGCTGGCCAGGGTCTCTGACACCACCCTTCTCAAGGTGAAGCTTCAATTCCTGCATCTGGGTGTGCCTCTATTTCCCTTCTCCAAAGAGCTCAGGATTTTCATTTCAGAGTGATTGTGCTTCATACCCTTGGCTACTTCAGAGCTAGACAACCTTTTCTTAAATTCAATATTTCCTGAAAGTACATTGCCAAGTCCCCTTCATCCATCTGTCTACCACATGTTTGTCTAATTCACAGTGATAATCTCATAAATAAAAGTTATTCCATTCTACTACATTCAGATTACATGAATAAAGTTAATCTCTAAGGATTTTGGACACTATGCTGGCACAGAGACCAAATGGTACTATGTTGACATTTTTGCATTTGCATAAGTATTATTTTTACAGTTCTTATACTGTCTCTGTCACTGTCTTCCTGTTCATCTTCGATTTGCTCAAGCGGGCACCAGTAACATCTCCATATGACCTGTCTCATGCAAGTATAGCCCAAGGGAACCTGCTTGCTCCAGAAACATAAAGAGCCTCAAACCATTCCATCAGGTCATGGGAATGAGGTCTATAATTGTTACTGGTATCTGGCATATAAAATTCGACACGGGTAGCTTGCCAGGCTCTGCCGTGTGGGTAGCACACTCTTGTAGTCATCTCAAAATCCAGCATTTATTGAAGAACTGCAGCGCCGCAAGCGGCCGCACAAGCCAGGCTGTGATAGGCTGGTCTGCTGGGTGGAATTCTGACGAAGGAGGAAGTCCGGATGTGGAAAATGGAGGTCCTCATGGAGTGGGGGGTCGTCTGGCTTGTTGTGAGGCTCTGCTGGGGTGGCGGGCCAGGGCTTGAACCTGCCATCCCTCCCGGGCACCTCATGAGCGGCTGGGCACAGTGAGAGCCAGTAGCAGCTCTGCCCCATGTCTGTCTCATAACGTTTGTTTTTTCTTTTTTTGGTTTTTGGGTCACACCCGGCTATGCTCAGGGGTTACGCCTGGCTCTGCACTCAGGAATCACTCCTGGCGGTGCTCGGGGGACCATATGGGATGCCGGGATCAAACCCAGGCCGGCATAGGCCGGCCGTGCAAGGCAAAAGCCCTACCCACTGGGCTGTCGCTCCAGCCCCTCATAACAGTTGTTATAAATCAATTAAAATATCACTCAATACTACAGTTGAGAAATATAAAAAATCACAAACTATACAGTTATTGTTGAAATTTTTCATATTAATATATATTATTAACAGATATATTAACAAACTGTTCTCAACATATTTATTACTTACATATAGATTTTCAGGAAAATAAATGATTGATGGTTTGTCATGTAACAGTTTACATCAGGCATATACACACATTTGTATGACAAATATGTATGTGTATAAGTGTATTGTGTTTGTACAAAAAAAGTATCATCATTTCCCAAACCCTTAAATTCTTCATACCCTTTTGAGCTAACTCTATTCCCATAGCTTAAAGAAGTAATAATCAACATTAAGTTATGCTTTGAAAAATGTAAGTGCTAAGATAATCAGAACTCAGAAAAGTTGTGAGGATATTGTATTCTTACACCCTCATCCCGATCTCCCACGTATTAAATACTTAAATAATTATAGAGCAAGTATTAAGTCAGGAGATTTATCTTGGTATAATACCGTTCAGTAAATAACAATTTATTGGGGATTCACTGGGTTTTCCACCAGTCTTCCTCTTAATTCTTCACTTAATCTCCAAAACCACTTTGCATCAAGTCATTATGCTCCCTGGAATCTATCTCTGAGAATGTGCAAACATCCAGCTTCTGATTAAACTTCTGCACACTATATTTAGCAGCCATCAGTAGATGTAGTTCAAGGTAATCATTGCTATATATTATAATGGTGATTTTCTATTTTCTCATTTTTCTGCACTCAAAGTTACACTGAGAATAACATATACTTCAATTTCATTAGCTTTACCAAGCTAAAAAAAATCTAATTTTAAACACATAATTTCTCATTTAACTTTATAATGCATGCAGGTGATTGAAGTATAAAACTCCAATGAATTCAAAGTTCTAAATTCAGATCAGCTCAACCTTTTGCAAATAGGTGAGCAGAATAATTTGCCAGTGTTGTCAATACTGTCAATCTTCCATGTCACCAAAGGAGATGTGAATTGATATATTGAAAGCCCTAATTTTTGCTAATCACTATAAAAATTCCCCTATTCATTGAATGCATATTAAATGTCAAACAATGCACATACCTAAATACTTAATTTCCTATTTTATTTTCATAAGCAACAATTTTTTGTATGAGAAATATGAGGCTGAGGCTGGCATATACATCTATCATCATACTGCCTAAAAATACCTGACCTAGTCTTATCTCAGTAGTTTAACAGGGTAGGGCATTACTAGTACATGGACGGCACACACACATACACACACAACATGCATATGTGTATTTTTAAGCATATATAGTATAATATGATCTAATTAACACATATTAAAATTAGTAATGACAAAATACCAATCAGATTACTATATTGCAATACAATCCTAATACTACTCGAATAAAGTGCAGACTACACAGTAGGCTAAAATAAACAGTCATTCACTGACAGTCCTCACTTCAGATACAAGAGAAGTTTGAGGTCCCCAAGCCACTCACATTTCTAATAGCCAACTGCAAATGGAGGGGTTCATGTTCTCTCTCACTTGCAATAGTTTGAAGAGAACAACTCAGATTTTAAAAAATGTGTGACATTCACCACTGATTTTATAGGAAACAAATGAGAAGTAACCAGAAATTGCTAGACTTGCTAGACTATGAAATTCAAATTTTTAGTTCTCCCCATGAACTAAAGATATATCTATTAATCAAAAAAGTTTACCCAAGACTCAATGTCCAGAGATTTTATCATTGAGTTGGTATGTTAGAATGAATGTGTTTTCAAGCTTACTACCTTTCTCTTTTTAGAAAAATTATCTCTCAGCACCCTCAAGGAAATCTACCTTATTTAAGACAGTAAATAGAAATTACCACCCTCATCGTATCTGCACAATCAAATACAGACACACACACAAACACAAACTCACACACAGAAACACATTTGCACCCTAGGCTATTTGACTACTATCACACCTCTATATAAATTTGTGATTAACGGGGGTGATATCATTCACTTTGAATAAATAACCTTGGCTATAATGAGATTCCACGATAGCCCCCATCAATCCTCATTCTTATAATAGAGAATTTAAGACACAAAGAGATTAAGGAACTTGTCTAAAATTATTTACTGTATAAAGGAACCCACAGTATAGTACTGGCAGGTATTTACACTTAGACTCAATGTCTTATTGTCCAGTTAGACACTGGAAATAATTTTGGCTTTTGTTCTTCATTGTTTGTTTGGGGACTACACCAGGGATATACAAGGGCTATTCCTACATCTGTGATAACAAGTAATTCCTGGCAGTGTTTGGGAGTGGGTATGTGATGCTGAGAATTAAACGCACACAAGGGGCTGGAGCGATAGTACAGGGGGAATGGCATTTGCCTTGCATGTGGCCAACCCGATTCCATCCCTGGCATCCCATATGGTCCTGGGAGCTCTGCCAGGAGTGACCACTGAACATCGCAGGTTGTGCCCCAAACTGAGATAGATAGATAGATAGATAGATAGATAGATAGATAGATAGATAGATAGATAGATAGATAGATAGATAGATAGATAGATAGATAGATAGATAGATAGATAGATAGATAGATAGATAGATAGATGGATAGATAGATAGATAGATAGATAGATAGATAGATAGATAGATAGATAGATAGATAGATAGATAGATAGATAGATAGATAGATAGATAGATAGATAGATAGATAGATACACACACAAACAAACACACACACTTCAAATCATGATAGAAATTAGTACACTACTTTGAACAGATGATTTACTGTAGTACCATAAAAGATTGGGGTAGAAAAGAAAGTGTATAACAGAACTATTAAATTACAAAATTTCATTTGACACAGAAATTAGGAACACTGATAAAAATTATTTCAAGGGTATAAATTCCATGAGTTTCTCCTTACCTGAAAAATTATGCTCATCTATCACATTCCTAGTGCATGCTAGACCTCGAACACCACAATGCAATCAGATCATGTCCAGCATGAAGGAACTTTACTCCCCAATCAGTGCCTTATATATGATTTTAGACAAAGAAGCATGTGAAACAGAGTTCATCATAGTGTTTCGTTACATAGTTTATCATAGGTAGCTACTCCCATGCCCTGACCATGAAGCCATTCCATTAGAAGGTGAACTTCTCATTCTCCTTCGATTATTTTCAGAGCACTGCAGTATATGCAGGTGGCTAGAAAAGGAAGGATCAGGCCCAAGCACCCAGGCATGTCTCTCTCTCCAGGGTGTTGCTCATTTTCTGCAGCTCCATAGTAGAGAGCACTCTTCCCACACATATCAAAACTATTCTGTGAGGCAGGAGGATATTACAGCTGGTAGGGCACTTGCCTTGCACAAAAGACCTGGGTTTAGTTCCCAAAATGTTTTTCAAAGTCCACCAGGAGTGATAACAGAGCCAGGATTAAGCCTTGAGTAGCCCCAGGTGTGTCCCCCAAACCAAAACAACAATAATAACAAAAAAACAAAACAAAAGCAAATACTTCTTCCACCCCATACCTATCTTAAGATACATTCTACAGATCAGAAATAAACATAAATAAACCTAGTGTGATTCCCCAAATAGTCTATTTGAACTTCAGTCACACCTGTTTCCTTTGCCACTTTAGATAAGAACAATCCAAGAGATAATCAAAATCTATTTCTTCTGATGGAGCCATGGCAGAGCCTGGCAAGCTCACCGTGGTGTATTCAATATGACCAAAACAGTAAAAATAATGGGCTTTATTCCCAAAGAATGGAGACGCTCAAGCAAACCAATGGCACCCACTCAAGCAAATAGATGAACAATGGGAAGACCAGTGATACAAACGATTTCTTCTGGTTTGCATTTCCAACCTTAGATCAGGAATCCTTTAAATTATTCACTGACAAACCCTCAAATGACATGCTATCATTTATTGAACATCTATGAAAAGTCAGATCTGTTATGCACACATGCTTTAATTTTCACATAGATGATTCCAAACCACACAATATAAAGTTAGATGTTATTTCATTGTAAATATTGAAAAACTGAAGAGAAGAGATGATAAATGTCTCTATGATGTTTTCGTATTAAAATGAAGCATAGCTGCATCTTCTTTTAAAAAAACGTTTTATTATACCACCATGAGATATACAGTTACAAAACTGTTCATGATTGGGTTTCAATCATTCAGAGTTCCAGAACCAATCTCTCCACAAGTGCACTCTTCCCAACACCAATGTCTCTAGATTCCTTCCTGCCCTCCCCCAGAGGCAGGCACCACATAGAGGCAGGCATTTTCTCCTCCTCTTCCTCCTCCTCCTTCTTTTTCTTCTTCTTCTTCTTCTTCTTCTTCTTCTTCTTCTTCTTCTTCTTCTTCTTCTTCTTCTTCTTCTTCTTCTTCTTCTTCTTCTTCTTCTTATTCTTATTCTTCTTCTTCTTCTTCGTCTTCATCTTCTTCTTCTTTCTTCTTTTCTTCTTTTCTTCTCCTCCTTCTCCTTCTCCTCTTCCTTCTCCTCCTTCTTCTTTTTCTTCTCCTCCTTCTCCTTCTCATCTTCCTTCTCCTCCTTCTTCTTTTCCTTCTCCTCCTTCTCCTTCTCCTTCTCCTCCTTCTCCTTCTCCTTCTCCTTCTCCTCCTTCTCCTTCTTATCCCTCTCCTGCTTTTCTTACTCCTACTCCTTCTCCTTCTCCTCTCCTCTCCCTCCTCCTCTTCCTCCTCCTTGCCCTCCCTTCTCTGACATATTGTGGCTTGCAATGCATGCATTTAGTGGTTATCATGTATATCCCTTTGCCTATTTCAATGCTCAGTTCCAGTCTGGCATTACCATTTCCGACAATTATTAGCACACGTGTCCCTCTAAATCTTGCCAATCCTCTGACCCCCACACACTTATGGTAGATTCCAATCATTGGCAAGTCCTCCTGGTCCATGCTTTGCCTGGCCTTGAATATTAGTCGTATGCTATTTTTTTTATATCCCGCACATGAATGCAGTCATTCTGTATCTGTCCTTTTCCTTCTAATTTCACTCTGCATCAGCTCTATACCCTGGATTAACAAAACAATCACTTAAGGAGTGGGCTATGCTTTCTCTCGTTCTGTTTCTTTGTGGTGGAATGTAGTGTGGGATAGGCAAGGAAAGCATTTTGAGATTCCAGAACACAGAGTTTTTTTATTTTATTGCAGTGCCCGTAAGAGTTATGTAATGTGTGTGTGTGTGTGTGTGTGTGTGTGTGACACCTACATGCTTGTTTTCCCAAGTGCCCACGGGCGGGTCCTTTCTGGAGGTTGCCTAGGCCTGTGTGGCAAGAGCATTCGCGTGTTTGCTGTTCTCCCACGGTCCTCGGAAGTGGAGGCGGCGAGGCCCTGCCCAGGACAGGGTCCATCCAGAGTCTGAAAATCCACAGTGACTATCAGCTGACACTTGTGACCAGAACAGAGCAAACCCTTTGGAGCTGCAGGGTCGGAGAAATGGATATCAGCTCACTCCACTCTCTCAACTCCAGATGCACAGCACAGAGGCAGTTAAAATTTGACTTCTCAGCACTAACATGAAACGGCTATTTTTGTTCTGGTGAAGTAAAGCTTTTGGACTCCGGGGGAAGGGGCCACATCATCTGCATGGTCCTGTGTGCTCATCAGGGTTCCTCAGGGTGACTGTGTACCCCCCGCCCCCACCCCAGTCCTGCAGGCAAAGTAGCGACTGCCTCCAGGGGGTGCTGTGGGAGAATGTGGTTCTCCTTCCTGTCCAACAGAATAGCCCGTCAGAAATGGACTCTGGGCTGAATTCTCTTGACACCAGGTGTGACTGACCCTGCTTCCACAGTCTCCAGAAGGGTCCATTTAGAGCAGGAGCAGCCTCCCCTGCCCTCCACAGTGGCCAGCCTGCTGGTTGTATCAGAAGCCCCTTTTACACCGGGTTTCCTTTCAGTAAACCCAGTGCCACGGCAGAGCCTAGAAAGCTACCCTTGGTGTATTCTATATGCCAAAAACAGCAACTATAATAGACCTCATTCCCAATGAATGGAGTCGTTACTGGTGCCCTCTGGAGCAAATGATGAACAATGGGAAGACAAGTAATACAAGTATAGTCAAAAGAACTGAGCTTTGAATACAGGCAAAAAGATATACATGATAACCTAGAAATGTATGTATTTTAATCCATAATGTGTAAGAGGAGAAAGAGAGAAAAGAGAAAAAGAGAAAAGCGATAAAGAACCTGCCATAGAGGCAGGCTAAGGGAGGGGGAGGGAATTGGGGAGAATGGTGGTGGGAAATGGGCAATGGTGGGGGATGGGTGTTGGAACACTGTAAGACTGAAACCCAAACATGAACTTGTTTGTAATTTTATATCTCACCATGTTATAATAAAATATAAAAACAAAATTTAAAAAATGATACTTTCCGTGTCCATGCATGTCGGGAAGCTGCTGGGGTCCCCTAACAGTGCCGGGAAGCTAGTTCCCTTCTACCTCCGAAGCTGGCGGGAATGGATAAAGACTTAGGAATTGATGCAATTTTAAATGCTCTACTCATTACAGGTTCAGGCATACAAATCAGCAATAGGAAAAACCCTGTGCTTAGGACTCCCGACTAGAACCCCAGCCACATGTAGGCCAAGATGGCGGCCACCACGTGTAAAGGCCCTGTAAAGAGGGAGACAAAGACAAGACTCCCAAGAAGAGTGCGAACCCCAAAAGAGAGCCCCAAAAGAGAGAGCCAGAGAGGAAGCAGGCTAGTTTTATCCCCCTGCAACTCAGACCTCCCAGTATTATGGGAAGTAGGGAAAGTCAAATGCCCTCAGGTAATTTCTCCCAGCACCTCACCTAGGCCCTTTTATATGCTAATGTCTTGAGCCAAGATCGGCCTGGAAATGCCTTTTATAGAGTAGAGAAGGGGTTTTTTGAGATGGCAAGCCTCTGTACCAAAGATTATACTAATGCTAGTTAAATATTTCTCCAAGCCTTCACAAGAGTCTCGTCTACTTCATGGTAGTTTTGTATTTTAGTTGCCTTTGAGTTATCAGGGAGCCAAGCTTGCTTGCTTGGAGGCAAACAGCATTTCTCTCTGGTCTAATTACTTAGCGATCCAACGTGGCCAGGCAAATATGCTGGTAAGATATAGCTAGTCCCACAATGATTGTGATAGCATGAGAGAATATTTATACCAGCCAGTATAGAATACATTGTCAGATAAACTGCCACATTTAAACTACCTCCTCCCCCTATCTAAGAAGTAACCTTCAGGGGGCAATCCAGGGCAGATGCAGAGGTGTCCTGCAACACATACAGTTATAGGAAAATTTCATAACTTCATTTTTCCTAACAGCTGTGTGGTATTCCATTGTGTACATGTACCATGTTTTTTTAGTCAGTTGTCTGGTTGTTTCTGCTTTCTGGCTTTTGCAAATTGTGCTGATATGAACATAGAAGTGCAGATGATGTTTCTGATCTGTGTTTTTTTGTTTCCACAGTATATTCCCAGGAGTGGTATTACAGGGCCAAATAGGAACTGAATTTCTATTTTCTAGTCAAATGTCCATATTATTTTCCAAAATGGCTAAACCAGTAGACATTCCCACCAACATTGATGAGAGTCCCTTTTGGAACATAGCTGTATCTTGATTCTTGATGTGTCTATGTTAAAGCACCCATTCTTTGGATTATTTCATTTTTTATACTCCTCTATCACTTGTAATCAAACCTGAGAAATAATATTTTTAAATGTTGAAAAAATGTTTTTAACTTCTTGGAAACAGCAATTGAAAAATGAATATTTTTTATTGTGGAAGATAATCAGAATACTAAGATTACTTATTAAGATACAGAAACTGCATTTCATCACTAGGATAAGAACTAATACAAAATAATTGTGGGAAAAACTGACTAGGAAATGGGGAGATAGCTTATGGTCAGGTGTGGGATCTTAAAGGCACAGTACCTCCCAAGTTCTGTTAAGACAGCTGAAGACAGGGTTCTGAACCTGGCTGAGACTATAAATAGGGACCCCGGGACAGCATCCTGGGGGTGGTGGCTTCCAGACTGAGAGAGCAGCGGCCTCTGGTGCCAGCACCTAGGCCATGGGGTCCCTGATGTCTGAGTCTGATGACCAGCACCATGGAGGAGATGCTGCTTCTAATAGCTAGGCCTGAGGGCCAGCACCAGAGCTACAAGGTCTGGTGCCTGACCCTGGTCTGGTGCCTACCAGCCACAAGATCTGGTACCTGTAGCACCAGAGCTACAGGGCTATAGAACTACAGGGCTACTGAGTGTTAGGACCACCGGCAGTAGGGCATCAGGGAGGAACTTAAAGACTTAGATAGGGATTCAGTGACACAAGACATGGTAGCAAAAGATGAAACAAGGTAACAAGGGAAATAGATAAGGAAATAGCTCTGGATTCCATAGTAAAGAAGACTGGAAGAGAAAAGCCCTGAGCTGAAGGGACCTAAGGAATAGATCCTGAAAGGAGATTTCTTGGGAGATTACCAGAAGCATGGAGCCTTGAAGGGAGACATCCCAAAATGAAAGGCCCTGACTAGAGGAGCCCACACAGAACCCCCCAAAGAGAAAGAAGCATGCAGGAGAAAGCGCCAGAGAGACAGAGGTCCAGGAGAGGTTCCTCCAAAAGAGCAAACCGTGAGATGAACCCAAGTTAACATTAAAGAATAATCTTCAGGGGGGGAAAATGTCTATAAAAAAAGGGAGATATGTTGGGTCCCTTTAAGAGATTTAAGAGACCTCTTAAAGGGATGGCTTTTATTTCTTAAAGGGATGGTGATATTCAAATTATGGGGACATATAAGAGTACCCAAGGAAAAAACAGTTGAGGAGTCAGTTGAGACTGGTTTCTCAGCCTGGTTGCCAGAAGTGAGTTGTAGAAGCAGAGAGTGTGGAAGGATAAAGAGAGGAACAGAGAGAAGGGTAGCTGAGCTTGTTTAAAGGCAGGACAAGGAAATAATTTGAAGAAAGTATAAAAAGGGAGTTCAGAGTCTCTGGGCTGGTTTTGTACCTAATACTATCAGTTAGTCAGCCACACAGTCTATACTGTCAATCAGCCATAGAGCTGTAAACTGACAGTTAGATTCAAGACATGCACGAGGATCTGAGTTTGATTCCCTAGAGATTCATGGTTCCGCAGGCACTGCCAGTAAGCCCTGAGCCCCCACACTGCTGGATCTGTATAGTACTGCATCATGAGACCTTAGCAGTAAACTGTTTCACCAATTTTCCAATTGTCTGTAGCAGTGGAGCCAGGACTTCTGAGCACTGCACTGGCGTCCCATCCTCACCTTAAAACAAACAAACAAACAAACAACAACAACAAAAAAGAACAAACCCAGAAGAATACCTGGGTTTAAAAAGTAAAAGAATATAATATATTTTACAGGGTATTTACTTCCTTCATGAACTAAGTAGGGCATCGCCTAAAATGACAGCAGAAAATTGAATGAAAAACTTGAGAAAAGTGGTGAAGTGCAATTCTTATCTGTTGAGAGTTATGCGAACAAGACTTAATTTACTAAAGTACTGAATGACACATGATTATAGTCTGTAGAGAGGTCGTGTAGTTGCATGACAGAAATGTCAAATTCACAGTACTCAATACGAAATGCTGTTATGTTGGCTAATTTTGTTACTACTCTATATTTTATGATTGTCATTCTTAATTTCTTCAAATGCTATTGCATGTTTCCTACATCTTTATATAGATTAACTCATCCAAATACACTGAATAATCTCAAAAATTAGAATATCTAATGAGAGATTTTAGTTCTCTGAATTTGTCATGTTTTTGACAGTTTGATGATTATACACTATGAATATTAGCTATTTAAACTATATTACATAAATTTATTTCACATATTTGAATATTTCTAAAATACAATTTAAAAAATTTTCAAATTCAGTAGTCAGTCGTTTGAAAGTAAAAGATATTTTGAAGTAAAATGGAAATGAAACTAAAATTTGTAATACACAGCAAAATGTTGTTTCTTAGGGTTGCTGCCCTTTATATTTTTATGCCCTCTTTTTCTATTGCTCTTCTTGAAGCAAAATTTTAGATTAATACTTCCCATTTGGTAAGGAGACTTTAAATCATTTCATTTTAAGAATTCAAAAACTTAATATCAATTTATTGTAATTTTCAAAATATATAATTCTCTAGAAGATGATTAGGTATATTTTTTATGTAGCTAGAAAAAAACAACAGTCTTGCCTAATAAATAAGTCTAACTAAAGCAAAACTCAGAAGAAAATTATTTATCAAATAATATGAAATATCACACTTTCATAAGTCACCTAAATATACTCATTTGCTTTTGTTAAGTATTTTGGATCAATCTTTAATTTTTTTTCCTTTATACTAATATGTTTTAGAGGCTTAATTTATAGTAGGTAAGAGAAGTGAAAACTTCAGAATAACTTATATCTAAAAGATTTGTAGCCATCGCTGTCACTGTATCACTGTCTTCCCGTTCATCATCGATTTGCTCAAGCGGGCACCAGTAATATCTCCATATGTCCTGTCTCATGCAAGTAGAGCCCAAGGGCATCTGCCTGCTCCAGGAACATAAAGAGCCTCAAAGTATTCCATCAGGTCATGGGAATAAGGACTATAATTGTTACTGGTATTTGGCATATCAGATACGACACGGGTAGCTTGCCAGGCTCTGCCGCAAGGGTAGCATACTCTTGTAGTGACCTCTAAAGTTAACACAAATTATTGGCCAATCATTGGTAAATTATTGCTATATATACATATATAAGTATAAATATATGTATGTATATACATATATTTTTGGATCATACCCAGCGACCTCAGGGCTTGCTCCTGGCCCTTTGCCAAGGAATTACTCCTGGAAGTGCTCAGGGGACTATATGAGATGTTGGGGATCGAATTTGGTTGGCCGAGTGCAAGGCAAATGCTCTACCTTCGGTGCTATCACTCCGACCCCCTGCTATATATTTTTGAGGTTATGCTACACAACTTTTCCTGAAGATGACTTGCTTCATTTGTACTGAATAATAATTTCTTCCATTAAAGATATTTCATACTTTGAGACATATGCCCTTTTTAAGTTTTTTTTGAGTATTGTGGTTTTCTGATTTTAAGTGCATGGTTACTTTATTTTCTAATTAAGCGCAATATTATTAATTTGTTGAATTTGCTATAAATTTTGAGTTAACACATACAATTAAACAAGATGAAATTTGTTTAGGATACTGAGAGTTCTTACAGGCTGCACTGCAGACATCAGATAAGTTGTTGCCTTGCATGTAGCTGATCCAAGTTCTAGCCCCAGAGGCCCATATGGTTCCCAAACACTTCCAGGAGTCATCACTGAGTGAAGACCCTGGAGTAAGCTCTGAGGACCACCAGGTATAGGCCCTTCAAAAGAAGTACATAAAAACATTACATTGTCAAAACAAATCTTACTCCTGCAAACAGATGTTTTGTCAATTTGCATTAAATAAACTATAAAAGTTAAGAAATTAATCTAAGGGTTTATAGGTCATCAGGAAATGATCTAGAGGGATCTTGGCACTCTGGTGGTAGGTATGGTGCAGCCTTACTATAAGTATAAACAACATTGGTACTATGATACAAAAATAATGGCATATATTAGACACTAACATATATTAGGCACTAGCTATACAAGTTTATTTATACATATGAAAAGTGTGTTCATATATGTGCATACACACATATATACAAATAAATATACACACTTTTTAGAAAATAAGTTGCATGAGAACAATGTAGAGTCTGACACTTTGGTGATGGTAGAAATGCAATCACTTGTCCCTTGTACCACTTGTCTTCCCATTGTCCATCGATTTGCTTGAGCAGTACCAGTAATGTCTCCATTCGCTGGGAATGAGATCCTTTATTGTTACTGTTTTTGGCATATCAAATATACCACGGCTAGCTTGCCAGACTCTGCCGTGGTTCTGGGTTCATCCCAAGGGGCACAGTCTTTTTCTGTGTCAGACCATCAACTACCCAGGGCCCACGGGCAGAGCCCTGGGTGTAGACAAGCCAGTCTCTTGTCTGCCATCTGCTGATGCAAACATTAGCATTATTGTAGCTACCTTACCTCAGTTACAAACATTTTGGAAAGGGGTGTTTTAGGCCACGTTGAGAAATTTCAGGGACTTTCCTGGGTATGTGTTCAAAGTTAACTCCAGGCAGCATTCAGGAGACCATATGTGATGTCTAAGATTGATATGAGAATCAGTGAGATATACAAAAAGTGCCTCAACCCAAATATAATCCCTTCAGCTCCAAAAGAAAATAAAATTATTAAAATTAAAATCAATCTAAAAGTTAATTGATACAAATCAGTTGTTTTCATTTATAAGATTGCATTTTTCCATTCTATATGTATTTTAAAGATCTGATTAATTTTTCTGTTGCATTGGCAATAGATTTCTGTGTACTAAAAACTAAATAAAAATTAAATGCTATTTTACTCCTTTAGATAATAAAATTCAAGCAAGTAAAGGGACAACCCCTTTTAGGTTATTGCTAGTAGTTTGGTCTCTCAAAAGTTAGAAATTATTCCTTGAAAATCTAATATAAAGCATAAGTGCAAATGCAGTTTATCTTAATTTCTGCAATTAACATAAGAAGGACAGTAAAGATCAGTATTCATAAAACACCTGCTTTATAAACTATTCATAATAATTAGCACTTTTTGAATGATTAGTAGCTAAAGGACTTGTATAAGACATTAAAATTAAAAAGAAATAATTTAAAATGCATGACTATATTTGTTTAATGTACATCTTTAAAAGTTACCTTTATTTAAGAGTTACAGAGCTTTTGGTTCCTTCTGCACACATCTCATCTTGGGGCATTCTTTACATACCACTTCTGGCTAATGAATATTGAATAGCAATTGCAAAGCTCTTTGGAAGGAGCTCTAACTTTGAAGAAACAGTAAAATACCTAGATAAATGAACAATTGCAATCTCAGAATGAATTGAAAATTCTTTCATATTTTTCTATATTTAGTCTTTATAATGTGATGTAATATGTGGAAAACTAAAATGCTTTTGTGAAATATTATAAAACAAAAATGCAAACTAAGAAGATAGTCTCTAGCATATTGAAGCTCATTAGTTTGTAGATAAATATAGATATTAATAATTTTTTTCCTAGGAATTATAAACTTATGTCTTTACTCTATGAAAATGAACAATTTAATTACCTATATGAGATTTATCAAATACTATAAAAATAAAAACTTGTGTATAAATATATGGGTAGATTTTCTTCTATTTAAAATATCTATATTACTGTTATACTGTGAGAAATATATACATAATCAGGATATTATTTTTTTTTGTTTTTCTTCAGGGAATATGCATGGCTTTGCTCAGGGATTACTCCTGGTCGGGCTCTACAAACTATAAGCAGTGCCTGGGGTCAAACTCAGGTCAGCCACTTGCAAGGCAAGTAAATCAGGTAAGTTTTATTTGTCTGCTTTTATTACACATAAAATTATAGGGTTTGTTTTTGCTACTTTAGCCAAATATAGTTCCTGTATAAAAAAACTTCTGGATGTCTATCTTTGAAAAATTAACCTAAAAATAGCAATACATTATTATTTTAAAAAAGATTTTAAATAGTCAAGTGAACTAAATAAAATAACAGAACAAAAGCCTATACAAACTACATGTAACAATAAATAGCGCCTCTACAATTAATGGTGCAGCTAAAGTTCAGAGTAAGACAACAGTAGATTTGGAAAATTTAAGTGTTTTAAATTTAATAATTGGGATAAGTGCGATCACTCAAAGAATTAATGACTAATGTTTTTTCTCTCTCTTTTTCTCTCCTAGCCCTCCACCCCCATGGGCTGTGTGTGTGTGTGTGTGTGTATGTGTGTTGTTTTGTTGTTGTTGTTGAATTAGGATGTAAATAGTATTTAAGTAGAAAAAAATTCATGAGCCTAAATGGAGTATGGAAAATTCTATAATTGGAAAATAAAGCAGGGGCCAGGACAATAAGACAGCAGGTAAGCCTTCCACATTTTGATCTATCAGGAACCTTTCCTACATACCTTTATTTTATTAAAAATTTTATAATTTATATTATTGTTAATAAATTTTATTAATTTTAGTATTATTGTTTAGTACTTTCACAAGAGACTATATTACTATCTAGTAAACATTAATTTATAATTTAACAACAGATTGGTTAAGCACTTAAAAAGTATTATAAAATTGTTTGCAGAAGAAATACTTTAAATTGCAGGAGAACAATTGGTATTAAAATCATTTAACATTTATTATTTTCCAGAAATTTAGTGTCTTGTATTCACCATATTTGATTCATGCAACAAGCATAGATGCTAGTTCTTAGTAATACAGATTTATAAATGAGGGAGCAATCACAGAATCTAACAAATGACTCATAGAAGTGCTTGTTTGCAAATACAGTATTGAAGGTGATTGCTTCAAGGTGGTTTTTTGAAAGTTGTAGAATGAATACATACCTGCAAGAACTCCCTGAAGAAGTAACCAAGAGTGGGTATAAATGAAACCTATCAGACTTGGAAAACACACAGAAACCTCAACCAAGGATAATGAATAGAGTGCTGTCTCAGAAAGGAAGATTTATATAAAGTTTGTTACTGAGAAATTTTACTTTATTTATTCACTTTATTTTTTAACTGAGAAATTTCACTGATTTTTTTTTCTAATGCCAGTGGAAAAATATTTTTTAGGTAGTATTTGTAAACATATATACATATATATATATATATTTATATATATATATATATTAGAATGCAGTGTCTTCAATGAACTCAAAATAATAAAAATATATAACCCCCAAGGTGATCTCTCTGCTGTCTATAAAGCAATGTTATCCAACGCCACATTGTATGATATATATTCAGTTCTTAATCAGCTGCAATTATCATAAAATCTGGAAATGGGACCAGAGAGATAGAAAGGCATCAAAACATTTGTCATCACACTGGCTTGATCTCTGGCAATATGTGACTACCTGGACATAGTCACCAATGACTCCTGGTTTAGGAGTCATGAGTTAACCATTGAGTGTGGTCCTCCCCAAAATAAGCAAAGAAAAAAAGCAATTACAAATGGAAATGCCCATTTGAAAAGTCAAAATAAAGCATTAGAGTAATTCAGAATTATTACAAAACTGGTAAACAAAGAAAAGCAATAAATATTTTTAATTACTAAAAGCAATCCAGAGAGCTAATGCAATGGATGTTGCATTCAACCCACACAGGTTTGATTCCCAGCACCCCATATCCATGATGATGAGCCGGGTTAAGAAGTTAACGCTGATCACTGTTGGGTGTGGCACAAAAGCAAAAAAAAAATTAAAAGAACCAAAATCTGGTCTTAAAAAGCCATATTACTAAGACCTAATTTTCTCTTACCTTCACTCTTCCTCTTTATTGTTTTAGATAAAGCCACATACAACAGAGTGTCTGTTTTGGTCCAGCATTGTCTTATGCCAAAAAGCCCCCTCCCTCTACCTGTGGTCCTGGTAAACTTATTTTTGCAGATGTTTCTCAAGTTCTGTTGCCCTTGGCCATTTACTGTTCCCTTACTGTGGTTCTTTATATTTCACATATGACATTCTGAATCAGCCCCTCTCCTTATGGTTAATGACTCAATCATACCTACCAGCTCAAATTGCATGATTTCATTTTTTTCTCATACCTGAGAAGTAGTCCATTGTGTATATGTATTATAGTTTCCTTATCCAGTCAACTGTTCTCTAATATTTAGTTTTTCCTAGGCTTTCGCTATTACAAACAGTGCCTTAATGAATATAGAACACATTTCTTTCCAAAATAGTTTTGGGTCCCTTCAGGTTGACACCTAGAGGTGGAATTGCTGGGTCATTTGGAAGCTTAATTCTTAGTTGTTTGAGAAGTGTCCACACTGTTTTTCCACCTACGACTTTAATCTTTGTTAAAGGTGAATGAGTCTAATGGAGTAAGGAAGCCTCTCACAATTGTTGGAAAACTGGCACAACATGTAAGATTTACCTGTTCTACATCATCCAAAATAAAAATGGACTAAAGATCCAATTCCTTGATCTAAAGTACTTGAGAAAATATAGGAAAACCCTCCCGCATTGAAGATTCTTAGTACATCCTAGCATAAGTAAAGACCGAACTAAAAGCTCACCTCAAAAACAAAAAAAAGCGAACAACCGAAAAAAAAAACAAAAAGATAAAAAAAAAAAAGTTTAGTAAGACAGAAAAGAAAGTGTAAATAGTCAGATAGCCAACCTAAACTGAGCATTAAATAGAGCAAAGATACTACACCTTTAATGTTGTTCTGAATCATAGTCTGGAAGGAAGAAAAAAAAAGGAAATAAAGAACCGGCCATGAGCAGGCTGGAGGAGGACCGATGTTGTGATGACTGGTGGAGGGACGGGGCTGAAACACTTTGACAACCCAAACATACCTTTTACTGTATATCTTTTTATTTGTATATCTCACGGTGGTATAATAAAATACTTAAAAAAAAAAGGCTGATCAGTTGACATTCACTGGCAGTGTATGAGTTTCTCTTTTCCTGGCCCATACCAACACTGACTGATTTTCTTCTTTCTGATGTGCTCCAGTTTCACTGGTGTGAGGGGATATCACATTGCTGTTTTGATTTGCACTTTCCATTCACATTTGTACCTCAAAAAAAAATCAAGTACCTGGGAATAAGATTAACAAAAGAGATAAGAGACTTATGCAAAGAAAATAATGATGAGGCCCAGGGAATGGAAACATATCACTGTTCACAGATCTGACTCATCAATATTGTCAAAGTGATTCCTGGCAATATATTACTCCCTACTGCCAAAAGTACTATTCAAATTCAAAACAATCCCTATTAAATTAGCCAAGACACTTTGTTTTTTCCTCATTTGTTTTTGTTGTTTTGTTTATAGTGGTATAGGGTTGGGTCCCTTGCCACTATGATTAGGGCATACTCATGGCTATGTGCTTAGTGACCATTCCAAGTGGGCTTGAGGTACCATATGGGGTGCTGAGGATAAAAACTTGGATCAGTTGTGTACAAGGTGAGTGTTTAACCAATAACTTACTCTTTGGCACCACCCATAAATCTTTTAAAGATAGATAAAATACTGTTAAAATTTATATGGAGTTAAAAAAAAAGTATAGCTGGTGCAATAGGACATTTTACAATTTTGAAGGAAATCAAAAATACTGAACATTGTGTTGAGCAATGTGTAAACTACTAGTTTTGGGAGGTTTATAGATTCAACATTAGATAGTGGTACATTCTTTTTTTAATTTTTCCATATGTTTTAAAATATGGGTCCTGATATTTTTTTAATTTAAAAACAATTACAAGTCTAGACACAGACCTCACCTCTTTCACAAACACAAAAATCAGGATCAATCACAACAAAATGCAAAACTTAGAACTATAAAACTCCTAGGCTAAAATACAGATGAAAGAAAAGGACTTTGGGTATTTTGGCACATTTTAACATAAATTTATTCTTTTCACATGAAATAAATTTTGGTAATCATAATTTTTTTAAATTAGAAACTTTTTGTAAAATATACTATTGGAAGATTGAAAATGCAAGTCATAGACTGAGATAAAAACATTCACAAGAGGCATATGTGTGCAGAAACTCATTCAAAATATCCCAAGAACTCTTAAAAAATAGAAGTTCTAATTTTAAAAGAAGATTTATTCATATGCTTTTGGACATTTGAATTTCTTTGAGAAAGTTCCCATTCATTTCTTCTCTCCATTTTTTGATGTGGTTGGATATTTTTTCTTGTAAAGTTGTACCACTGCCTTATGTATCTCTCACATTAACCTCTTATTGATGGGTATTGGGTAAATAACTTTTTCCCATTCTGTGAGTTGTCTTTGTATCTTGACTTGTTTCTTTTTAAGGTGCAGAAGCTTCTTAGTTTAATGTAGTCACATTTATTTATCTTTGCTTCTACTCTCTTGTTCAGTGGTGCAGAGATGCAAAACAAAACAACAATGAGATATCATATAATACCACAGAGACTAGTACATATTCAAAAGAAGAACTACCAGTGCTTGTGTGGATGAGGGAAAAGGGATTTTCCCTTCATTATTGGTGAGAATGTTGACTGATTTAGCCCTTATGGAAAACAATATGGACATCAAAGAACTAGAAATTGAGCTCCCGTTTGACCCATTAATATCACTTCTGAAAATATACTCTGGAGGCCCAAAAACATCACTATCTCCACGGGGCCCCAGTACATCTCCATACGTCCTGTCTCATGTAGTGGGCCAAGGGCATCTGCTTGCCCAGGAAATAAAGAGCCTCAATCCATTCTGGAATGAGGTCTGATTGTTACTGGTATTTGGCATATCAAATAAACACGGGTAGCTGCCAGGCTCTGCCTTTAACCAAAAGGGTAAAAGCACAATGCTGGTGTGGATGCGGGAAGGGGGACTCTCATACATTGTTGTTGGGAATGCTGACTTGCACAACCTTTCTGGAAAACAATATGGACATTCCTCCAAAGACTAGAAATTGAGCTCCTTTGACCCAGCCAGCCAAAAAAACATACAGCAACAGAAACACCATCTGCACTGCTATGTTCACTGCAGCAGTATCTGGAAACAACCCAAGTGCTGAGAACAGAATACCAATAAAGAAGCTATGGTATAGCTACACAATGGAATACTACATAGCTGTTTGGGAAAAATAAGTAATGAAATTTGATTGTAAATGAATGTACGTGGAGAGTATCATACTGAGTGAAATGACTTAGAAGGAGGACAGACAGAGAAACTGCACTCACTTGTGGGATAGAGATAAATACTATGGGAGTAATATCCAAGGCAAGGTAAAACAGTGTCAAAAGTAAAACTGGTCAATGTTTGGAAGTTTACCACAAGTATGTGTGGAGCAAAGGGCATTTAAGATAGGGAAAAGATCAGTATGACAATAATAGAAAGAAATGACCACTAGACAAGAACTGAGTATTGAAAGTAGGTAAAGGCATATACATGATAACCTTTTAGAATCTGTATCGCAAACTTTTGTGCCCCAAAGGAAGGAGAGAGGTAAAAAGGAGAGTGAGATAAAGGGAGAGAGGGTGTGCATGTGTGTGTATGTGTGTGAGAAAGAGAGAGGTAGGGAGAGAGAAAGAGACAGAGAGAGAGAGAGAGAGAGAGAGAAAGTGCTTGCTACAGAGGCATGGGTGGGAGAGAAACTGGGACACTGGTGTTCGGAAATGTGCAATGGCAAAAGATTGGATATTGGGATGTTTTATTACTGAAACCTAATCATGAACAACTTTGTAACTAACTGTAACAGTGTATCTCACTGTGATTCAATAAAAGAAATTAAAAAGAGCAAAAGATTATTTAAATGACACCTAGCCAAAGAAGACGTACAGGCTGATATAAGTATACTAAATAAAATTATTTACTAAATACCCATATTATAAGGAGTTAATATCCCACATATAAATAGTAGAACTTTACAAGAAAAAATCCAATCCCATCAAAAAATGGATAGAGAAAATGAACAGACACTTTCTCAAAGCAGTACAAATGGCCAAAAAGACACATTGGTAAAACAACAATGAGATACCATTTCACACTACAGGGACTGGCAGACATTCAAAAGAACAAGAACAAACACTTTTGGCATTTATGTAGGAATAAAGGGACTCTCCTTCACTGTTGGTAGGAATTCCAACTGGTCCACCTTTTGGAGAATAATATGGACATTCCTCAAAAAGCTAGAAATTGAGCTTACATATGACCAGGTTATATTACACTTCTGGGAATATAACCTAAGGGCTTCAAAAACACACAGCAGAGCACCATCTGAACATCTATTTACAATATTCAGAACCTGGAAAAACATGAGTGCCCAAGAACTGATGACTGGTTAAAAAAAACTATGGTACAAATACACAATGGAATACTATACAGCTGTTAGGAAATATGAAGTCATGAAATTTGCTTATTAATGAAGAGACATGGAGAGGGACAGACACAGAATGATTGCAATCATTTGTGGAGGTGTGAAAAACATAATATGAAACCAAGATGAGCTTATTTGGTGCCAGTGGTGGGACAGGAGTTTTGGAACTTTTATTTATTGTTATTGGGAATGAAGACTGATCCAGAAAATTTGGAATGCATTTTATTAATTTTTTTTTCATTAACATAGAACTATATTTATTTATTTTTTTCTATTTTTAAGTTTTTTTAAAGTATTTTATTATACCACCGTGAGATATACAAATAAAAAGATATACAATTAAAAAAGTTCATGTTTGGGTTTTGGTCATTTATTAATTTTTTACAAAAGCAGAAATACTGTTTATATATTCAATCAATCCTTGGCATTTACCCAAACAAATTTAAAACTTATCCCTCACAACAATCTGTATTTGTCTTGGTCCCAGTGTACCAATGGGTGCAACTCCCAAGCACAGAGCTGGGAGTAGCCCAAGCACTATTAAGTGTGGCTCAACTACAGCTCCTCACCCAAAAAAACAGTCTGTGTATGGATTTTTATTACACTTTTATCCTGAATAGTCAAAGCTTAGAAGTAAACAAGGTACCTTGAAAGAAAGAAAATAAACTGATACAACCACCTGATAAACTATGGTTTAGTACTAAAAGGAAAAGACCTATCCAGTCATGAAAAATCTCATGGGAATATTTACTGTATTGTTGCTAAATGAAAAATGGCAATATAGAATTGCAACATGCTATATGATTACAAATATGCAGTATCTGGAAAAGACAATCTCTGAAGAAAATGAGAAAGTCTCTATCTTCCCAGATTTGGTGAGTAGCAAAAGGTGAATACAACAGGACCAGTGCATTTTAGAACAGTGAAAAGCACACTGTAAGATACTATAATGATGTAACATGCCATTACACTCCGTGAAAAATTCATAGAACATGCAAGACCAAGAATGAACTGTGATCCAAATTATGGGCTTTGAGTGATTTGAGGCATCAATGTATGTTTATATATTGTTAGAAACTATTTTAGGGAGGATTTTTACTAGAGGTATGACTGTGTATGTAAGGACAAAAATATATGAAAAAAATCACTACACAGTTCCCTCAATGTTTTTAACATGAAAATGTTCTAAAATAAATCCTTAACAACTATAATGTAAAAATCAATTGCTACCACAATTCACTATGGTAAATAAAAGAAGGGTGACAACATCGATTTACTTCAAAGGTTAAAAGCTAGTGTAAGGTCAAAGACATAGCATAGGGGATAAAGCTCTTACCCTGTGATCTTATGACAACAGTTCAGTATGCTTCACCACTTTTGATCCATGAGCACTGTCAAGAGTGAGTCCTAATGACAGAGACTAAGTACCATTCAGTGTATCCTCATAAAGGTTTTCATTACAATAAATTTAAAAATTAATAGTGTAGCACTTGTTTGCCACATATGTTTCATTAATAAATTAGTAAAATTTCATAGTGTTGTACTCTATCAGACAGGTCAGAGAGACTCACAGACATGGGGCAGAGCTGCTACTGGCTCTCCCTATGCCCAGCCGCTCACGAGGTGCCTGCGAGGATTGCAGGTTCTAACCCTGGCCTGCCACCCCAGCAGAGCCTCTCAAAAAGCCAGAAGACCCCCCACTCCATGAGGGCCTCCATTCTCCACATCCGGACCTCCCCCTCGTCAGAACTCCATCCATCAGACCAGCCTATCACAAAACGGCTCATTGAGATCCACCCTGCAGCAGTCTTTTTTAAATCCGGCTCAGGTATGCTGATCCAGAGACTCACAGACATGGGGCAGAGCTGCTACTGGCTCTCCCTGTGCCCAGCCGCTCATGAGGTGCCCGGGAGGTATGGCGGGTTCTAGCTCTGGCCCGCCAGCCCAGCAGAGCCTCACAACAAGCCAGACAGACCACCCCCACTCCATGAGGGCCTCCATTTTCCACATCCGACTTCCTCTCACCAGAACTCCATCCAGCAGACCAGCCTATCACAGCCCTGATCGCGAGGCCGCTTGCGCCACACTGTTCATCAATTTAGAGATAACTACAAGAGTATGGTGGATTTAGAGATAACTACAAGAGTATGCCACCCACACAACAGAGCCTGGCAAGCTACCTGTGTCGAATTTAATATGCCAAATACCAGTAACAATTATAGACCTCATTCTCATGACCTGATGGAATGGTTTGAGGCTCTTTATGTTCCTGGAGCAAGCAGGTGCCTTGGGCTCTACTAGCATGAGACAGGACATATGGAGATGTTACTGGTGCCCACTCAAGCAAATCGATGATGAGCGGGAAGACAGTGATATAGTGACAGTGTACTCTTTCAGAAAGAAATATTTACTTTTTCAATGTTTTAGGCACTGTTTTTAAGTAGATGCCATTGCAAAGCACATAACTAAGTACTAAATTTTAGAAATATTTGAGATTCTTTTTTGTTGTTGTTTAATGTAATGTAAAACTGTTTCCATATTGTTTTATTCTTGTAATGCTTCACCATTCTCATCACCAATATGTCAATAACCCTCCGCTTCTTACTAGACATTTTAACTGATCTGTTATGTCAAGCATACATTATTGAATTTATAGAGAATCATGAGTGGAGATAATTTAAGAACTTCCACAATAAGTATAAGTATGAAGTGTAAATGTAATAGATTAGCTTGTGAAATGCATTATTCTAAACTTAAACATGCAAATAATAAGCATAGGAGACTGCATTTGTAATTTGGATATTCCTCCTTCATATTTTACTAGGAGTAACTGACAGTGATTTCAACATGGTTATTCTAAGATCAAATTGACCTAATGTTTGATCACAAAAATTGACTCTTTTTAACTATTCTTTTGTAGACCATGTAGTTCTCTTTAATTAAACAATGATAACTCCATATTTCCTCTTTCTCTGTTTCCCATTTTAACTATTACATTTTAACTATTTTTTCCTATAGCCAAATAGCTATAAAAATAACATTTAGTCACTTTTCCATATGAAAAATTAACAATGTAGTCTATATAAAAATTTCTGAAAATTATTTCATATAAGTTCCAATATATTGAAGTTATTTATAGTTGCAGCTGTTTCCTGATTTTTGAAATCAGAATGGTAGAAAGATTTAAAATACAGTTCTATATGCTAGTGCAATTTCCCCCCCTTCTTTTCCTTTACATGGGAAACTATTGAGCAGAAGTAGTATCAGAGAAAATATTAAGTTTTCTTTTATTCAATTAAACTAAAATTATTTTTTGTTATTTCATCAGATGCACATAAATATTTTTAGGACACAAAACCTGCCCTTTTAAATGTTTATATCTCTTTTAGATGAATTAGGGTGTCTTATTATTTATTTCCTCATTAATTTTTAATTTTTATTAAATATAAACCTATATGGTATATTTTAAAGACTTAAGAGTAAATTTATAACTGTAGTTTCTTCATATAAAATTTGTATGTTACAAATATGTGTACATTATTTTGTTATTTGTATCTCACAACTACTTTGTATTCAGAAGTGAAAAAAATTAGGAAAATCTTCTCAAAATTTACCTAGATGATACTGGAAAAAATGATATTTTAACACAGGTTATTTCAAATTAATAACAAAATATACTACAAAATGTAATTTCATAATTTGTATAGAATTTAAGCTTTAAAATGTTGATAGTTTCTATTGTGGATTTTTGTTTCTCAGGGATAAAAGACTGAAAGAAAAATGTGTTTATATAACATATTTTGCTTCTCCTATCACTGTAATTTTGATTTCTCAACTCATGAATTTTAGTTTATTTTAAAAATTTTAATATTTTAATTTTCTTCATTGTCTTCTCCTCCTCCTCCTCTTCTTTCTTCTTCTTCTTCTTCTTCTTCTTCTTCTTCTTCTTCTTTTCCTTCTTCTTCTTCTTTTTTCTTCTTTTCTTCTTCTTACTCTTCTTCATCTTCTTTTTCTTCTTTATCTTCTCTCTTCTCTCCTCTCCTCTCCTCCTCCTCATCTTCTGCTTCTTCTTCTGTATATATAAAATATATATACATAATATATAATGTATACTATTTATTGTATATATTATATATATTGTATATATACAATACATTCTTCTGTATGTATACACATATGTATTATATATATACAATATATATTCTGTTTTATCTGATATATCAGAATATATTTTGATATCATATGTGTGTTGATACATCTCAAACACCTGATACAGCAGATTGAAATGTTGAAATTGAAATTGTGTCTCTGTCACCTACTGTTCATTAAGGTTTTTTTTCATGTAACTTATTTTCCTAAAATAATCTTCCTGAATTGGACATTACCTTCCAACCTCTTGTAATGGCAGTTTTATAATGTCAAATAGCATTTCATTGGGTGGACAGAGGACATTTTTATTATTGAAATTAACAATTAATCTCATTTATTCCAATGATAAGCCTTTAATCTCCAACTGGTTTTACTGAACATTTTTGAAAATATGATTTTATTTTTATTGAACTTGTTGAGCCTTTATAAGCTTGTTTCTACATTTGATTATAAAATAATGCTATCACACTTCTCTTCATAACTGCATGCTAGATCTTGTTCTGACTCTTTCATATTATTAAGTTACTTATTCTCACAGCATATGAAATTATACTACTGTTTTTCTCACTTTCTGAAAAATCTTCAATTTGTCACTTTCTGAAAAACCTTCAATAAAGAAACCCATACAAAGACACACAGTTGGAAGCTGTAATTTGAATTAAAGCTGCTTGACTCTAAATCCTTTAATTGTATTCCTGCTTTAGACTCTTTGTCAAACTCCAAACATTTAGAACTCAGAATTAGAATTAGTAAGTCGGAGATGGTAATAGACATTAATAGTGTTTTTCTAGGATGGGGAATTCATAGCCTTCTATCACATAATCTGGAATAAGATCTCACTCAAAGAGCAGATACTAGTTTCCTTAGGCCAACAAAATAAATTACCATACACTAGACACTTTCAAACATCAGAAATTCATTATCTTATGCTTCAGGATTTCATCCATTGAGTGTCTTTGTTTCCTCTTCAGCTCCTGATATTTCCAGAGATGGATTATTTTTATCCACCTAAGCCCATTGTCTAATTTGATATTTGCATGGTCACCTTCCTGCATATGTGTGTGTTTATTAAGTTCTTTGCAGTGATATACCGATCTCATTAAGAAATCACTTGATCACTTGATTTCCCTTTGATCATCAATTTGCTTGAGCGGGCACCAGTAACATCTCCATGAGTTCAGTCTTAAGCAAGTGTAGCCCAAGGGCATCTGCTTGCCTCAGGAACATAAAGAGCCTCAAGCCATTCCATCAGGTCATGGGAATGAGTTATATAATTGTTACTGGTATTAGGCATATCAGATACGACACGGGTAGCTTGCCAGGCTCTGCTGTATGTCTCATTAAGAAATATTTAACCAAATTATATCCTAGAAGTCTTTCTCTGAAGATCACTTTCATAAATTCCTGAGCTTAGGAATTTATACTGTTTTTTTTTTTGGTTCAACCCACCTATGCTCAGGAATTATTACTGGTTCTGCACTCAGAGACAGATCCCTGGATTTAGACTTACCTTAGGGATCCTAAGAGTCTAGTAATGAACATACTGTATATTTTTATATAATAGGCAAATCAAAATTTGCCTTGCATTTTGTGAACCTGGGTCAACTGGATGAGCACATTTATTTGAAAAAATAAGTATGAATAAATCTGGGGGTCTGAGTAACAGTAAAGCAGGTAGTGTGTTTGCCTTGCATGCAGCTAACCTTGGCTTGATCCCTAGCATCCAGTATGTTTTTCCCCTCACCCCCAGCACTGCCAGGAGGAATTCCTGAGTGCAGAGCCAGGAGTAACCCTGAGCATTGCCAGGTGTGACCCCCAAAATAAAAAAAATAATAATGATAATAAAATAATGATAAGTAATATTAAAATGTATAAATATGACAAACACTTCAAGTAATATTGTCAAAGACATACCAGAAAAATCTAAAGTTATATGTTTCAATTTGTTTAAAATAGAGTAATTTGTATGTTGAGATATTTAGTAGTGAATCAACGTTTAAAACAAGTGTAGAACAGGAATCATTTTGGCAATAAAATAATTCTTAGTATTGGATTAAGGAAAAACATGAAAAGACTATGGTGTCAGGTGTTTCACTAACTTTAATATTAAACATAAAATCTTATGAGCTTATATTCATAAAAAGAACCCTTGAGAAAGAGAGTGGGCTAAAGGGATCACCAGACAGATCATTAACACTTTAGGAAGATACCTGAAAATCTGCTACTCTTAATGCCAAACTGTTTGAGAAATGTCTGAATAAATAAAACTGCTCACAATTTTTATATTTCAAGTGCTGGAGAAAAGAAAGAAGAAAAATGTGTAGTTCTTATAACCATAGAAAAAATAATCAAAACACGTAGAGAAGAGATAATAAATATACTGAGAACCCAAGAGAGACTATAAATAAGAGACAGAAAAAATTAGAGTGCCAGGTGGGAAACTCTATTCCATTTTTTGCTAATAAAATCTGTGTCAAAAACGATAGGTTAAGCTTTTTAGTTTTTGAACTTGTGACAAGTGATAGAAATGATGTTCTGCTACATAATGATGACAAAGCTTGCAAAAAGTGAGCACTAGCCAAAAGCTTCATGACAGTTTAAGGAGATGCCTAAATTTGGGAATTACAGGTACATTTTAATAAAGTCACAAGATAAATAAATTATACTAATCTATAAACCTGGAGTCAATCTTAAAACAGAAATCAGACTCTAAAGAGGTTATTGCTGCAAGATTCCAACAAAATATAGATTTAATCTATGTTCTTGCTTCACACTATATTAAGGACATGAAAATAAAATAATCTGTTGGGAGTGAGAGTACAAAGTTTAGGTAAGTGTCTCACAAGTGGCTGATGGAGTTTGATCCCTGGCACCACAGAGATCTTGAGCATTGCTGCTGGGTGTGGCCCTTGATGTTCCTCAGTGTAGCCATGGTTGCCAAATAATTCTCAGCATTGCAGACCCTGAGTAGCAATGCATTCTTCAATCCTAGCATTGAAACAACCAGTGTGCTTGGCCAACATTCGCTAGGCATCCTGAGCACTGCTTTGGATTTCCTAATAGACTATCCCTAAAAATAGAATCTGTGGTGAACTTTCAGAGAACTAGTTATTAATTTCTGATGAATCATACAACTTAAAGCAAGAGTAAAATTAAGAAGACAAACATGCCAATTATGCTAATATATAAGAATGGCAAAACTAATAAATTTACAAATATCTATGAAAGTTGCAGGCTCAAGGAAAATACAATACAAAGAATAGAAGCAAAAATAAAAGAAATACTATTTTTAACAAGTGTGACATGCTATAGAAATGAATTAATAAAATTAGTAAGTAGAAATATGCTTGTTTAAGAAATAAGAGAGAAAATGATAGGCTATAGAAATAATTTAATGAGTAGAAATCAACATAGCTATGGAACCATTTGCTCTTAATTATGATAAACAGTCTGAAAATAAAAATCACTTGGAACACTTACTATTAGTAAAAGCAAAGGAAAGTACATAGGCTTTAAAGAAAGAGCATGAGAAGCCATTATTAATATTAGTGTAAACCACAGAATTTCAAGAAAACATTTTAAACTAAAGATCAGAAAATGAAATAGAAAGAAATAAATATTAAAAGCAAAATTCTATCAAAATAAACCAACAAAATATGACAGTTTTTGTGTTATTTTATTTTTCCCTTCAGCACCTTCAAGTTTTGGTGGATCACTTGATCACTTGACCAGTTGATCACTTGACATCCTGTTATTCATCGATTTGCTCAAGAGGATGCCAGTAACATTTCCATTGGACCCTATCACGTGCCAGTGTAGCCCAATGGTATCTGGTTGCTTCAGTAATACAAAGAGCCTCAAACCATTCAT
This sequence comes from Cryptotis parvus, assembly GCA_021461705.1. Lineage (NCBI taxonomy): Eukaryota > Metazoa > Chordata > Mammalia > Eulipotyphla > Soricidae > Cryptotis > Cryptotis parvus. The sequence goes on from JAJIBD010021837.1 coordinate 48,912, forward strand.
AGAAGGTCTTGATGAAGAAGTCTGACCATCATGTAGGTGGGCGGGCACATGATATTTTGAAGACCTGTGTGATCTTGTCGGTAACAGCTCAAGTCCAGTGGTCATCTCCAAATTGCATAAGATGTCCAGCCCATCTAATTTTCGATGCCTTTGCAAATGAGACAGCATCCCTGACTCTGAAACGTTGATGGAGGTCAGAACTCAGGATTCCTTCTCTCACCAGAGTGAGGCATTGTATTCCAAGCATAGCTATTTCGATTCCTCTCTGGGAGACCCAAATAGCATTCTCATCCTGCTTTCATAGGACCCAGGTCTCTGAGGCATATGTTAATGCAGGGATAATGGTGAAGTCAAAGATATGTGCCGGAGCCAGAGGTTATTTGTCCTTTTTAGCTATTTCTTCGATGCTCTTGAAGGCATTCCATGCCCCTCTCTTCCTCCTGAGCAGCTCAGGTTTTAGGTCATTTATCATGTTGACTTCTCGACCTAGGTGCATATAACTGCTGCATTCAGAGATGTTTGCTCCATTGAGAGTGAATGGGCCCCATGGAACTAGTTCCTTTTTCATGAACATAGTTTTGTTGAGATTCAGCTGTAGACCTGTCTTTCCACATTCTTGGTCAAAGTCAGCCAGTATTTGTGCAGCTTGGCTATTGTTTGATGTGATTAGAACGATGTCATCAGCGAAGCAGAGGTGGTGTAGTTGCTGACTGGCTATCTTCACTGTCATTCCTTCCCATTCTAATTGTCACATGATGTTCTCAAGGGTGGCGCTGAAGAGTTTTCGTGATATGGTATCACCCTGCTGAACCCCTCTTTTGACATCAATGATCACTTCCTTGTAGAATGTTGAGATTCTGGTGGTGTATCTGTAATACAGTTCATGAAGGATCTTGATGTATTGAGTTTGAATGCCCTTTTTGGCTAGGCCTTCAATGACTGCTTCTGTCTCCACAGAATCAAAGGCTTTCTTTAAATCAATGAACATAAGACAGAGCGACATCTTGAACTCCTACAAACCTCAATGAGCTTGGTTAATGTGTGGATATGGTAGATTGTGCTGAATCTTTTCAGAAGCCAGCTTACTTGCATGGTTGTCCTTCATCTAATGTTCTGCCAATCCTGTTTAGGATGACTCAAGTGAACAGCTTGTAGATGACGGACAACAGGCAGATAGGCGATAGTTGCCAATGTCGTGGATGTCTTTCTCATTGAATAGTAGAACTGTCCTAATGGTTTTCCATTGGGAGGGCATCTTGCATTCAGACAGGTAGCATGTGAAGTGCCTAGCCAGTGTATTGATGAGAACTGACAGCAGAATCTTCAAGTGTTCTGGTCTGACTTTGTCTGGGCATGGTGCTGTTCCCTTCTTTACCAACGAAGTGGCGTGTCCGATTTCAGAAGGGAGAACATTGGGAACGAAATATCCATCCTGACAAATTTGGTATGTGGGCAGGTAGACGTGGCTATCAAAGAGGTCTGAATAGAAGTCCTGGATAGTCTTCTCCATTGCCTTTCTGGAAGATGTGATAGATCCATCATGACATGGAGGACAGTCATCTTGGTCTTATAGTTGGTGAAGAACAGGTGGGCATTGCGAATGCCTTTCCTGGCTTCTGCTGCATCATCCAGTATTTCTGCTCTTCTCTCTTTGCATTCTTTCTTTATGGTTTTTCTGCAATGCTTTGAAAGCTTGCACTTAGCATTTGGTCACCTGAGGCTGGCACCTTGCCACATTGGCCAATGAGCTTGAGAGTTTTAGAAGGCAGGCATCCTTTTTGTGCCTTTCTCTCTCTCTCTCCGCATTCTTCACACAATCATGGAGGTGCTGAAGCAGTCAGTTGTATTCTTCTTCGATGTCGTCTATGATGGTATCTTCCCATATTGCTGCAATGGTGCCAAAGAGTTCCCAACTGGTGATCATTCTGTGTGTCTCTTCTTAATCTTTGCAGCCTTTTCCCCTGTTGCGTGAAGTAGAATTTTGCACAAAGGAGATAGTGATCCGATCCTGTTTGGAATTTTGGGACAACAGTGACATCGGTCAGGCAGAACTGTCGATTGAATATGATGTGGTTAATTTCATTGTGGAACTGTCCACCAGGAGATTCCCATGTCCAACATTTCGATTCAGCCTTCTGGAACTGTGAGTTCCATGAATGATCTTGGTGGATAAGTTGAACTCAGATAGTTTCTCACCTGGTTTGTTCCATTCTAGGCCAAGGTTTCTGATGTGGAGTTCTTTGGCTGATCTTCTTGGTCCTATCTTGGCATGAAAATCACTGATTATTATCTTGTAGAAGGTGTGATCTCTTATAGAACTCCTCCAGTTCCATGTAGAATTTCCTCAATTTCTTCTTTGTATGTGGATATTGGTGCGTAGACAATGAAGATAGAATTCGCTGGCAGTGGGCCACATCTCTTCAAGTGTAATAGTCCTATCCAGTTTGTTAGGCATTCAAATGAATCAGTGTTCATGGCCATGTTTGTGTTGGCAAGGACATCGATGCCACTTATGCCTCTTTCGTGCATGTTCTGAGGAACAGCTCTTCTCTAGTGTCAAAAAACAGCGTGATGTGATTGACACCTCCTCGTCTCACTCAGACCAATGATGTCACACTAGATCTTTGGCGCTTGCACTCCAGGTCCTCGATTTATGCTTTGAATGCCAGCATACGTGCAATGAAATTACAGACAGTCATTTTAGTCCTTCTTCATTTTGGCAGCCTAGTTATAGCAAAATAATACATGATATATGTATTGCATAAAATAATACATGTTATATGTAAAACAATATGTCCACAAAATTGTATTTAGTATCACTATATTTTATTTATTTCCTTATCTCTAGGAAAAACAAAAGTATTATAGTTTTATTATGCATGCATATAGCTATTATTTGCTCTCTTATAGACAATAGCATTTTTATTAAAATATACTTCCATTGTTAAGAGATTTGAAACAAAGTAACTTTACTGCTTTCATTTCTTTTCTAGTTTATAACCCTTTGGAGTATAAAATTTTCTCTTTTGATGTGCAAGTAATGTCAAATATGGAAGCTCCACTATAAATCCTGTAATAATCAAGATAAATTATATTCATAAGGGCCGAAATAGTAGAAAGATATGAGTGTCGCATTCACTTATATCTAAAGATTAGTTTGTAGCCATATCTGTGAAACCTCTGGGACAGCAGTTCATTCCCTTCCTATTGAACAATGACAAAATATTATGCACTGACCTACTTGAAATACATTTTAATAAAACCTTAACTTTGTTTTTGTTATTTTTAAATCAAAATAGATTCTTTTTAAAATATTCTCTTTTTATTATTTTTTCTGATATACTTTCCTTTTAATTTCTCATAAACATAGAAATGAGAAATGAACTAGTTCCAGAGGCCCATTCACTCTGTCTAGAACAAACATCTCTGAATGCAGCAGTTATGTGTGCCTAGGTCGAGAAGTCAACATGATATACAACCTAAAACCTGAGCTGCTCAGGAGAAAGAGAGCAGCATGAAATGTCTTCAAAAGCATTGAAGAAATAGCAAAAAGACAAAGAACCTGGGCACATCTCTTCGACTCCACCCTTCTCCCTGCATTAACATATGCTTCGGAGACCTGGGCCTTATGAAAGCAGGATGAGAATGCTATTCGGGTCTCCCAAAAAAGGAATTGAAGGAACTATGCTTGGAATACCACACCTCACTCCAGGTGAGAGAAGGATTCCGGAGCTCTGACCTCTGTTGCTGTTCCAGACTCAGGGACACTGTCTCTTTTGCCAGGCATCAAAAATAAGATGGGCTCGACATGTAAGGCGATTTGGAGACAACCGTTGGACTAGAGCCGTTACTGACTGGATCCCACGGGATGTCAAAAGATCACGTGGCCACCCACCTACAAGATGGTCAGACTTCTTCGCCAAGATCCTGAATGAATGGTTTGAAGCTCTTCATATTCCTGAAGCAAGAAGATGCCATTTGCTACACTGGATCATGATAGGGTCAGATGGAAATGTTACTGGCACCCACTTTAGCAAATTGATGAATAATGGGATGTCAACTGATCAAGTGATCAAGTGATACTTTCCTTGGAAAAGGAGTGATTTCAGAATAAAAGAAAGGATTGAAGAATAAAACAAAAGGAATAAGAAGCATCTTAGCAGTTTTTAGCATTTCAAATGACCTATCTTTGTTTTTTTTTTTTTTGTAATTTAGCATTCTCAGGCAATCAGAAAATAAATAATGGTAAATATAACCATCAGGTAATAAATAATATTTACCTTGATGGTCCAAGGTAAATAAGAGTCTATTTTTATAATAGTTTACTTTCCACCATATGTTTAAAAAAAGCAATTAAAACCACATAGCTGATAAAATGTAACACATCGAAAGACTTTGCAAGACACAGTGCTCAAGATACAGAAAGAACCCACAGACTGATAAAGAATATTTACCCAAAGCTCATCTGATAAGGGGTTAATATCCAGGATATGTAAGGTACTGGTAGAATTTAACAAGAAGAAAACAGTCAACTCCACCAAAAAATGGGGGAGAAGAGATGAACAGGAACTTCCAAAAAAAAAAATCCCAATGGCCAAAAGGCATATGTAAAATTGCTTTTCATCATTAGTCATCAGGGAGATGCAAATCAAAACAATGACGTATCATCTCAAACCACAGAGACTAGCACACATCAAAACATCAAGAACAACTGGTGCTGGTGTGAATGCGGGGAGAAAGGCACACTCTTCCACTGTTGGTGGGAGTGCCAACTGGTTCAACCCTTTTTGAAAACAATGTGAACATTCCTTCAAAAACTAGATATTGAGCTCCCATTTTACCAGCAATAACACTACTGGGAATATACTCTGGAGACCCAAAAACACACAGCAGAAACACTATCTGCACTTTTATATTCATCACAGTTATATTCATGATATCCAGAATCTAGAAACAACCTAACTGCCCAAGAACAGAAGACTGACTACAGAAACTGTGCTACATCTACACAATGGAATACTATGCAGCTGTCAGAAAAGATGAAGTCATGAAATTTACTGCAAAAGGATGGACATAGAGATTATCATGTTGAGTGAAATTAGTCGAAGGAAAAGGACAGAATGACTGCATTCATTAATAGGATATAAATATATATCCATGTTCTACTAATTGTGGGAAATGGTAATGTCAGACTAGAACTCAGCATTGAATACACACAAAGAGACTTTGTTTGTTTTCAATAAACGTAATAAACCCTAAATTCCTATAGGGAAAGCCACAATGTGTAAAAGAAGAGAGAGAAAGATAAAGAAACAGAGACAGAGAGAGACAGAAAGAGAGAGAGAGAGAAAGAAAGAAAAGGCTGCTATTGAGGCAGCCTTAGAGGGGATGTAGGACTTTGTTGGTGGAAAGGGGTAGTGGTGGGGGGATGGGTGCTGGACCACTTTACGAATGAGACCCAATCATGAACATCTTTGTAATTATATATCTCACAATGGTATAATAAAAAAACAAAATAATAGCAGAAGAAAAGACTTTGTGATTTAAATTTAATTAATTTATTTAAGGGTCTTTTCACTATATCTGGCTATGCTCAGGGTTATTCCTGACTGTGAGACGCCCTCGACCGCCCGCGATGAAGAGCGACCACGACAGGATTCTTCTCAGAACACGCTTTTACTGGAGCTCTTTTAGTTTGAAATTTGTGATGGCGAAAAGGACCCAGACCCTTTGTGCAAGCTGCTTTTATACAGTGCTGTTCGGCATCTCTGTTTCCCATTGGCTGGCGCAAATTGACGTGTCCGCTTCCCATTGGTCGGCACAGATCGTGCGAGCTAGTACTAGCTCGCATCGATCTGACGAAACATGCCCTGATTGGACAAAGCCCAATCACACCACGCCAGGGACTCTGCGCAGGCGCTGAAAGGCAACGTGGCAGTGGGCGGAGTAACGGCGCCCAACATCTCCCCCCTTTTTGTTTTATAAAAGATACCTAGGCATCTACCCAATCAAGGCCAATACTTCTTCAGCACAGCCGATCGAGGGTGGTTGCCTGGAGAAAGAGACAACAGCGTTACACCTTTCCTTGTGCAATGGCACTAAGCCTAAAGAGTGCAAAGGCTGTAACGTGCTATTAAACATGTCTTACAGGGTGCAATGGCAACAAGACCTCCTGGTGCCAAGACCATGTTCAAAGATCTCTCTTGAGGCTAGCAAGCCAAACCTGGGGAGATGCGCCTTGCTCCAAGGCTGCCATGGCCTGTATGATTACAGCTTTATCCTGGGCATGACATGCTCTAAGTTTGCATAACAACCAGAGGCAAAGGGACACGCCAGCACAGCAGATTGCACCAAAAAATTCCCACCCCCCACCCATTCCTTAAAGAAATTAAAGGCGGAAAATATCCACTCAGTAAAATCCCCAAGGGTAATGGGTTCAACTTGGGTGGCGTTAAGAGCAACAATGTCCATCAATTGCCGATATAACAAGTCCTACGCCTTCTGCGACCAACTGCCTGCAAGATCGTTCACAGTCATTTTGCTTTCGTTGTTTGACTTTTCATATTGGCACTGGCATCGGTCATGTCCTGGTTATCACCCAAAGTCATTCCTTCTTCCCGAAGCTCTGCTGCAGATTCATCAGCAACGTCAGAATGATCAGCTCTCTTGTTATCTTGATGGATGAAGAGCATCAATCTTTCTGGTACCCAAACTGGATCTTCCTTGTCCTGTGGAAAAACACATATAGCGCCCCTGGATCTTGAAATTACAGGATCCGGTCCATACCATTTGTTATCCAAAACATTTTTCCATTTTACTTTTATATTAGTAGAACAAACATTATTAGCATGTCAATCGGCAGCTGAGCGGCCTTCATCATTCAAAATTAGAAAATTAAAGTAAATAAGGCAAGAGACAGTAGACAGTCTATCTTTGGGTGGATAGCCTTCCACAAGAGCTATGGTAAAGCTCTCAGAAACACCGTAACTCCTGGTTGCCTCAGCCAAATCTTTAAGTTGCTTATATTCCACTGGCTGATGGAACCGATTATGTGTGGTAACATCCTCAAATACAGGAAAGGCTGAAGCAAATTTTCTCCAAGTTTTATGAGGAATGAGGCTTGCGCCTCAGCTGAAGGCGCTGAGACCTTTTGCATAGTTATTGTTTTGCGGGTTATATGGAGGGTTATCTGGTAAGCTCTGGATCATACCCTTCCCTCTTATATACCACCGCAGTTTCCTCTAACTCTGCCTCTTCCTCTGAATTAAACACATCTTCCCTTTCTTCCTCAGATTCTGAGATCGACAAGTTTAAAAATTCATCCAGAACTGAATACAGTCCTGGAGGCTTAGTTACCTTTTTTCCCTGATCAGGCCTTTGTTTTTCTTTGTGTACACCTTGCTTTGTTTTTTGCTCCATTCCCTTTTTAAGTCCTCCGCTTTTACTATTTAAATCAGACATGTTTTCTCAGTGTTCTGCGAGACTCCTGCTTCCTCACAGAGAGTGTCGCCACATCTGTCTTCTTTCAGACAGGCACGGATCATTCTCCATAACGGCAGGGCTCCAAGCACAAAAATAACAAGTACAAGGATTGCAGTATCTACGCCCGACAACACCAAAAACAAACCTGCCCATATGTTACTTTGTTACTTATCTGGAGGGGGAACTTACCCGCGGCGTCTAAATTCTGAATCCTCCTGGAAAAACCGGGGTCCTTGCCTGGTGCCTGGATGTTGCGATTCCCGGGTTTCGGCACCACTTGTGAGACGCCTTGTATCACCCGTGATGAAGAGCGACCACAACAGGATTCTTCTCAGAACACGCTTTACTGGAGCTCTTTTAGTTTGAAATTTGTGATGGCGAAAAGGACCCAGACCCTTTGTGCAAGCTGCTTTTATACAGTGTTGTTCGGCATCTCTGTTTCCCATTGGCTGGCGCAAATTGACGTGTCCGCTTCCCATTGGCCGGCACAGATCGCATGAGCTGAGTACGAGCTCGTGCGATCTGACGAAACATGCCCTGATTGAACAAAGCCCAATCACACCAAGCCAGGGACTCTGCGCATGCGCAGAAAGGCAACGTGGCAGTGGGCGGAGTAACTGGCGCCCAACACCTGACTGTTCTCAGGAATCAGTTTTGTAGATCATATGTGGGGTAGTAGATTATGTCCAGGTCAATTACACGTAAGGCAAGTGACCTATGCACTATACAACCTCTCTAGTCTCTAGATTTGTTTTTATTCTCATTTTTATTGTGTCTTTTGATGTTTAATATGTTAACCACAGTACAATTTAGGTTATTTTAATTTTTATTGTTTTTGCCTTTTTTGGGTCACACCCAGTGATGCTCTGGGGTTACTCCTGGCTCTTTGCTCGGGAATTACTCCTGGCAGTGCTCGCTGGACTATATGGGATGTGGGGATTGAAACCGGGTCTGCCGCATACAAGGCAAATGCCTTACCTGCTGTACTATTGTACCAGCCCTATTTTTATTTTTAATGCAGCCAAGGATAGAATTTTATGAGAATCACACAAAACAATTCAAATATTCCTGGTGTAATACTTATGTTTATTCAATATTGAATAAAAATTTCCTCAATCTGTGATTTTTTTTATTTGAAGGAAATATTTTTGCAGTTTTCCTGATGGGTTTGGGATATTACATGTGGTTTCAGGGATTCAACACTAAGTGACCACATGCTAGCCTCCCCATATGGTCCCCAGAGAACAATTAGAGCTATTAATAGATCAAAACACTAAGTGAAGAAATGACTTTACTTAATAAGAAATACTATCCTAAGAGCCTATGTTGGAGATTCAAGTAAATCCATCAAATTACCATACTTTAAAATATTTTGTCCTACCTAAAGAATATTCTATGTATAATATACAAGACATAGTCAATCATACATAGTCTATGGTTTTAATGGGAGAGCTGACAAGTACCACTATTTAATATAAGAAACTAAGCTAAAAAGTCATATTTTCAACAAACATTTTTAGTACAAAATTGGGAGATACGGGGTCGGAGCAATAGTCCAGTGGGTAGGGCATTTGCCTTGCATGTAGCAAACCCGGGTTCAATCCCTGGCATCCCATATGGTCCCCACGCAGTGCCAGGAGTGATTACTGAGCGCAGAGCCAGGAGTAACCCTGAGCATTGCTGGGTGTGACCCAAAAGCAAAAAAAAAAAAAAAAAAAAACCAACAAATTGGGAGATAGAGTTTTCAACTAAAAGACCACATATCTTAGTCACTCTAGACTTTACAGATGTAAAGTCTCTGTAAGGATAAGAACATCACCCTAAGGAAACAATGACCTTTGAAATTGGTTAAGAGGATGGTGTCAAATTACTTGGATTAAATCCCTGATATAACTTTAGAAGCTCAGAATATCTGAGTCACTTACCTTTTCTAACATAGGTTATCTAATCCTTTAAATGGAATTGATTTCAAAATACACTACCAAATTTTGCTTAGTTCAAGCAAATGAAACATGATAATTTTAGCAATTATGCCATAAAATAATCACTCTAGGAATTATTAAGCCAGAAACACAAATATTAAGTCATCAGCAATTTGATTAATATCAGATAATACTTAAAATTAGTTGTAGTTATCCAGCTCTTAATATAATATCTCAAACTAATGAATGATACTTAAATTCATTTTTCCCTCTACATTCACTGCCCTTTGATTATATTTGATTATCTCAATGAGCCCCATGGCTTCATAATAATATAAGCAACTGATTCCAGTCTTGTGACTCAAATGTAATGTAACTCTAATAATTATATTCAGTCTAATAAGGACTGTAAGATTAATTCACCCATCATTTTTCAGCTTTTCATGTTTCCCCTTGTATCTTTTGTAATCACTGAATTAATTGGTCAAGTTAAAGCTTGATAACTATCCTCATTTATCTCTTCATACTCTCATTTATAATCAAATCCTGAGATGATTCTATTTACTTTAGTATCAAAGGTTGTACCTTTGCTTTTTCTTCTCCTTTTACTAACCATCCCCACTGAAATAACCTTAAAACAAAACAATTATTTGCAGCTGGAGCAATAGTGCAGTGAAGAGGTTGTTTTCCTTGCATGAGGTAAACCCAGGTATGATATCCAGCATCCAGTATAGTCCCCTGAATGCCACCAAAAGTAATTCCAAGAGTAATTCCTTAATGCAGAGCCAGGAGTTACCCCTGATCATAGTGGGGTATGATCCAAAAAACAAAGCAAAACAAAACATTGTTTGTCATTTGCACTTCTGCCTTAGCCTCATAGTCTCTCTGCATTCATTCCTCTATGCTCCTTTTATACTTTTTCTTTTCTGCTTTTGTGGTTCATAACCGGCAATGCTCAAGGGTTACTCCTGGCTCTGCACTCAGGAATTACTCCTGACAGTGCTCAGGGGATCATATGGGATGTCAGTGATCGAACCTGGGTCTCTCTATACTCCTTTTTAAAACATTAATTTTCAATAATACAGATCAGTTCATCTTATTATCCTCCATATAAACTTCCAACAGTGTCTCAGAGCACTTGGAATTAATTCAGATACCATAATGGCATACAACCATTATGTGCATTTACTGCCCTGCTTTTCATCTTCGCCTGCTGTTTCCTCTGAGAACACCACTCCACTGTATCCTCATTGGTAAACCTTAAAAATTTCTAGTCACTCAGGGTTAAGAGCATTTTCCAACATTTTTCTTTGGTCTGGATTACCCTTTGCTCAGACATTTAATGGATTGTTCATGCAGGTCCATTATGAGGTATGCAGTTAGGAATTCCCTTGGCTGTACATTTCAGGAAGTCATAAAAACCAACTACTCTTTGGAAAGAAAAGACAATATGAAAAGAAGTCATACTGCCAGGAGCTCAAAATGCCACCTCAAAATAAAGGGCTGACTCTCTCTGGAGACAGTACATAGGCAGGGACAAAAAACCCTGATAAAGCTCAGAAAATGAGATCACCAGAGTTCAAGCTCCTCTCCTTGGTAATGCCCTAATAATGACTTACCTGCAGAGTCCAAGCAATGCTAATTGGAGAAGGTCCTATGTAATTTTCTTCCCAGAGAAATTGAGTGCATTTTGAGACTATCCACCCCCTTACTTTGAGTGCAAACTCTCTCTCTCTCTCTCTCTCTCTCTCTCTCTCTCTCCTCTGTGTGTGTGTGTGTGTGTGTGTGTATGCCCATCTCTTCTTTCTCTTTTTTTCTAATGATCCCCACTCTGGACACATCTGTGGCTCTTGGGAGCACTCAGTGGAGCCTGTTGTCGACACCGTGCAGGAGCCTGTGCAAATGTTGCCAACTATCCTCTTCCTCGGCACACACACACTGCCAGCAAAATACCGATTAGACAGCATTGTTGCCTCATGCTATCTTTAGAAGATTATTCTTGACCATCCATATTAGGTAATCTCATATACACTATTCTATATTGTTTTAAATTATATTGGCCATTAGATTTTTTCATCTCTATTTACTTCATTTATTTACTTATTGTCTGTATACTACCAATATTTGGAAACATTGTTTTCATAAGCCAACTACCAGACTTTAACAATGCCTATAGTATGTAATCTTTTCAAATGATTCACAAAATAGGTCTATTAAAATGTATATAGAGCCATTTGTATGGAACACAAAATGTCTCAGAAATGTTTGACTTACATTTCGTAAAAACTATAATAGGTGTTTAAAAACATTTTAACAAATTTGAGTTACAATTTTATTAAGTAATCAAACATGCCATCATAAGTATGTGCTGATTCGAAATTGTTCCTAATCTAATTAGTAAGCAAACATATTTTCTTGCCAGAGTAAATATATAGAAAATGTTTAAAGAGCATATATTTTTATATTTTATATTATATTTTAAATGTAATGTTTTAAGGTCATAGTGAAATGATAAAAATATTCAAACAGCAAACATCTAACAGCCTAGGACTCATCTGCCACTACTCCTGATAATGCTTAGGAGACTAGATGTGCTTTAGGAGATAGAAAGGATAGGGTGTGGCTGTATGCTAGTCAAACTTCCTAAACTCTGTGCAAAGTCTCTAACCTCTAGCTAATTTATTTTCATTAGTTTTATTAAATGTACTTATACTTATGATAAACATAACAGAAAAATTTATTTCCACAATTTTTTTCTGGTAATCTCAAATAAATGAGCATGTTTTTTTTCAAAATCACATTCTCGTAGGTGCTTCACCAAAACATGGCAAAATTGGTTGATGTTAACTATTAGTAACGAGGAAAGTATAAAATTGTCGCTCAATAGAAAATAAACGTCTTATCTTCCAATATGGGGGTTATTATTTTCCAAAATGAAAGCTATGTACATAAACGATGGCAAGCACATGTGGATATTGAACTGAAAGATGAATCGCTTTATAAGCTCCAAATAAAAGTAACATAAAGGGGTCTGAACAATACTATAGCGATAGCGTTTTTGCCTTGCATGCAGCCAACCCAGTTTCAATACCTCTCATCCCATATGGTCCCCGAGCACTGCCAGGTGTAATTCCTGAGTGCAGAGCCAGGAGTGACACCCGAGCATTGCCAAGTGTGACCCAAAAAAAGCAGAAAAAAAAGTTAACATAAAATATATGTTGAATAAATATTTGAATATCTTTGGTCAAAACTAAATACTTTGCCCTTTGTTTATTCTGTCTTTGCAGTCTCTAAGCATGTGATATAGCCAAACTCAACATAATGACATTCCATGGAGCACACCAGATTGGATGGAAAAGTTATGTAGAAGCAAGCTAGGCTTAATTAATAAAAACATTAAAACAGAAGGCTCAGCTAGCAACAACAGCTTAGTAAATCCCCAGACAAGGACATAATGTCCTCATGGTGATATAAACTTTTTCACAAATTTTCTTTTACTGAAGAATTTTTTGATCATTCCATGAACAATTTTGTGGTAATGAGCAATTAAAATAAATTATTTTGGGCCTAGAATCGTGGCAAACTTTAATTGTTGAGAAAATAGGTACAATGTTGGACAGAAAGTCATAATAGTGTGGGATTGGGGTTGGAATATTGAATACCTGTAACAAATGCATCATGAACAGTTTTGTAAATGAGTATGTGTTTAAATCAAGTGGAAAAAATATCTCTAAGGCTGCTGTGACTGTTTTGATCCATTCTTTTCCTGTGAATTTCTAACTTCTCCTTCTCTTTCCCAATACATTTCCAGTCTGACTCTCAAACTTGCAGAGCATACTAGGTATGCAGGAGTTAGCACATATTCAAGTTTATTTCCAGGCCATTTGCCTTGCATGTTGTTGGCCCGGGTTCAATCCCCAGCATCCCATATGGTCCTCCGAGCACTGCCGAGATTACTCCTGAGTGCAGAGCCAGGAGTAACCCCTGAACATCGCTGGGTGTGACCCAAAAAAGCAAAAAAAAAAGAGAGAGAAAAGCCCAGCTTTCTCCATCTAGCGCAGCCACGCAGTTCATCAATAAATGCTCGACATGAGAGCCTGCTAGTATCCCACCCATGCAGCAGAGCCTGGCAAGCTACCCGTGTCGTGTTTGATATGTCAAAAACCAGTAACAATTACAGACCTCATTCCCATGACCTGAAGGAATGGCTTGAGGCGCTTCATGTTCCTGGAGTGAGCAGACGCCCTTGGGCTACATTAGCATGTGACAAGACTTATGGAGATGTTACTGATTCCTGCTCAAGCAAATCGATGAACAACGGAAGACAAGTGATACAAGTGATAAAAGTGATACCACTTTTTCTAGAAGCTTTCTTTGTCCCCTTTAAACTATAGACCTCATTCATACATTTTTCTGGTGGGTTCTCTATTGTTCCCATAATTTGTCAGTATTTCACATAGTATATACACTGTATCTTCTTTTTTTTAAATTTCTGGATCCTCCAGCCCAATGTGAGTTCATTGAGTTTAGTTATTTTTATTTGTCTTTTTGCTTTAGTATTGAAGGTTCAATACTAAAGACAAGATTCAGAACTAAAAGAAATGGAATGGAACAGAACGCACATTCAACGAAGATATTTGTTTCATAGCTAAAGTATCAAGGAAAAAACTTGTAGATTTTTGTTTGTTCATGTAATTTTATTCATAAGTCTATATGATGTATGTAGTTCATATAATTTGTCCAGACAGATTTGTGTATTAAAGATTTATTATCATTTGGTTATGAAATTAAAAAAGAGAATATATGTATTTTGGCTAATGAAATAGCTGAGAAGTCCAAGGTAAAACTTTAATTTTGTAGTTTATTTTTTTATCATAATGTTACTACTTCCACGATATTATCAGATACAACAAAATGTTTCGAGAAATGGCATTTTACCAGAGCTTATTCTAACTTGAAATTTTCACAAATTTCCATGTTTTGAAAAGACTAAACTCATATACAGATAATTCATTTTGACAGAAACTATTTGATACATTTATTAGGGTATTATGTTTGACAATTCTTAGTTTGGTAAAAGGTTGAATAGTTGAACATTTCCACAAATTTTATTAAATAAGCAGTTTTTAATCCATTTGTCAACAAGTTTTCTTTGCCCATTATCAAAGTCTATAAGTGATTTTTAGCATTTAGGGATTTTTAAAAGATAAAATGTTTAGGTTCTTAAAATAATTTATAAATCTGGAAGCAATTCAGAATTATTTGCCAAATATTAGATGCATATTCATTTATATTTGAAAGTTCTACAATCTCAATGCTCCACTTTCTTTGACAAACATTTTCATTCATATCTTATTGCAAAAATAACAAATATAAATAATAAATTTCACATAATACTCTATCAGTGTCTTCTCAGCTGAAATTTATTTAACTGTGACATTAATTGCTTTCATTCAACATTCATTCATAGACCCCTTACTCCACAAAATAGTGCACTGGTGAAATACAGAGTTGCTATGATCTAATCAACCATATCTCCTCCTTTTTGATGGCTCTGTGTAAAATTCCACATTATTCAGATATCCGTCAGACAAGAAAGTTAGATTACTCTTACCTTGCAATGAAATATCTCAGTCTTATTTCATTACTCTACATTGAGTTAGGTAAACTTAGTCCTAAACACTTCTCTAGAGCACATACACATAAAAAGTACTTAAAATATATATTTGTTCCAACTATTAGAAAACTTAGTAATTCCAATAAAGATAAATTTCCTGGGAAAATATTTCATGGGCTAGAGATATAGTACAGAGGTTAAGCATTTTCCTTGCCTACAGGATTTACCCCTGTAGTAAATCCTGTAGTATTCAGGAGCAAACTTTAGACCAGATGTGACTCCAAAAATAAATAAAAAAGGAAAATTTTTTGTACTCCGCTTGAAATTATAAAGGTTAAACTTATATTTCATCAAGATTTCATTACTTTTATTGAAGCAAGTAACATTTGAAATAAAAGTCAAACATAATGTCATTGAAGTGTAAACTTGTTAGCATTAAAAATTAACTATCATTCCTAAATAAATTTAAGTTATAAAATGATAAAGATTATTAAGTAAAATATTGTTACTTTTTATAATTTTAGAGGACAAGATCTTAATTTCTTAAACTACATGAAAAATTATTGCATTACAATGAGCAGTAACATGAATGTGATAATGCAAATGAGTTATGAAGATGTTACTATTGATGTATTTTCCCTATTTTATACTATACCTCACTTGTCACTTGTCTTCCCGGTGTTCATTGATTTGCTTGAGCGGGCACCAGTAACATCTCCATTCATTGGGAATGAGGTCCATTATTGTTCCTGTTTTTGGCAAATTGAATACGTAGCTTGCCAGGCTCTGCCATGGCTCTAGTTTCATCCCAGGGTGCCCAATCTTTTTCTATGTCAGACCATCAACCACCTGGGGCCGGTGAACAGAGCCCCTGGGTGTAGACAAGCCTGTCTTCTGTCTGCCACCTGCCGACGCAGCCGGGCACAACAGCCACACCTGCAACACCTTGAGGGGCAGGTTATATTATTCGTCACATTTATTTATTGTATGCAATAAATGATGGCATATTTAGTTAATTAAACCAATGTTTCATAATCCTTGCAGAAATAGTTTTGTCAGGGGAAGCAGAAAGATATTACAGAGAGTAGGACATTCGTTGTGCATAAGGCTGACCTGGGTTTAATCCCTGACATCCCATATGGTCTCCCTAGCATCAACTGGAGTAATTCCTGAGTACAGAGCCAAGAATAACTTTTAAACATAGTAGGGAATGACCAAAAATGCAAAATAATAATACAAATTCTTATCAGAAAATGTAGTACTCTGTTAATTTGAAATTCATTCTATTTTCTACTTTTTCTACATGCAAATGGGAAGAACATGGTCTTGTTCTTTATAAATTAGAAGTTGATATGTCTTTCAACTTAAAATGCATAATATAAGTATTATAAATTTATTTGTCAAAGGCAATTTTAGAAGGCAAAATACTATGAAAATTCAGGAAAAGATATGAATGCTATTAATTTTTGGGATAAATATAAAATCAATATTTCAACCAACCAAACCCTCTATTTTGATTTTATAGTAATTTAATTCTAATTTTGTCTTTATATAATTTCAATAAGTATACTTATTTTGGAATTAAATATGAGCATAAAATTGAAATAACTAGCTTAATATCATTTGAAAATTGACGTACATCTTAGTTTGTTGAAAATTGCTTTTTTTTTCTCTCGGTTTTTGGGCCACCCCCAGAGGTATTATTGTGGCTATTCTTCTCCTATATAAAATCCATATAAAGTAACCACTGGCTCCCCATCTGCATAGTGAAATTCTAAGCAAAGTTAGAATACATTGAATGCAAAAGAATAAGTTTTATAGGTGACATACCTTGAAACTAACATGATCTCTATTCGTCATTTTGCAGATAGTCTGAGGCTTATTCAGTGTGAATACCCTGCTTTCACACATATTTCACACATATTTGTGCATGTGCATGTGTGCATGCATGTGCATGTGCACACACTCACATACACACATGCATATTTTATAAGTCTTATCTGATAACCAACCAGAAGTTCTTCTTGAATCACACTGTGACAGGTTAAAGGCTCTGTTCCACTACTGTTGCTATGCCAGGAAGATGGATGTGCAAGCATCCAGCTGCGAAAAGCCACTGAGCCTTGGTATGAGTTTAGGTATTGATGAAAGATGAGCTCGTGCTTAAAAAGAACATATGTTGTTCATGAAACCCTGAGAAACTATTAAAAATTCACTATTCATTTTTAAAAGCAGTTTAATTACTGGTTAGACAGCATGTAGTTGTATTCATATAATCTTCTTGCTGCAGTTATTACCAGGAATGCTCCGACTTTGGAATATTTTGTGCATACAATTTTAGAAAACTTGCAATTTATCAGAAAAAAATAGACTAATTAAAGACTTCTTTTGGGGAAGCTAGGCAGAGTGAAAGGCTACTCTATTTCATACTGCTGTTTAACATTTAAGAGACTCAAAAATATGTGGGGCAACTTTCATTTTTTACTTAACATAACATGAATATGCAGTAAATAGAATAAAATGGAACATTTTAACTTACTACTGCTACCTTGAAGTGTCAAGTGAATTACACAGATACAATTTTGCTGGTTGAAGCTATAGAATTGCTATTATAATGAATAGAATGCCTGTCAGCTAGAATAAAATGTTGCATACACAGATGAGATGAAGGTGTTCAGAAGTAACACTTCCTTGAAAATTCTTTTTATATACTAGACTTTACTGAAATATTGTAATAGTTTTAATCTCATTCAGTTAATGAAAATCGTACTTGAAGTGTTATTTGACTTTAGGGTAAAAATAACTGAGAATTACTAAAACGCATCATAGCTTTAATTGAAGAGAAAATTAATTCAATATATTTATAAGACTAGTTTTATAATTAGTAATAACATTTATCCTCACAATATATTTCTACATCTTTAGTGCCCTATTCAATTGTTCAAATATAGCATTTTATTTAAATATTAAAGATTTAGGGTTACTTACACTTGCTTGTAGCATGAATTTGCCAGCTGTATCATGTAATATGTGCTATACTATGCTTGTGTTTTTATCGCTAACAATTTTAGAACTGAACAAATTAATATAAAGATATTAAACATTATTTGAGGGGGAGAGACATAGTCAGAAATGCTCAGGTATTATTCTTTGCTCTGCACTCAAAATTACTTGTGATACTCAGGGTACCACATGGGATGCTGACGATCTAACCTAGGTTGGCCGAACGCAGGGTAAATGCTCAACCTGCTGTACTCTAACTCTATTTTGGGATATTAAGCATTCTTAAAGAGAATTTTCAACAGTCAACCAGTCAACCAGCTTTAAGATTTGATGCATTATAAAGAAAAAATAATAAGCAAATTTGTAGAGGACCCATTTATCAAGTTTTAGGTAGATGAGAGAGATAGAGAGAGGAGAGAGAGAGAGAGAGAGAGAGAGAGAGAGAGAGAGAGAGAGAGAGAGAAGTACCTGCCATAGAGGTAGGTGGGTGGACAGGAAACTGGGGACTCTGTTGTGAAATATGCATTGGTGGAGGGATGGGTGTTGGAACACTGGACCAAAACCCAATTATGAACAGCTTTGTAAAGGTCTGTCTCATGGTGATTCAATAACAATTAAAATTAAAAAATTGAGGAAATACTAATAGTTGTACAATCGATTGTACTGTAATTTTAGTGAGATATGTAGTAATCCTTGAATGATGTCTTGACGAAAACATGTCTAGAGGGAAATAGAAGCAGATAGTATTACAATGCTCAGATTCTCATTCCAGATTCAAGATTTGATGTTAGGAAGAGGTGGGTTATCTAAGTTGTACAGGCCAGTGAGTACAGGCTTCCAGCTGCTGATAGATGAAGTAGAGTCTTACATGGGCCAATAAGATGATGAAGCAAATTTTCTGTAAAATGCTAGTTCTTGAGCAAGATTCCTACCTCACTTTACTATCACATTGCTATCAGATATGATCTCTGGAAACATGTGCTAACCTTTTATCAAAAGTTCAACTTTCTACATCAACTTCTTTGTTACCTCTTTCCTTTTAAATTTATTTTTACTTATTTAAACATTTTGGTTACATCTTTCTTTAAGGAGTGTTTAAAGACTTTTCTGTCCAAAACATTTGTTAACATATAGTGGTATTTACTATATGCTTAAATAAAAATATTGCATAAAATTAAATGGATATCATTTTCAGTATAGAATTTTTTTAAATTTTTTTAAATTTTTATTTTTTAAAGACATGAATCATTATAAGTGTGACACTTAAAATTTCTTGCTGGGACTGGAGAGCTAGTCTTTTTTTAAGTATTTGAACAGGCCATTTGCCTTGCACACAGTCAACCTGATTTTAATCTCTAGGACTCAATAGGATCCCCTGAACAGTGCAAAGAGTGCAGAGCAGGATGTTAGCCCCAAGCATGGCTGGGTTTGACCTTCAAAACAAACATTAATAAAATAAAGCAAAATTTGATGTAAAAATGTGAACTCAACAATTCTTCAAATATGATTTTTGTACTCAAATTACAATTTTAAATCTTAAGAAATGATCACTTATTGTCATATTATTCCCAACTTTTATTGCATAATTATATCACTTATGTTATTTTTTTTACTAATCTCTTTGCATCTAAATTCTCTGTTTATTATTTTGAATTTAAGCTCTTTTTTAGTGTTAGTTTCCAGTTCTATATTCCTGCCAAGCATTCCAGTATAATGTTTGGTAGAATATTCAAGCACATACGTTGTGAGTTTTTCTGACTTTCTCCTAATATTGCTGATACTTTAGGATTCAATTTTTTGTGGCCGAGTGGCCTTTAGAAACCTTGAACTGCTTCTAACTCCTTCCAGTGAGCACATGTGTTAGATAACAGCCACAGAGTCCCAAGTAAATGAAATTCCTGGTCTGACTCCCTGACTGCCCTTGCGATATTCACTCTCTTCTGACACCAAGTGTCTTCATTTTCTCTGTCCTTGAAATGAGATCCCTTGAAAGTTACCAGAATTCCTTTCATTTTTGTTTGAATAGACTTAGCCTTGGAAAGTAAAAAGCATATGCCCCACATTCTGCTTAATCCCTTTAGGTCTTTAGGATGTGGTATGTACCTCCTCCAGTACCTGTAAGTAATAATTTGTTTCAGTTCCATTATTATCTTTTGTTGAATCTCAGCTAACTACCCCATAAAGCACTAATCTAATTTTAAATGTTAATTTAAAAAAAGTAAGAACAGCAAAGAGTAACTAAATAATAAAATAACTCTTGGTTGTAATCCAAGGTTATGTTGCCAAATTATTAAGTAAAAACAAGCAAAATTTTGAAGTTTTGATTCCAGTGGCCTCACCAATACCATTTTCTATTTAACTACCAAAAATTAATGTAAGTTCTAGGTGTGTGTTCATTTTCCTAATTTTTAATATAACTCATGGATCTCGAAATAACCCTAAAAGACTAATTTGTTTTCCAACACTGAATTTCTGTAGTGAGGTTTGTTGTTCATTCTCATGAATGCCAAGGACCACTAAAACTGTTTTATTGTTGCTACAGATACTGACATAAGCTCTGTGACCAGATCTTTTGCCATTATAGCAATGTTTTGCTGAACTACTAAAATTAGTAGCAATAACAGTGAACTATGGTATGGTTTTCTCTGACCAAGTAGGACAATAAATGTACTCCTCTGAGCATTTTTAAAACTCTGGATATGTATTTGTAGTTCATTTATTTTTACCTTTACAAAATAATTTGAGATTTGACAAGACTACTGAATTTTTTGGAGAAAATACAACACTCAAACTCAGCTTCTGAAGTTTAGTTTACAAATAAATCTCATTTATTCAGCCATTTCATGACTCAGATTAAGTACTAAATCATAACTTATTTTTTTCTCTACATTGGAATATGACTTGTGGGTAGTCTATACACATCTCTTTATGAAATATGAAATATCTTGATCCGACACAGAAATATCTTGAAATATCTTGATCCTACATAGAATATAACTTTGACCAAACCTAGAATTACAGTTGTATCATAATTTAAAGAAAACTTACTACATGCTGAGCACCGATGTAGCAGATGATTCAGAATCTTCCTTCTAATGTATTGGGGCCAAATAATAAATGAGTTATAAAAATAAATACTTATAAAAAACCATGAGCTCTGGTATAGGTGCTATAAAATCTAACTTCTTAAACTATGGTGCAAATGTTAAAATGTTGAAAAGAAATTGCTTTATGATTTATTGTCAGTAAGCATTTTATTTGTCTTCCTACTTTATATAACCATATACCTGTGATTGTGCAAAATTTCTCAAGGTACAAAGGGATTGTTTTATAATCATGATGCAGAAACACTCCCAAACCCTACCCCTATGCTGAGTCATCTGGGTCACTCCTGGAGGGAAGCATGCCAACTGTCCATCTGCCCGAACAGAACCCAGACAGCTGAAAATCTCCACACTCCACAATTGCTGCTATGCTTCCTCCTGAACTTGATTCAGTATTTATGATGAACCTCATACAGAAAGCAATCTGTTGTAAAACTCAGGTGTGTGGGATCTGTGACTGAAATATCCAGTCTTTCACCGAATTGGGGATGGTCTACCTCCCCCATCTCCCTGCACTTCCAGAAGCCATGGCAGTTATGCACATGCCCCAAAGCCACCAAATAAAAAATTAACTCCAGGTGCATCATGTCATTAAAATTTAGGACTTCCTGGAGAGTGCTGCAACAACACTGATAGACAATAAGTAGCACTCCAGATTGAATGGGAACTAAGTAGAAGGTTTCCAATCTTAATTAATAAAATATCAATACAGAAGGCATCCATTTGCTGCCTAATCCCCACCATTAAGTCAAGGGTCAAGAGTAAGCCCTGAGGAGAACAGGGCTTGGCCTCAAATCAAAGTATAAAATAAAATAAAATAAATAAAATAAGTAGACCTAATCTATCATGTTTAAATTTTGGTTACATCTAGCAGAAATAGTAACAAGACTGCTTATATAAATCTCCTGCTTACTAATAATGTTTTAATTTATATGTTGGCATTAGTAAGTAACGGGGGGATCCACTGGGGTCTCCAACAGTATCAGGACAGAAGTTCTCTTCTACCTCCCAGGCCACCAGGAGAATGGATGAAAGCTCACAAGTCTAACACATTTCCAAAAAGGTTTTAATAGTACAAAGCTCTACCACCATGATCCAATATAATGAAGAACTAGCTCTGGTCAGAACTTAGACCATACACAAGAGCTCCAATTCTCTCCCACCAAAGAAAGAGAGGATCTCATCGGAGAGGAGTCCTACTCCAAAGAAGAAGGGGCATGCCTCTCAAGTCAGTACCCTTATATACACCAAAGTAATCCTATTTATTGACAGGGAGGGTCCTGTCAACAAAGAAATCTAAACAGCTTGTAGAAGGGTGGTGCCACACCATATTATAGGTATAAACAAAGGGTTACTAAAGGACTAATCCCTTCCTCTGAGATGATCTCTTATGTAAAACACTGGAGGGGGCTGTTATAAAGTAATGCATCTGAATTTCATGAGCTTAATGTAATCTAGATGGCATCCACAAGGTCCTTCTTATTTATTATCTTCACCAGGGTGATTCTGAGTATCTTGTTCTCCATATACTGAAAGAGTCACACCTCACCTGCATGAGGCAAACTACCATGATCCTTCCTATAATCTTAAACAATAGTCTCAACGTAGCCAGGGTAGCAGTCTCCAGGTAAATACTAATTATCCCACACTGGATGCAGTGGATATAATGAGGAGCTGTGCCCAATCTAGATAACATAAAAGTCTTAGTAGATCACTTGATCACTTGAATACCGTTATTCATCGATTTGCTTGAGCGGGCGCCAGTAACATTTCCATTGGACCCTATCACGCGCCAATGTAGCCCAATGGCATCTGGTTGATTCAGGAATATGAAGAGCCTCAAACCATTCCTTCAGGGTCTTAACAAGGAAGTCTGACCATCTTGTAGGTGGGCGGCCAGTGATCTTTTTGACATCCCGTGGGATCCAGTCGGTAACGGCTCTAGTCCAGCGGTTGTCTCCAAATCGCATTACATGTCCAGCCCATCTGATTTTCGATGCCTTGGCAAATGAGACAGCGTCCCTGATTCTGGAATAGCGACGGAGGTCAGAACTCCGGATTCCTTCTCTCACTTGAGTGAGACGTGATATTCCAAGCATAGCTCTTTTCGATGCCTCTCTGGGAGACCCGAATAGCATTCTCATCCTGCTTTCCTAGGGCCCAGGTCTCTGAGGCGTATGTTAATGCAGGGAGAACGGTGGAGTCGAAGAGATGTGCCCGGAGCCGGAGGTTCTTTGTCCTTTTTAGCTATTTCTTCGATGCCTTTGAAGGCATTCCATGCCGCTCTCTTCCCTCCTGGGCAGCTCAGGTTTTAGGTCGTTCATCATGTTGGACTTCTCGACCTAGGTACACATAACTGCTGCATTCAGAGATGTTTGTTCCATTGAGAGTGAATGGGGCCTCTGGAACTAGTTCATTTCTCAGGAACATAGTTTTCTTCAGATTCAGCTGTAGACCTACCCTTTCCACATTCCTCGGTCAAAGTCAGCCAGCATTTGTGCCGCTTGGCTAATGTTTGGTGTTATTAGAACGATGTCATCAGCGAAGCGGGAGGTGGTGTAGTTGCCGACCATCTATCTTCACTCCCATTCCTTCCCATTCTAATTGTCTCATGATGTTCTCGAGGGTGGCACTGAAGAGTTTTGGTGAGATGGTATCACCCTGTCGAACCCCTCTTTTTGACATCAATGATCACTTCTTTGTAGAATGGTGAGATCCTGGTGGTGAATCCATAATACAGCTCACGAAGGATCTTGATGTATTGGGTTTGAACACCCTGTTTGACTAGGGCTTCGATGACTGCTTCAGTCTCCACAGAATCAAAGGCTTTCTGTAAATCAATGAACGTGAGACAGAGCAGCATCTTGTACTCCCTACAAACCTCAATGAGCTTGTTTACTGTGTGGATATGGTCCATTGTGCTGAATCCTTTCCGGTAACCTGCTTGCTCGCATGGTTGTCCTTCATCTAGTGTTCTGCTAATCCTGTTCAGGATGACTCGTGTAAACAGCTTGTAGATGATGGACAGCAGGCAGATGGGGCGATAGTCGCCGATGTCGTGAATGTCTTCCTTCTTTGAACAGTAGAACTGTCCTGCTGGTTTTCCATTGGGAGGGCACCTTGCATTCTGACAGGTAGCATGTGAAGAGCCGAGCTAGTGTATTGATGAGTACCGACGGCAGATTCGTCAGATGTTCGGGTCTGACTTTTGTCTGGGCCTGGTGCTGTTCCCTTCTTTACCGATGAGATGGCATGTCGAATTTCAGAAGGGAGAACGTTGGGAATGACATATCCATCCTGTGGAATTTGGTATGTGGGCAGGTGGATGTGGCTATCAAAGAGATTTGAGTAGAAGTCCTGATAATCTTCCTCCATTGCCTTTCTGGAAGATGTGATAGATCCATCAGGGCCGGAGGGCAGTCATCTTGGTCTTGTAGTTGGCAAAGGACAGGCGGGCAGTGCGAATACTTTTCCGGCTTCTGCTGCATCTTCCAGTATTTCTGCTCTTCTGTCTTTTGAGGTCTGCTTTTATCGCTTCTTTGCACTGTTTAGCAAGCTTGGACGTTAGCATTTGGTCTCCTGAGGCTCGCGCCTTGACACGTTGGCGAATGAGCTCAAGAGTTTCTGAAGACAAGCGCCCTTTTGTGTCTGTCTCTCTCTCAGCATTCTTCACACAATCATGGAGGTGCTGAACCAGTCGGTTGTATTCTTCATCGATGTCATCAATGATGGTATCTTCCCATGTTGCCGCAATGGTGCCAAAGAGTTCCCAGTTGGTGGTCGTCTGGGAGTTCTCTTCTTAAACTTTGCAGCTTTTTCTCCCCGCTAGGGAAGTAGAATTTTTGCACGAAGGAGATGGTGGTCCGATCCTGTCTGGAATTTGGGGACGACAGCAACATCGGTCAGACAAAACCGTCGATTGAAGATGATGTGGTCAATTTCATTTTGGAACTGTCCGCCAGGAGATTCCCATGTCCAACGTTTCGCTTCAGCCTTCTGAAACTGTGAGTTCCCATGAATAGTCTTGGTGGACATGATGAACTCAGATAGTCTCTCACCCTGTTCTTTCCATTCTAGGCTATGGGTCCCGATGTGGAGTTCTTTAGCCGATCTTCTCGCCCTATCTTGGCATTAAAATCACCGACTATGATCTTGTAGAAGGTCTGATCTTTTTATAGAACTCCTCCAATTCCATGTAGAATTTCTCAATTTCATCTTCTTTGTATGTGGATGTTGGTGCATAGACAATGAAGATAGAAATTGCTGGCAGTGGGCCACATCTCCTCAAGTGTAATTGTCCTATTCGGTTTGTTAGGCATTCAAATGAATCAATGTTGACAGCCATGTTCATGTTGACAAGGACACCAACGCCACCGACGCCTCTTTTTCATCACATGTTCCAAGGAACAATTCTTATCTGGTGTCAAATACAGCATGATGCGACTGACGCCTCCTCGTCTCAGTCAGACCAATGATGTTGTACTTGATCTTTCTTGCTTGCAGCATCAGATCCTCAATATATGCTTCCGATGCCAGCGCACGGCATTGAAAGTACAGACAGTCATTTTAGTCCTTCTTCGTTTTGGCAGCCTATGACAGCCGTGGAAATTTTATCAGGCACTGCTTGTTTGCCTTTCTTACTGCTGCCGTATTAAGGGCTCTTTCGGGTTCAGGAAAATAAACATTTTTGTTACTGGATTTGGCATATCGAACACGCATCGGACAGCTTGCCAGGCTCTGCCATGCGGGCACTATATTCTCATTACTTTGTGGGGCTCTCTCAGAGGGTGGGTAGAATATTTGTGGTAATTTGGAGGGAAATCACGGCCGGCACAGGCAGCAGCCCGCAAGAAGGGGAAAGCTGGTTTCCTGCTCTGCCGGGTGTACCTGTGTCTTAGGCTCAAGCATTCCTGGGCTTGAAATACTCTCCCTCTGAAGGGCGGGTCTCTGCAGGGCGGGTCCTTGTAGGCTGGGTTTCTAAACAAGCTGGGCTGGAGACTGGATTAATCTGTGGGCTGGAGACTGGATTAGTATGCTGGGGGAGATCTTACCAGCTGCAGAGTGTGGATTGTGACACAGATCGCTGCCAGCAAGGTGTGGGGGTTTCTCTGGGCTCCTCCGAGGCTCCATCGGGATGGTGGACTCGGGTCAGAAGTTGCTCTCGTGGGTCCATGGAATGCAGGGGGTCTCAACGGGGAAAGCTGGTTTCTGCTCTGCCGGGTGTACCTTTAGTAGATAACTTTTATAATAACCCTTTTATAATAAGTCAGAAGTTATTCAGAGATTCAGAGTCAAGGTGACTTCTGTAACTGCCACACCCTCTATCAGTGTTTATATAGGAGAGAGATCTCTTAGAATGAACCTTGGCTTAAGAACATGTAAGTATTTTACCCATGCTGTGAGTGGGGAAAATAGCAACCTTCCAAACTAGCTAAGCCTGTCATTCAACAAGTAAGAAAGGAAGGTTTATTTTGTGAAACTACAGCAAACAATAGAAAGATGTGAAAATTTATTATTTTATACTTTTGTGAAAATTGTTTATAAAAGAACTAAATTTATTTTACTTAAAACTGATAAGCAGATACTTATGACTTACAGACGTGTCATAAGTGTCTGTAACAACAAGCCAGATGACCCCACCCACTCCATCGGGTACAGACATGGGGCAGAGCTGCTACTTGCTCTCCCTGTGCCCAGCCGCTCACGAGGCGCCGGGGATGGATGGTGGGTTCTAGCCCTGGCCCGCCACCCCAGCAGAGCTGCACAACAAGCCAGATGACCCCCACTCCATCGAGCCGCCATGTTCCACATCCAGAAATGTGGAATTTCCCTCTTGTCACAACTCCACCCAGCGACAGCCTATCACAGCCCATCTTTGCGCCGCCGCCACGGCCCGCGGTTCATTATAAATGCTATATTTAGAGGTGACTACAAGGGTATGCCACCTGCCTGGCAAGCCTGGCAAGCTGCCCTGTTTTATTTGATATGCCCAAATACCAGTAACAATTATATTATTTCATTCCCATGACCTAATATAATGGTTTGAGGTTCTTTATGTTCCTGGAGCGAATAGATGCCATGGGGCTCACTAGCATGAGACAGGACATATGGAGATATTACCGGTGCCTGCTCTAGCAAATAGATGATCAACGGGAGGATAGTGATAGTGATAGTGACGCAGATACTAAAATGTATATGGAACAGAAGTCTCAGGTAGATTGACATTCCTCAAGATGTATTATTTTTGAGATTTAGAATCACTGTTGATCAGAACACATATTACACTTCTGTTCTTTGGCATGTTTACAACTGAGCAATAGTTCTGATTGCTCAGGGGAAGGATATCACAAGATACCTAAAGGTACCTGCAAATTGCTGTGCCAACTTGCTGTGGGTTAGAATGATAAACTCTAAGAAGTTAACATTTTAAAAGAATTGCCTTGAAAAACAAAGTTTCTTTAGACTAAATTTTGGCAGAGAGTAAAAAAATATGGACTCAAATACATATCAAGAAGTGGGGCTGGAGTGATAGCACAGTGGGTAGGGTGTTTGCATTGCATGCAGCCAACCCAGGTTCAATCCCTGGCATCCCATATGATCCCTTGAGCAATTCCAGGAGTAATTCCTGACTTCAAATCCAGCAGTAACCCTGAGTACCACAGGTCATGATCCAATAAGTAAAAAAAAAGATAATAAAAATTTTAAGCTTAGTGTCATCAGTGTTTGCTTCTCAGTTTATTATTTTTTAAGCCAAAAAGAAGCTCACCTAGAATTGACCATTAAATACAGGCAAGAAAATACACATGACAACCTCTTAATGTATGTATTTTAATACACAATGTAGAAAGGAAGGAAAAGATAAAGAGATAGAAAGAGAAAGAAATAAAGAACCTGCCATAGAAGCAGGCTAAGGGAGGGGAGGGAATCAGGGACATTGTTGGTGGCAAATGGGCACTGGTGGAGGGATGGGCCCTGGAACACTGTATGACCAAACCCAAATGTAAAACATCTTATGAACATCTTTCTAATTGTATATATCATGGTAGTAAAATAAAATATTTAAAAAAAAAGAGCAGCTCAATAGTTGCCTAGTCCCATGGTGATGCTGATTGGCTTTCTCAAAAACAACCGAATCTGTAACTGGTGTCACTATCTGATTAAAATTTCAATAACTCATTGTGATTATGCTACATTAATTTATCTTTAGATGACAAATTTGGGAAGTTAATGGAATCTTAATACGAATCACCTACCTGAAACTTTCAAGTCTTTGATGGCAGATAACATTAAGATTCTTTCTGAGATATGGCCTTGTTTGTGTTTTCTTTTTTCTTTTCTTGTTGGGTCACACCCAGCGATGCTTAGGGGTCACTCCTGGCTATTCTCTAGGGAATTACTCCTGGAGGTGCTCAGGGGACCATATTGGATGCCAGAGATTGAACACAGGTCAGCTGCTTGCAAGGCAAATGCCCTACCCACTGTGCTATCACTCTGGCACCTTGTTTGTGTTTTCTTCTTCAGTTAGGAAGATAATTTCATGCAGCCCTCTTGGACTTTCTTGAAAATATGTAGTACTATTTCTAAGGTTGTGTAATCAATGTACTTATTCTGCCAGTACAATAAGGAACTAATAAAAAAAATTCCCACTAACTTTTTTTCCACTAATTTACTAGACCAAATTTGGATGACCTAATCACATCCATTTCTTTATTATTTTTTAATTCTATTCAGTGAAACTGATATCTTTATTTCCTCAGAAAAGAGTATAAGCTTAGTGCTTTTTTTGTTTGTTTGTTTGTTTATGTCTTTGAGGCCAAACCCCACAGTTTTCATAGGTTACTCTGACTCTGCACTCATGGATAACTCTTGCCAGTGCTCCAGGCCATAAGGAGATGGCATATATCTAAACCAGATCTGATGCGTGCAAAGAAAACATTTCACCTGCTACACTATCTTTCCTGTGCCCAAGTCCATGCATTTTACTTTCAGATATTTCAATCCTTTGCTATTGGATAGTTATCTTGATGAATAATAGCCAAGACAAATTTAAGGAAAGTTAGAAGGGAATCTTACAATTTACCCTTACAATGTTTGTAGGGTTTTCCTCTAGAGAATAACTTCTATTTCTTTGCAGGATCATTGTGTGTGAATTGACTCTGAATTGAACCACCTTTTGAATAAATGCAATTAGCTTCTTACCCTAGGGCTCAGTTCAGGCTTCATTTAACCTTCAGAATCCTTTGACTTTGGTATGCTGATTATTTAGGATCTCAAAAAAATGTTGCTAAGCTTCCTACTAATGGAACCACTTTGGATGTTATTATCTTACTAAAGTATTAATATCAACTTTCCTTTTGGAAATAAGTTTGCTCATTTGCCTCTCTCACAATACCCAGATGAATTAGTATTTTAAAATCTTGGGTTTTATGTCAGTTACTACATGGACTAGATTTTCAGACCACCTAAAAAGGTCTATTAAAAGGTATTTCAAAGCCTAGATGATCTATTTTAGTGAATACTTTGCACTGCTTTGAGAAAGAAGTGACTCATAAATGCTTTTAAGGAAAATACTTAAGGATCATGAATTATTTACGTTTTTCTGATATCTTGCTTCCATTTGTAATGAACCATGCTTATACAAATATCAGTCATCACTGATAACAACTACTGTTATCAGTGGTTGTTACTGATAACAACTACCACTTTCAGTTGATCAACCCATTAAGTTGAGTCTTTGGGATCTACATTTAATCTTAAATCTAGTTGAATATATTTTTCCCAGTTATCTAGTAAGTACATATTTATGGATATACAGTCGCCACTTTTTTTAAGGCTGTGTGTCCTATGCAGCTCATAAGGGACCCGTCCTAAAGATTCTCTGCCAACCAGGCCAGTGATTCAAAGTAAGTGTTCAAGGATGTGATGTTGCTCAAACCTTATAGGGATGGGTTAACTAGGCACTACTCAGGGACCTCCAGAAACTACTGCAAAGTCCTGGAGGGTCACTGGGGTTGCATCTAGTGATGTTTTGGGGACTATGATGCCGAGGATCAAAGCATGTTGTTGGCCACATGCTAGGCATGTGTATTGTTTCCTGTGCTATCTCTCTAACCTATAAATATTTTGTACTTCATATTTTGATTGACAGTTTTTTTTCTGTAGTTTTCTCTCCTGGTAGCTGATGTTGTCCTTTTGAACCTGGGTTGACATTAACTCCTTTCTAGTGGAAAGGAGAAGTGCAGTGACAGATTCTGGGATGGCATGTTTTTTTTCAAATAAATTCAGAAAAAGTGCTTAGGGATCTTTAAGATGTTCAATACAGGCCAATTACAAATGGAACAAAATACTACTTCAATATATATCTAGTATTAGGATTGATCTATTTCTCTCAAAAATGACCACCCAATTTTTTAGGATTATACTTTTATAATATTTTCATTAACACTACTATAAAATATATAGCAGTTCAATCTACTCAACTTGATAACTCTGTCACTTATAATAATAAAAACTGAACTTTATTTGAAAACAAAATCTGGTTTTAATTTGCTATCAAATCAGCTTAGAATTAAATCTATTTTTAACTTATCAAATTACATATTTTAATTTTCACCATTATATACTCCTTGAGCAAGTTCTCCTTGTTTTTCAATAACACTGGCCATTTAGCTAATCAAAAGCAAACGTTCTGGGTACTTCACTCTAGGCAACTAGACAAAATCACTCAAATACTAAAGCTAATAAGACTAACATTAATTATAGCTGAAAGAGTTATAAGTTATTTGGCTTGCACATTGAATTTAGCTAGGAAATAGATGCTACATCTTTTTTAATTCAGATGTCTTAATTTTAAATAGTTTAAATGTCTCAATTTTAAATAATTGTTTTACCATTGTTTTTCAAGGTAAATGGACTTAAATTCCCTAATTTAAACAATATTTTCAACCCAAGTATTCACTACTAAGTCTTAGATTCAGTTACTTATTACAGTTTATTCTGGCACCAATTTTATTTTGTGATAGATATCCTATTATAAATAACAGAATCAATATTACCTTATTTAGCATAAAATTAAATTATTAGAACTATGTTTCTTCAAATACATTTTCTACTTTATAGACTTAGAAGCAATACACTAAAGTAATTTCAAGCACTATTATTATTATGTTGCCAATGCAGCAACTGTTTTTCACTAAATATTGTTGATTCATTGGTTAGTTCATTGGTTGGAGCCGTGCAAATTTGGAAGAAAAGACAGATTAACAAGGGAAAATCAACAAATGGTGGATGAATAATATATTCATGTTTAACTAAGGGTCAGAGATAATAGAAAGATTATATTTAAGATTAGGGTTTTGCAAACTGCTGATCTCAGTAACTGAGAACAAAGAGTAAACACCAGTAGATATGGCCCCCAAACAAAACAAATTACTTCAAAAGATAGATCTTAGATTTATATGTCATTGATTTTAACAAATAATCAATAAAAAGATGAGTAACAATGCAAGGAAGAGAAGCTCTAAGAAAAATAGACTATAGGAAGGTAAATATATGGGAAGTTAATAGAAGTTAAGGACTTACAAAGTTTGCTACTTTGATTTCGATAGTGCTATCTTTGGGCAAAGAAGATCAGAGTGTTGTCCCCAGTTGTAATCATCATTTTTTCATGGTAGTTGATGGTTATGGTGGTAGTGATACATGCGTGTATGTACGCTTGTGTATTTTTGTGTATGGTTATTTGTGTGAGTGTGTGTTCGTATTTGGGGAAGAAGTGGGATTTTGTACTTGTCAATTGAGCTTAGCTCAAATAATCCTTATATCAGAAGTGGTATATTTTTTAAATATCTAGTTCTCAATATTGGAAGCTACCACATACCTAATGCTTTTATCACCACTATATCAGCAGTATAGCACATAAACCCCAGGAGTTAGTTGTACTTCATGCCAGAAATTGTCTCATTTTCCCTGGTTCATTTCACCACACAAACACAAAAATTCTAATTCTAAGTCAGGGCTAGAAGGATCTTACTTTAAGAACATTTCTCTTGTTTTAAATGAAGTATGAAAAAATGAGCATCTGGAGATCACAGCTTCCATAATAGCTTTGTCTTTCACCCCATAAGGTGGAAACTTCTACCCACAGTGTAAGAGTTCAGATACTATGTATCCTCAAAATGAGCAGTTATTTCCTAATTAAATGTAATTTAAAACATAGGTTTTTAGAAAATTGTTTTAATATTTTAAGGCAATGATTCAGAACATAAACTGAAGCAGGAATGTCCTGTCGGGTCAGAGGTGCAGAGATGAGACTCCAGGAACATGACGTATATCCATTAATATTTTTAATGATCACCAGCCGGAGGGGCAGCAGCTCTCATCTTGGCAGCTGACTAACCGAAGCTAACTGACTTTAGCTGACTCACTTGAGCTGACTGACCACCTCCACAAGGCCCCAACTCTCTTATACCCTCATCCCAGAGGGCAATCCAGCTTAAAGTTTGCATGGTTTACATTACAAAGACAGTTCACATTCATTGCATAGGACTTAGGAATAATAGGAAGGAGACAACCAGGAACCAAAAACCTGCAGGGGGTGCTATCTAGGTAAGATGAGATAAACAAAATAACACATTAAAGTTGCTAATGCAGCCTTCTGGACTAGCCCACGATGGCAGGATATGTCAGACAGAAGAACAAGAAAAACTTGTCTTCTGCCTAATTTTAAGCATAGTTCATTAGACTCCATCTTGGGCTAGTTATAGCCAACAAGGAAATGTGCAGAGAAATGACCTAGGATAGCCTTGTCTGTGTAACTGCAGTTTGATTAACAGTCTCATTTGGGGAATTCTACATACTAACTCTATTGGGAGACAGTCTACCAGAATACCCCGTGTATCTGTTAAAAGGCAGTATCCATTAGATCTTCCTTCACATATCCTTAGATCTACCTTCTGCCAACAATAGACTTTGATTAAATATAACCCAATCGTTATTATTAAATTCAAGAAAGCTAGAAAACACCCAGAAAGCATAGTCTTATTATTAATCATGTACTTGATTACTTATATGAATTTTATCAATCAAATATATTTGGACATAAATCTGAGAAATTGAAACATGTTAATGCTTGCAATTTTTCATAAATATAGCTTATATAATTAAAATAACTTCATTATGTGTGATTTCCATATTCTTAAGGTACCATAATGTTCCATATGTCCAAGTACTACAAAACTTCATGCAGACAAGTAACAATTTCTACACTCTGTCCAATTCTTCTCTTTACAAAATATCACTTTTTGGTTAATGATGACATAAAAATAATTGGGTAAATACAATCATGTTTTATTTAAGAAATTATGAGGTTTTCTTTAAATTTTCTCTTTAAAAATATAAAAAGAGAGGTCAAAGATATCGGGTAGCTCATAAGGAACTTGCTAAGTTTCATGCAGGCAGCCCAGATTAGATCCCTGTCTCTGCATATGGAATATGGACCTCGAGTGCTACAAGGAGTGACCCCTGAGTATAGAGTCAGGAGTAGTCCCTGAACATGGCCAGGTATGGTCCAGAAATACAAGTGATAAAAATAAATATATAAAGAAAGAAATAATCTATATTGTCTTTTAATTAAAAAAACTGGTTTTTCTAATATAGAGGGTATACACATATTTGTAAATAAAATTTATTTTCTTTAATTACTTGACTACTTGATCACTTGACATCCTGTTATTCATCAATTTGCTTGGCGGGCGCCAGTAACATTTCCATCCCACAGGCCATCAAAAGATCATCTGGCTGCCCACCTACAAGATGGTCAGACTTTTTATCAAGACCCTGAATGAATGGTTTGAGATTCTTCGTATTCCTGAATTAAGCAGATATCATTGGACTACACTGGCACGTGATAGGGTCAAATGGATATGTTACTGGAGCCTGCTTGAGCAAATTTCCTTTAATACTTTTATAAAATATGTGAACAGTATGAAGAGCAAAATTATAAAAGATCCTCCAAGCATAGGGTAAAATCTGGGTGAAACATATGACCATGACTAATGTTTTTAATGTAGAGTCAAGTTTGGTGTTACATGAAGAGGTGGATCATTCAAATTTTAAGGACAAAGATATGTCTTGTTCATCTATTTAGTTTGTCTCAATAATTATTGCTTGGGAATTTTGCAATAGCATATAATGTGTGCGTGTTTGTGTGTATGGTATGTGCATGAGCACATATGTGCATGTGTGATTGTGACATGACAACCTACTGAAACTTTTCTTAGATCTATTGTTTGCAGTATTTAGTTGTTCTCAAAGCACAGCAATGAAGTTATTCTTGAGCTCAGTCAGTTATTATTGTATTGCATGTTTCCAATCAGTCTGTTAAATTATATACTTTCTTGATTAATTTACCTGAATTTACCTGTCTACATGTGTGATTATATTTGTTGTATGTGTATATGAAGATTTTTTTTTTTTTTGCTTTTTGGGTCACACCTGGCGACGCTCAGGGGTTACTCCTGGCTCTGCATTCAGGAATTACTCCTGGTGGTGCTCAGGAGACCATATGGGATACTGGGGATCGAACCCGGGCTGGCACAGGCCAGCTGCTTGCAAGGCAAATGCCCTACCCACTGGGCCATCTCTCTGGCCCCAAAGATGTTTGCTTTTAAACTATTAATATTATTAATGTATGAATATTAACAATAGAAGATCATGGAAAACACTTGATGATTCTTGGTTCAAGAGGTTAAGGGTACAACTAAAGTTCTAATATAATTATGTATGTAGTTACATAATTATGTATATAGTTACATAATGGGTAGGACTAGTACCTGTACTAGTCAAGTTGGAATTTTAGGGCTGTTCCATCTGCACGGTGTTATTTCTGCTAATGCCACTCATTTACTTAATAGCTTAGACAATTAGGAAAGGATGCCATTCCAAAAAAAAATCTTGATTTCTCTATAATAAATTTAGAGAAATAAAGCTTAAACTGCATTAAAAGTGTTTTGTTTTGGGAGACAATGGGCAGTGCTCAGGGATTACTCCTTGCTCTCTAAGCAAGCATCACTCCTGAAGGAATTCTGGGGACAATATATGTGGCAAGGATCAAACCCAGTTTGGCCACATGCTCTACTGGCTGCAATCTTGTTCTAACCCCAAATTTATAGCTTATGGCTGACTGAAAGTCAACCTGAAATATATATCCTGCTACATGTATTTCTACATTTTTTGAAACAAAATTGAATCATTTTTCCTGTTTTTTTTTTTAAAGTGGAAAAGTTTTTTGAAAAGTTGAAGAGAAAGGAAAAGGAAACTCCCCTGTGGAGAGGAACTTAGTATAGGACTAATTTTATTCAGATAGGTTTTGGGGCAAATTGTTTTAGTTTCCATTAAAAAATTTTAAAACAAAAATATTTTTCTCTAATGTTTTCCTCATTTTATATTTTCTGATATTGATTATACTTTAAAGATTATTTTAACATGTAGGGAGAAATTTGTGAAACTTTATCATATACATTGTACCTTTCAGCTCTGTATGTAGTAAGCTCTTAACTTATATGGAAATGACTGTTTTGAAATAAAAATTAATTAAGGGCTGAAAGGAGTTGAGGTGCTTTTCTTGCATTCAATGGCCTCATTTGAAATCTGCAGGAATGCATATGGTCCCTGCACACTGTGAGGGTCACTACGAGCATAGTGCTAGGAATAGTAGGTAATCACTGCTAGATGAGGTACATCTGACTCCAAAAATGCACAAAAAATAAAGGAGACCAGAGGAAAACTAAAGTGGTAGCAGGAGGTAAGTGGAAACTGAATTCAATTCCCAGCAGCCCATATGGTCTCCAGAGCCCATCAGGTATAAGAAGTAAGCACAAAGCAAATCAGCAGTAGCCCTGTGTACCACAGTGTGGCATTAGAAACCAAACCAAACAAATGTAATCAGTATATAATTAGTAGTTAATGACACAATTATCAATGTTCAGTATTTTTTAAAATATTATTTATGATTGCTATCTATTAGCTGCTTCATTTCATTTTGTATCAAAATAAAAGTTTTATAGTTCAAATAGGAAATCTTATTCTGGCAAACAAACTTTAAATTCAAATGCATTATAAAGGTATCACTTATCACTTACATCACTTATCTTCTCATTGTTCACCAATTTGCTCAAGCGGGCACCAGTAACATCTATCTCTTTGTCCCTGTCATGTGCAAGTGTAGACCAATGGCATCTGATAGCTCCAGGAACAAGAAGAGCCTCAAACTGTTTGTTCAGGTTTTTGATGAAGAAGTCAGACCATCTCGTAGGTGAGTGGCCATGTGTTCTTTTGACGTCATGTGGGATCCAGTCAGTATCAGCTCTAGTCCAGCAGTTGTCTCTAAATTGCATTACGTGTCCTGCCCATCTGATTTTCATCATCTTGGCAAACGATACAACATCCTTGACTTTTGATCATATAGTAGAACCGGTAGCCCGAAAAAAAAATTAGAACTCCAGATTCCTTCTCTCACTTGAGTGAAGTGTGATACTCCAAGCATGACTCTTTCTATTTCTCTTTGGGCTACCCAAATAGCGTTCTTATTCTGCTTTAGTAGGGCCCACGTCTCTGAGGCATATGTCAGTGCAGGATTAATGGTGGAGTTGAATAGTTGTGCCCAGAGCAGAGATTTTTCATTTCTTTACCAGTTCCTCAATGCTCTTGAAGGTGTTCCATGCTGCTCTCTTCCTCCTGCACAGCTCAGGTACTAGGTCATTCATCATGTTGAGTTCTCGGCCTAAGTACACATAACTGCTACATTCAGAGATATTCATTTTGTTGAGAGCAAACGGAATGTCAGGAACTAGTCCATTTCTCATGAACATTGTCTTCTTGAAGTTCAGCTGCAGTCAGACCTTTCCACACTCACCGTCCAAATTGGCCAACATTTGTGCCTGTCTTTGAAACCTCTCAAGCACATTCACCAATGTGGCTTGGAGTGAGCCTCGGGCAATCACAATCCAATGTCCAAGCTAGCAACACAGTGCAGAGAAGCGACGAAGAAAGACCTCAAAGAAAGAAAGCAGCAATACTGCTCAATGTGGCAGAAGCTAGAAAAGCATTCGCCATGCATGCCTATCCTTCGCCAACTATAAGACCAAGATGACTGTCCTCTAACATCCTGATAGATCTATCACATCTTCCAGAAGGGCAATGGAGAAGATTATCCACGACCTCTACTCGGATATCTTTAATAGCCACATCCACCTGCCCACATACCAAATTCAGTTGGATGGATATGTCGTTCCCAACATTCTCCCTTCTGAAATCCAACATGCCCTTTCATCATTAAAGAAGCAAACACCTCCTGACCCAGACAAAGTCAGACCCGAACACCTGAAGAATCTGCCATCAGTACTCATCAGTACACTGGCTCAACTCTTCACACTCTACCTGTCTGAATGTAAGGTTCCCCCCAATGGAAAACCAGCAGGACAGTTCTGTTGTACAAGAACAGCAACATCCACAACATTGGCAGCTATTGCCCCATCTGCCTGTTATCTGTCATCTACAGGTTATTTACTCGAATCATCCTGAATAGAATCATCAGAACAGTAGATGAAGGACAACCATGTGAGCAAGCTAGGTTTCAAAAAGGATTCAGCACGATCGACCATATCCACACAGTAATCAAGCTCATTAGGTTTATAGGAGCTCAAGATGCTACTCTGTCTCATGTTCATTGATTTAAAGAAAACTTTTGATTCTGTTGAGACCTAAGCAGTCATCTAATCCCTAGTTAAATAGGGCATTCAAACTCAGTACTTCAAGATGTACATGAGCTGTATTATGGATTTACTACCAGGATCTAACCATTCTACAGGGGAAGTGATCATCAATGTAAAGAGAAGGATTTGACAGGGAGATACCATTCCACCAAAACTCTTAAGTGCCACCCTCGAGAATGTCATGCCATGATTAGAATGGGAAGGAATGGGAGTGAAGATAGATGGTCGGCAACTACACCACCTCTGCTTCTCTGATGACATCATTCTAATAAAAGGTATATGACAAAAATAATTCAGTATGCTAGTACATTCTTTTAATAACAACGGTAGAAAAATTAATTTTTTTTTGGGTGGATCATGTCAGACTGGCAATGCTCAGAACTTACTCATCATTAGGAGTTACTCCTGGTGTTGCTTGGGGAACTGAATGGGATGTTGAGGATGGAGCTCAGATCAGTCACATGCTAGGCAAACAGTCTATCCTCTGTACTATCATTCCATCCCCCTAGAAAATTTAATCCTTGCTTATTTTATTTTAGATTTTGATACTCCAATATAGAAATAGTATGATTGAACTCATTCATTCAATTACTCTTAAAGAACAATAACATTTTCCTGCATCAGGAAAGTATTTCAATATATTGCCTTTGTGAACACAGTGGTTAATCTTCTAAAAATTTATATTTAAACCTAACAGCTTAAAAGTTTGGTTATAATTTGATATTTGGATGTAAGGACATTAGAACAACTACAAATGTATGCCATGAAACATATGCTCCTTAAGATGGAACACTATACTGTATAGTCTCTGAATAACCATATATTATTTTATCAGCACAAAAATCTAAAAGTAATTACAAAGTCAAAGTATGGAGCACATAGTTCTTTTTTCTTTTTTAAGAGGATTAATGCCACATAAAAGAACAATTTTAACTATCAAACTATTATAACATATTTTACTTAGAATA
Source organism: Cryptotis parvus (assembly GCA_021461705.1). NCBI lineage: Eukaryota > Metazoa > Chordata > Mammalia > Eulipotyphla > Soricidae > Cryptotis > Cryptotis parvus. The sequence goes on from JAJIBD010021837.1 coordinate 87,777, forward strand.
TTTCACTTGATCACTTGAATCCCGTTATTCATCGATTTGCTCAAGCAGGCACCAGTAACATTTCCATTGGACCCTATCACATGCCAATGTAGCCCAAAGGCATCTGGTTGATTCAGGAATATGAAGAGCCTCAAACCGTTCCTTCAGGGTCTTTATAAGGAAGTCTGACCATCTCGTAGGCTGGCAGTCACATGATCTTTTGACATCCCGTGGGATCCAGTCGGTAACGGCTCTAGTCCAGAGGTCATCTGCAAATCACATTACATGTCCAGCCCATCTGATTTTCGATGCCTTGGCAAACGAGACAGCGTTCCTGATTCTGGAATAGCGACGGATTCCTTCTCTCACTTGAGTGAGGCATGATATTCCAAGCATAGCTCTTTCGATTCCTCTCTGGGAGAACCAAATAGCATTCTCATCCTGCTATCTTAGGGCCCAGTTCTCTGAGGCGTATGTTAATGCAGGGAGAACGGTGGAGTCAAAGAGATGTGCCCAGAGTCAGAGTTTCTTTGTCCTTTTAGTTATATCTTCGATGCCTTTGAAGGCATTCCATGCCACTCTCTTCCTACTGTCTTAGGTCGCTCAGGTTTTAGGTCATTCATCATGTTGATTTCTCTACCTAGGTAAACATAACTACTACATTCAGAGAAGTTTTGTTCCATTGAGAGTGGATGGGGCCTCAGGAACTAGTTCATTTTGCATGTACATAGTTTTCTTCAGATTCAGCTGTAGACCTATTTTTCCACATTCTCGGTCGAAGTCAGCCAGCATTTGTGCTGCTTGGCTAATGTTTGGTGTTATTAGAACGATGTCATCACGAAGCAGAAGTGGTGTAGTTGCCGACCATCTATCTTCACTCCCATTTCTTCCCATTCTAATTGCCGCATGATGTTCTCCAGGGCGGCGCTGAAGAGTTTTGGTGAAATGGTATCACCCTGTCGAACCCCTCTTTTGACATCAATGATCACTTCTTTGTAGAATGGTGAGATCCTGGTGGTGAATCCATAATACAGCTCATGAAGGATCTTGATGTATTGGCTTTGAACACCCTGTTTGGCTAGGGCTTCGATGACTGCTTCAGTCTCCACATAATCAAAGGCTTTCTGTAAATCAATGAACGTGAGACAGAGCGGCATCTTGTACTCCCTACAAACCTCAATGAGCTTGGTTACTGTGTGGATAGGTCGATTGTGCTAAATCCTTTCCGGAAGCCTGCTTGCTCTCATGGTTGTCCTTCATCTAGTGTTCTGCTAATCCTGTTCAGGATGACTCGTGTAAACAGCTTGTAGATGACGGACAATAGGCAGATGGGGGATAGTTGCCGATGTGGTGAATGTCTCCCTTCTTGAACAGTAGAACTGTCCTGCTGGTTTTCCATTGGGAGGGCACCTTGCATTCGGACAGGTAGTGTGTGAAGAGCCAAGCTAGTGTATTGATGAGTACTGACAGCAGATTCTTCAAGTGTTCGGGTCTGACTTTGTCTGGGCCTGGTGCTGTTCCCTTCTTTACCAATGAGATAACATGTCAGATTTCAGAAGGGAGAATGTTGGGAATGACATATCCATCCTGTGGAATTTGGTATGTGGGCAGGTGGATGTGGCTATCAAAGAGATTTGAGTAGAAGTCCTGGATAATCTTCTCCATTGCCTTTCTGGAATATGTGATAGATCCAGCAGGGCATCGGAGGGCAGTCATCTATATTTTACTTAGCATATGTATGTTTCATATATTCAATTAAAAGGGGGGATAACAAGAATTAATGGGTTAACAGACATCAGGGCTTTAGCTATTCCAGTGATATTGTTAAGGGAAAGTAGATATTCCTGTGCTTTTACGTTCTTGAGAATTATATTTAAGATTCATATACAAAACTTGGAAGAAGGAAAGTTATTTTATAGTACAACTAGTTCCAGGTCCCTTCCCAGATGTCTAGGTCCTTCCATTACTGGTGAACAAAGTCCTGGTTTTGTCCCTAATGCTGCCCAGTCCAGGGTATATGACTTCCCTATCCTGTCCCATGCAGTATACTTGCCTCCCATGAGTGATGTCACTGGTCCTGTCCCAGGGATGCTCTATCTTATATGCTTTCCAAGACTGCCATGGTGCAGTTGCTGAGCCTTCCCAACTGAACCTAGCAGTTTCTGGAGCCTAGTCCCAGGCTTCCTACTTGCAGGCCCCAGCCACATGCACATGGATAAGAGTCCTAGGTTCAACACTTTCTCCCCTCCAGGGCCTCCAAGCACTATCTGTACCTGAACTATCCTGGGCGATGGAACCCTGCCTGTACTGAGTTGTCCTGGGTATCGGAGCCAAGTCTGAACCTGAGTTTCCCTGGACCTTCGAATCCCAGCCTGTACCTGAATTGTCCTGGCATCCAAGCCCTATCGGGATTCTACCCCTGTCTGGCCCTGAGGTAGCCCTGACCTGTACTGAGCCCTGACCTGGCACATGCAGCCATACCTTACCTGGAGATCACATGGATAGAATGGTGAGTCCCAGGGAGTTTTGTTTCAAGCAATGGAGAAGAAGCAGACTCCCCAGTGGACTTATGATTGGGGCCTTTTATCTGTAGCCAAACCCTTGCCCAGCTCCCTGCCTTCTACATCCTGATTGGCTGTTTCTGAGGCAGAGATTTAAAGTGACCTGGTTCTCTACACCTTTTCCTGCTGTAACAATCTGATATACAGAAGGGACATAGTCATATACCCCAAACCAGATTCAACAGAACTGAAAACATGAGATCTAAATGGCAAGCACTGAAACTTTTGAAATGTGCCTGTCAAGTTGACAGACAGGGCTGGAGTGGGGGTTGAGGGATGGATTCTGAGAACATTGGTGGAAGGATATACACTGGTGAAACGATGGTGTTGAATTATTTTATGCTATCATCTATAACTTTGTAAATCATGCTCTTTAAGAAAGATTTAAAAATCAATTAAAAGTATATTTAGTAATTTCACCTATTCTGTTTAATTAAATATAGTAATATAGATTTTGAGAAGTTTCTAATGCAGAGAGAGAGAAAGAGCAAGAAAGAGAGATGTAAATACATCACAGACTTACATTGTGACCCACAAAGTAATTATAACATTTTCTTTACAATATTTTTACTACAATGATCTTGGGCTTGACTAGAGGACTTGTTGGATTAAAGAGACTGTACATTTTCTAAAGCAACACAATATACACATATTAGGATTCACCTCTTGGTACATCACTGGGGGAACCAGGTTGTAAATAAATTTAAATAATTACTTAATGTGAGAAGATAAGTGGAAAGAGGTCTGGGAATAAATAAGTCAAATTGCATATCTCAGCCTCCCTGAGATTCTACCTGAGCTAGTTATAAGCCTGACAGGTATAAATCTGTCAACCACCAGAGCAATAATACTCCTTACATTTAGTAATTAAATTTCTAGTGTTTTGTTAACAGTCATAAATACTGGAAAGAAATATGTGAAAACGCATTTTCTAGTAGAGATTTGCATGTGTATATTTGGAGCATTAACTAGCCTGAACTTGTTCACCGGGGATGCAGAAATGTGTTCCTCAACATATTCATTTAATATGTCTAGTAATGGATTTTTGTTATTAATATGTAATGTTTTATGGCCCTCAGAGACTCATTTAAAAAAATGAGAAATCCTGCAGGGTTTCCATAGATAACTTTTCTAAGGCATGGGGCTATAAATAGCAGGGAAGAGTAAACCAACAGTGTGGTGAGACTCTTAAGGCAATTTCAAACAATCCCTAAGTAATATCCCATAGAGATGCAACTGAAATGCTGACTTTCAGAAATGTTAAAATGATTAATCTTTCATCAAATTCTTAAAGGAATAAACAGAATGCAGATCTAAAGAAATTGAGGGTTTATGCCTGGATTAAATATAGTTATTGACTTAAATGAATTGAAAGTTATTAGTTGTTAAAGAAACCTATATTTTTTACTTTGAAGACACAGATTTGTGTTTATTAAAACATAATTAAAATTTTAAACAATTAAAGGGGATTAATATCTATTTTACCCACATTTTAAAAGCCTTAAAAGTCAGGAAAATTCTTGAATTTTTTGGATGGAACATAGAAATACATAGAATGTAGACTGAACATACAGAAAATGTTTTAGCTTAGTTTTTAGAATATTGTATATGGCACCCTTGTATAATATATGGTTTCCAAGTTTTATGCATGCAAATTTTATTTCACAATGTAATGACCACTGTGGTTAGTTCCATAAGCTTACTATTATATTCCTGTGTAAATAGGAATAGTTTCCCTAATATTATACATTTTTTAAGTTTTTATTTTATTTTTTTTCAATTACAAAGATATACAATTAGAAAAGTTCATATTGGGGTTTTGGTCATACAGTGTTCGAGTACCCATCCCTCCACCAGTGTCCATCTCCCATCACCAAGTCCCCGGTTCCCTCCCCCTTCCCCAGCCCCTCCTCCATGGCAGGTTCTTTATTTCTTTCCCTTTCTCTCTCTCTCTTTTCCTTCCCTTCCAGACTATGGATTACAGAACATACATTAAAGGGGTTGTCATGTGTATCTTTTTGCCTCTATTTAATGCTCAGTTCTAGGTTGACAATTGTTAGCACACTGTTCAATTTTCTGTCTTACCTAGCCTCTGACTCCCACATGTTTGTGATAATTTCCACCTTTGACAAGACCTCCTGATATATGTTTCACTTGACCTTGGATATTGGTATCATAATATGTACATATATATTTATGTTATGCAAAAAATGCAGTCATTCTGTATCTGTCTCTCTCCTTCTGGCTAATTTCGCTCAACATAATCTTCTCCATGTCCATCCATTTATAGGCAAATTTTATAACTTCGGTTTTTCCTAACAGCTGCAAAGTATTCCATTGTGTAGCTTCTTTATCCAGTCATCAATTTTTTGGGCACTCTGGTTGCTTCCAGATTCTGGCTATTGTGAATAATGCTGCTATGAACATAAAAGTAGGGATGGTGTTTCCGCTGCATATTTTTGGTTTCCCAAAGTAGATTCCCAGGAGTGGTATGACTGGGTCAAATGGGAGTTCAATTTCTAGTCTTTGGAGGAATGTCCATATTGTTTTTCCAGAAAGGCTGTACCAGCCGGCATTCCCACCAACAATGGATGAGTGTCCCCTTTTCCTCACATCCACGCCAACACTTGTTGTTCTTGCTCTTTTGAATACTTGCCAGTCTCTGTGGTATAAAGTGATATCTCATTGTTGTTTTGATTTGCATCTCTCTGATGATTAGTGATGATGAGCATTTTTTCATATGTTTTTTGGCATTCTAATTTCTTCTTATTTTTGGGGGTCAGACCCGGCAATGCTCAGGGGTTTATCCTGGCTCTCCAGTCAGGAACTACTCCTGGCGGTGCTCGGGCGACCAAATGGGATGCCGGGAATTGAACCTGGACCAGCACAGACCGGCCGCATGCAAGGCAAACGCCCTACCCGCTGGGCTATTGCTCCAGCCCAAAATCTTATACATTTTATTCTATAGCCAATGCTATTCACTTCAAACCACAAAAGCTCAATTGCTCTAAGACTAAGAAAATTGTTTTAAATATCTTTACCATCTTATTAAAACCTGATCACATTCTCCAAAAAAATTTTCTAGATTATTTGAACATAACACTGAAACAATTCCACAGATACACAATAATAATTACTTCAATCTCTAGTGATAATATGGTCTATATCTGGCAAATATTGAGTGAAATTATTGAACAAATAGTGAATATATGGGGCCGGAGCGATAGCCCAGCAGGTAGGGCATTTGCCTTGCACGCGGCCGGCCCATGGCCAGGGTTTGATTCCCGGCATCCCATATGGTCCCCCGAGCACCGCCACAAGTGATTCCTGAGATCGAGCCAGGAGAAACCCCTGAGTATTGCCGGGTGTGACCCAAAAAGCAAAAAAAAAAAAAATAAATAAATAGTGAATATATGCCATAGAAATGTGATAAATGCTTAAGATCCAACAGAAAACTGTGAAGTGTTAATAAAAAGTTGTTTAGATAGAAGAATCAACACAATGAAAATAAACGTAATTGAACCTGTTTAATAGCCTTCAAATTCATAACAGTCACAAAAAGAATAGTAAAGTCACATTTTGTATATTCTATTCCTACTGAACAAGCATTATTACCTAAAAGGGGGAAATTATATTGTTAAAAAATCAACAAGTAAATAAAACAAAACAATTATTCAGTTTAATTAGGTCTGCTTCTGGAAATTTCCTCAATGTTGTATATACAAGAGAAAACAATGCCATATGGAAGAATATAAAGTGTCTGAAAGGATTAGCTCAAGTACTTGGGTATTTGAGATTTTCTCTCAATTATGGTCACTTAGTGGTACATAATTTTTATTTGTTAGTTATGTGTCATTTTCCTGCTCTGGCAGGAGCATTGCTGTTTGAAAAGAAACATCATGTTCTGGGATATCCAATATTGAAGAAAGTTCAATTTATTCTCTGAATGTAATATGTAAGAATAAAGGGTTCATGACTGTCTAGGGTGCTATTTTCTTAATATAACTTCCAAACTTTAGTTTTCTGAAGATAATTTTAAGGAATAGAGGGGAATCCAAGCAGCATTCCCTGGGGGTTCAGGACTGATTGGTTACAGCATTCCAAGAAAAAATGAAAATCTAAAAATGCTCAAGATTTGAATAAAATGATTTTGTATCTGCATGTAATCTATGCTTATCCTTCACATCCTAGAAATCATCTCTGAATCATATCTAATCTCCAGAATAATGTGACTTCTGTGTAAATAACTGTAATATGGTAATGTTTAAAAAAATAAGAAAAAGTTTTACATCTCCAGCATAGAGAAAAAATATGTTAGCTCTAACAAGGTAACAGATATTCTTTTTTTTTCTTTTTTATATATATTTTTAATTTAATTTTTTATTTGTACTTTATTATACCACCGTGATATATACAATTACAACATTGTTCATGTTTGGGGGTTTCCGGTCACATAGTGTTCCAGCACCCGCCCTCCACCAGTGCCCATTTCCCACCACCAATGTTCCAAATTCCCTCCCCTGTCCCATAGTCTGCCTCCATGGCAGGTTCTTTATCTCTTTCTCTCTCTTCTCCCTCCCTCTCTCTCTCTCTCTCTCTCTCTCTTCCTTCTCTTACATATTTTAGATTGCAATACATACACATAGAGGGCATCATGTTCATTTTTTTTGCCTGTATTTAATGCTCAGTTCTAGGTTGGTATTAGCCCTTTCGACATTTATTCACACATGTTTCCCTTCTCTGTCTTACCTAACCTCTGACTCCCACACGTTTGTGGTAATTTCCAGTTTTGGTAAGACCTCCTGATCCACGTTTCACCTGACACTGGATTTTGGTGTCATAATACGGATATATATATATGCTTATGTCATGCAAATAAATGCAGTCATTCTATATCTCTCTCTTTCCTTCTGACTAATTTCACTAAACACGATCCTTTCCATGTCCATCCATTTATAGGCAAATTTCATAACTTCATTTTTCCTAACAGCTGCGTAGTATTCCATTGTGTAGATGTACCACAGTTAATTTATCCAGTCATCAGTTCTTGGGCATACTGGTTGTTTCCACATTCTGGCTATTGTGAGTAGTGCTGCTATGAAAACACAAGTGCAGATGGTATTTCCGCTGTGTGGTTTTGGCTTCCCAGGGTATATTCCCAGGAGTGGTATGGCTGGGTCAAAAGGGAGCTCAATTTCTAGTGCTTGGAGGAATGTCCATATTGTTTTCCAGAAAGGTTGTACAAGTTGACATTCCCACCAACAATGTATGAGAGTCCCCTTTTCCCTGCATTCACACCCGTACTTGTTGCTTTTACCCTTTTGGATAAGGGCCAGTTTCTGTGGTGTGTGGTGATATCTCATTGTTGTTTTGATTTGCATCTCTCTGACGATTAGTGATGATGAGCATTTTTTTCATATGCATCTGGTCATTCAAATTTCTTCCTTGTCAAAGTTTCTGTTCATCTCTTCTCCCCATTTTTTACTGGGGTTGGCTGTTTTCTTCTTATATAGTTGTACCAGTGCCTGATATATCCTGGATATAATCCTGTCAGAACTCCTACCAGCAGACCAGGCTATCACAGCCCGGCTCATCGAGATCCACCCTGCAGCAGTCGTTTTTAAATCCGGCCCATGTATGCTGATCCAGAGACTTATAGACATGGGGCAGAGCTGCTACTGGCCTCCCCTGTGCCCAGCTTCTCATGAGGTGCCCACAAGGGATAGTGGGTTCTAGCCCTGGCCCGCCACCCCAGCAGAGCCTTGCAACAAGCCAGGCGACCCCTCACTCCATGAGGGCCTCCATTTTCCACATCCGACTTCCCCCTCGTCAGAACTCCACCGAGCAGACCAGCCTATCATGGCCCGGCTCTCCCACGGCCGTAAGCGGCTGCACAGTTCATCAATAAATGCTGGAATTAGAGATGACTACATGAGTATGCTACCCTCACGGCAGAGCCTGACATGCTAACTGTGTTGTATTTGATATGCCAAATACCAGTAACAATTATAGACCTCATTCCCATGACATGATGGAATAGTTTGAGGCTCTTTATGTTCCTGGAGCAAGCAGGTGCCCTTGGGCTCTACTCTGCATGAGACAGGACATATGGAGATATTACTGGTGCCTGCTCAAGCAAATCGATGATGAACGGGAAGACAGTGACAGTGATAAACCCTTATCAGATGGGTATTAGGTGAATATTCTTTCCCATTCTGTGGAATGTCTTTGAATCTTGGACACTGTTTCTTTCAAAGTGCAGAAGCTTTTGAGTTTCATGTAGTCCCATATGTTTATCTTTTCTTCTAGTTGCTTTGTTAATGGTGTTACACCTTTGAAGATCTCTTTAGCTTCAATGTCGTGGAGGGTTTTTCCTATATTTTCTTCAACATACTTTATGGATTTAGGTCTGATATTGAGATTTTTAATCCATTTTGATCTGATTTTTGTGCAAGGTGTTATAGACAGATCCAAACTTGTAGCTGTCCAGTTTTCCCAGCCCCACTTGTTGAAGAGGCTTTCCTTAATCCATTTTGGACTCTTTGCTCTTTTATCAAAGATTAATTGATCATGTCTTTGAGGGTGGATGTCAGGATACTCAACTCTATTTCATAGGTCCCCAGGTCTGTTTTTATTCCAATATCACGCTGTTTTAATTACTACTGTTTTGTAGTACAGTTTGAGTTTGGGAAAGGTGATGCCTCTCATTTTCTTTTTCCCAAGGATTGCTTTAGCTATCTGTGGGAGTTTATTATTCCATATGAATTTCATTAGTGTTTGGTCAATTTCTTTGAAGAGTGTTATGGGTATCTTTGTAGGGACTGCATTGAACCTGTACAAAGCTCTAGGGAGTATTACCATCTTGACAATGTAAAGTCTCCCCATCCATGAGAAATGGAATGTGTTTCCATTTCTTCATGTCCTATTTTATTTTTTGAATCAGTGTCTTGTACTTCTCTTTGTATAGGTCCTTTACACACTCGGTTAAGCTGATTCCTAGGTATTTGATTTTCTGTGGCACAATTGTGAATGGATTTGATTTCTTAATATTCCTTTCTTCTCTTTCGTTATTTGTATATAGGAAAGTCACCAAATTTTGGGTATTGATTTTGTACCCTGCCACTCTGCTATAAATATCTATTGTTTCTAAAAAGTTTTGGGGTCGATAGTTTAGGGTTCTCTAGGTATAATATCATGTCATTTGCAAATAATGATAGCTTGATTTCATCCTTGCCTATCTGGATGCCCTTAATGTCCTTTTCTTCTCTGATTGCTATGGCGAGTACTTCCAGTACTATTTTGAATAAAAGAGGTGAGAGGGGGCAACCTTATCATGTTCCTGATCTTAAGGGAAGGATTTCAATGTTTTCCCCATTGAGAATGATATTCGCTGTGGGTTTTTGGTAGATGGCTTTGCTATATTGAGGAAGGTTCCTTCAATTCATATTTTCTGGAGGGTTTTAATCATGAATGGGTGTTGTATCTTGTCAAAAGCTTTTTCTGCATCTATTGATATGATCCTATGGTTTTTATTTTTTCTCTTATTGATATGATGTATTATGTTGATTGACTTGCAAATGTTGGCCCATCCTTGCATTTCCGGGATGAATCCTACGTGGTCATGATGTATGATCTTTTGATTAGTTTTGGATTCTATTTACTAGTATTTTGTTGAAGATCTTAGCATCTGTGTTCATCAAGTAGATTGGTCTGTACTTTTCTTTCTTTGTGTTTTCTCTCCCTTCTTTGGGTATCAGGGTGATATGTGCCTCCTGTACGATTTTTTGGGAGTGTTTCTCTTTCTGCTATTTCCTGAAGAGCTTGAACAGGACAGGCAGTAGGTCCTCCTTAAAGGTTTTGTAGAATTCACTAGTGAGCCCATCTGGATCTGGGCTTTTGTGTTTGGGCAGACTTTTAATTATTATTTCAATTTCCTCAATGGTGATAAACTTATTCAGGTATTGGAGTCTTCTTGTTTCAATCGTGGGAGGTTATAGGACTTCAAGAATTTTTCCATTTCTTCTAGGTTCTCATGTTTCATAGCATACAGGTTCTCAATGTACCCTATACATATTCTTAAGTAATAAAGTAAAAATATATCACATTAATATAAAACTTGCTGTAGTATTTATGAAGATAAATAAGAAAGGACAGGTGACAGATGTTGCTCAGACCCTCCACACAGCATAGGTATGTTTGACTTTTAGAATGGTCCTTTGGTGCTCCCTGAAAGGAATACACGTTCCATGTATGAATTCTGAGACCAAAACTTCTGTCAGTCCGAAATGCTAAATTTTCTTTCTTAGAATACACACACACACACCTACATGCAAACACTCATATGAATAATAATGATATGGAAATGGCAACAATCAACTTAATAATATACCTGTCAAGAGGCAGGCCAAAAATGGCAGATGGTTTGTGACATTGGGTGGGATTGGTATTGGATATTCTATTCCTGAAACTCATCTATGAACATTTTATGAATCACAGTGCTTTCATAGTTAAGTTTATTTTTTTGGGGGAGTTACACCTGGCAATGATCAGGGGTTACCTTTGGTTTTGCACTTAGGAATTATTCCTGGTGGTATTTGGGGGACCATATGGATCAAAGCCGGGTCAGCCGAGTGCAAGGCAAACACTCTACCCATTGTAATAATAGCTCCAGACCCTTAATTTTTTTAAAAAAGGAAAAATCAATGATAAATGATGTTAATATATAATGAATACTCAAAATGTAAAATAGATGTTTATTTAGATTTAAATATTGCCAAATTGCAGTATATAGTTTCAGGCAAAATCCTAACAAACCGTAGTTGTAAAGAAGAAACACTGGAAATTTTCATGGAATAAAGGAAGATAAGTGATTAAGGAAAGCATTTAATTAGTATTACACAATATGCTTAAACTGTTCCTGGCTGGTGCAATTGGTTATGATTCTATTCTTCATCAAAAATCTATTAGCATTTGTCTTTATTTTTTTTTTTTTGTTTTTGTTTTTGTTTTTTTTGAAGTTAAAATAGGTTTTATTAAGGAGGTTTTAGGAGAGGGGGAGGGCAGAGAAAGTAAGAGAGAGTAACGCGCCCAAGGGAGAACGCTGGCTACTGCAAAGACAGAGAGCGAGTAAAAGAGAGAGTACACATCTCAAGAGGGGAGATGCAGGCAACACACGTGCTCAGGCACCACATGTGCTCGGCCGCATGGGCTCAGGAAGCATGTGTGTCCATGCAGCATGTGCGCCCAGGCAACATGTGTGCCCAGGCAGCATGTGCGCCAGCATTTGTCTTTATGATGAGAATGTCTATTCTTCTACTGGGTTCTTAAAAAATGGTCTGTGAAACAATTGCTCTTTGACTCAGTCCAAAGGTCCTTTGATCACTTGACATCCCATTATTTGTTGATTTTCTCAGGAGGGCCCCAGTAATGTTTCCCATTGTCCCTGTCACATGCCAGTATAGACCTATGGCATCTGCTTGCTCCAGGATGGTCCTTAACTCAATGCAAACAAACAATAATCAGGTTTTTCCATGACAACTGTGACTCTAATTTAAAAACAACTGTTTTTCTCCATAGTTAAGAAAGAGAAATAATAGCTGAGGTAAAGAAATGCATACTTGGATTATGTAACAAGGGAAAAGCATTATTACATTAATGTCTCTAGAGAGACTTGAAAGAGACATTGTTTCTTCACACAATTATGCTGCACACTGCCAAGAACAAGTATGCTTTTGGAACCAGAGTCAAATTTACTGCTGAAAAGTTAAAGAGATGTTGACTTAGTCAACATTTTTATCAAATGATTTAATAATATTATAGATCAATGACAGATTAGTTTGACAGATGAGTCAAAATAATGGCGACAACGACTTTTGTTGGGCTATTTTTCCCTTTTTAAAAAATGTTATATGTACTATAATGATGTATTGGGTTTGAACACCCTGTTTGGCTAGGGCTTCGATGACTGCTTCAGTTCAAACCCAAGACATCAAGATCCTTCGTGAGCTGTATTACGGATTCACCAGCAGGATCTCACCATTCTACAAAGAAGTGATCATTGATGTCAAAAGAGGGGGTTCGACAGGGTGATACCATTTCACCAAAACTCTTCAGTGCCACCCTCGAGAACATCATGCAACAATTAGAATGGGAAGGAATGGGAGTGAAGATAGATGGTCGGCAACTACACCACCTCCTCTTCGCTGATGACATCGCTCTAATAACACCAAATATTAGCCAAGCGGCACAAATGCTGGCTGACTTCACCAAGAATGTGGAAAGACAGGTCTACAGCTGAATCTAAAGAAAACTATGTTCATGAAAAATGAACTAGTTCAAGAGGGCTCATTCACTCTCAATGGAACAAACATCTCTGAATGCAGCAGTTATGTGCACCTAGGTCGAGAAGTCAACATGATGAATGACCTAAAACCTGAGCTGTGCAGTAGGAAGAGAGTGGCATGGAATGCCTTCAAAGGCATCGAAGAAATAGCAAAAAGGACAAAGAACCTCTGGCTCGAGGCACATCTCTTTGACCCCACTGTTCTCCCTGCATTAACATACGCCTCAGAGACCTGGGCCCTATGAAAGGAGGGATGGGATTGCTATTTGGGTCTCCCAAAGAGGAATCGAAAGAGCTATGCTTGGAATATCACGCCTCACTCAAGTGAGAGAAGGAATCCAGAGTTCAGACCTCCCTTCGCTATTCCAGAATCAGGGACGCTATCTCATTTGCCAAGGCATTGAAAAATCAGATGGGCTGGACATGTAATGCGATTTGGAGATGACTGCTGGACTAGAGCCATTACCGACTGGATCCCACGGGATGTCAAAAGGTCACATGGCCGCCCACCCACAAGATGGTCAGACTTCCTTGTCAAGACCCTGAAGGAACGGTTTGAGGCTCTTCATATTCCTGAATCAACCAGATGCCATTGGGCTACATTGGCACGTGATAGGGTTCAATGGAAACATTACTGGTGCCCGCTTGAGCAAATCGATGAATAATGGGATTCAAGTGATCAAGTGTACTATAATGAAGGCAGTTCCTAGAAACTATCTAATGGACTATTTAAATATGTAGACACTATATAGTATACAGCTCATTGTAAATAGATTCTTGAAAGCAAAAAGTTATGATTGCTATTTTCTATTATATTATTACTATTATTATTATTATTATTATTAGTAGTAGTAGTAGTAGTAGTATTGTTACTACTACTACTATTATTTTGGGCGCACACCAGGCAGGGCTCAGGGATCATTCCTGACAGAGCCCAGGAAAACATATGGGAGACCTGTGATCTAACCCAGATTGGTTGCTTGCAAGGCAAACAATTCACCAGCTGTACTGTATGCCCCTGATCTTAGTTATAATGGGCACACTGAAATTATTCCTTTCATGCCATAATATGCAGTATGCAAATCTATATTACATAAACTATAATTATCAGGTTTGTGAATTATCTTCTAGAAGGAATGAAAATGATGGTAGTTGCCTGGAAAGATTAAGGAATTTCAGTAGATGCAGTCAACAATTTACTGAATCAAATGGATTCTACAAATCCTGATAGAAGATGAAAGTTTGCAATTCTAGAAAAGGGCACCAATGAGAAGCTGTACTAGATTTTGCATTTACTAATTCAAAGGTGAATTTGCAAATTCAAATGAACACACAAATTAGATTGAACAGTAATTTTCATAATAGATTTAATTCAGGAACAAATTATTTTATTTTAAGGTTGAGTTTTGGTGCATTTCACATTATGAATGTTTATTTTGCAATAAGTAAATATTTCAAAGAGATCAAAGGAATTATGAATAAGTAAATTTTGTACAAGTGTTACACATGTAATATACAATAATATAAGCAAATTAGCTATAAATGCAGATATAAACATGATAATATTGAGAAAAGACTAATGGCAGTAAATATAATTATAATGCAATTCTTCTAAACTTCTAGGACTATTCTTTTTTTTTTTTTGCTTGTTGGGTCACACCTGGCGATGCTCAGGGGTTACTCCTGGCAGTGCTCAGGGGGCCATATGGGATGCTGAGGATCAAATTCGGGTCGGCCACATGCAAGGTAAACTCCCTACCTGCTGTGCTATTGCTCCAGCCCCCTAGGACTATTCTAAATCAAACAAAACTTAGAGAAGTGCATAGTGCATACCAGGAAAGTTTATAAAGAAAATAAATGACTTTAGGATAGTGATTAAATATAGTGATATAAGAAGATAAACAGGATTTTTAAGTGTTGTTAATATTCAAACTCCTTAAATGGTTGCTGTTTTACGTACACTGCTAGGTAATGTATGTATTTTTATTCATTAGTTTTTACTTTTTCTTTCTTTCTTACTCCCTTCCTTTATGTTGGAGAGGGCAATATTGAGACTATGTGTTCAGAAGTTTCTCCTGCTTCTGTGCTCAGGGGTCTCTTAGAGAGGTGTTCAGTGACCATATGTAGTTCCTGGGATCAAATCAGAACCAGCGATATGCAGGGAAAGCCTCTTAATCCTCTACTATGTCTTCAGCTCAGTGTATTAGCTTTTAATCCCATAAATAAATACTTGTTTATGAAATATGAGAATTCCATGAGAATGAGAAGAAAATGCCATGTACTATGGTGCAGAATAGAGTCATAGAACAAGGATATTGTTTTAGTCAGATCTGTTCTATTGCAGCTTGAGGGTCAAAGGAGAGACATGAGGTCAAGAAATGTTTTATTGTCAACTGGTAGATTGAAAGACGGCAAATCATGTCCTCGAAACAACCAACTTGTCTGTATGGCAACAAGATGAAGGTTTCTGCTTAAGTTTTGACCTCTCATTCTTAAGATCAGGGACCATTCTCAATATTTTGAGTCACCAATAACCAGAGAGATTTTATGACTTCTAGTTTTGAAGTCAACTCTTAAGTTCTTTGTCCCATCATTACTTTCTTTATTACTTAATTTTAATTAACATCTCAAGGTGTTGCAGGTGTGACTGTGTGCCCAGCTGCATCGGCAGGTGGCAGACAGGAGGCAGACTTGTCTACCCAGTGCTCTGCCACATGGGCCCTGGATGGTTGAAGGTCTGACATAGAAAAAAACTGGGCCCCCTGGGATGAACCCAGAGCCACGGCAGAGCTTGGCAAGCTACCCATGGTGTATTCAATATGCCAAAAACAGTAACAATAATGGACCTCATTCCCAAAGTATGGAGATGTTACTGGTGCCCACTGGAGTAGACTGATGATCTACAGGAAGATAAATGACAAGTGACAATTACTTAATTTTGATTTTGCTATTTCACTGCTCTTTATAACTATTCTTAGAACACAGAAAAGGTAAAACTCAAAATTTATCAGATTGAAATATTCATAACGAATCTATCATAAGTCCTTAATTTAAAGCCAGAAAATCATTTAGACTCTTCTCTGGGAAGAGTAAATGAAACCTTCTTTCTGAACTATTGGCAGGCTTCTATTTGGAACCACACACTGCTTCCAGTGATCTTTATGTCATCACTGTTCAAAACTCATTCCTGCAGATGTTGGTTCCTGCTTTTGCAGACATTTAAACCAAACTGACTTTCTAATTTGCATAAACTGTCAACAAGTCTTGCTTTAGTGTAATTCCTGCCAGAGCATTCCCTACAGTAAATGGAACAGTGAGTGGGAATAGGTTTTACTTTCGTGTGATTGTGTAGCCCAAGACCTAAGTAATTTTGTTATCATTTTAAATAAATTTAGGGTGCTCTATCTTAGAGAATGAATGTTTAGTATGAAGAAAAAACACATTTTTGGAGACAGTTTTATTTCATTCTCAAAGGCTCTGAAATATAATGTGCAATAAATGGGCAACAAACCATCAGAGAGCAGAGTGAATGACATTCAAAGCAAACACTCCACAGCCTCATCAAAAATGTGCGGAAATGACAACAGTGAATGCATGTGAGAAGTTTAATTTAGTCTCCTAAGTGACCTTGGTCATTTGACTGGGTGCTGTCTTAGACAGTATTTTTAAGTATATTTATGAATGCCTAAAGCAGGAGACAGAAAAAAAATCTTCAAACAGCTACCCTGAAGATTTCTTGGATTAGGAAAGAAATGAAAAAGACTGGTTTGGCTCATTAATAATTCAACATCTTTCTGATTTTAAAATCCCCTCCAGTCAAAATCTAGATTTTCTTTTTTTCTCCCCAAAAAATCTTATTAGTAGAGCTTTAAGGCATTAGTGAAATGTTTATAAAGATGGTTTCTTTTATTTGTGTTAAAACTGTACCCTTCCATATGCCTCTTCTAATTTGTCTGAAAACTCCAGACTGGACGGCACCTGTGTGTAGCACATTCTTCTGTTATTGATTTTTCTTTAGCTTGCTGCCTCGCTGTTTGCTAATGCACATTATGTGACTCTGATGAAAACCATTTCATATAACCTACAGATAAATTGCTTGATTTTCTATTTTATTTCTTGCTAAAACTGTTGTCTAAACTTGTAGAAAAATAAAACCTGTATTAAAAATACTTCACATCACATATTTTATTACATTAGAAATCATGTGTACATCTCTTTCATTTATAATACCTCTGAATATTGTTACCCTTATATAAATATGACTATAACTCATATCACATAATATAGTATGTGGAGATATATGATTAGTCAGACACTTAGGTGCATTATATATGATCTTCCAATCAACTGAACATCATTATTTAAGTCTTAGCCACTAAGCACTTACTTGTCATAAATTATACACTAAAAATTTTGTCAAACAAGTCTTTACAGAAAGATGCATTCGATCTTGTGGATTTTGCATAAAAATGTAAGCATCTAAGGCACAGAAAGTGTTGTATGGATGACTGTACTATGGCACATGATTATAGGTATTATTTCTCCCAGGTATGTGGAATTAGCACAGTTATACAGGAAGGCACAATGTCTATTGTTGGGGACGCCACTGGGGTCCCCAACAGTGCCGGGAAGCGAAGTTCCCTTCTACCTCCAAAGCCGGGTGGGGAATGGATGAAGACTCAGGAATCCGATGTAGTTTTAAAAGGCTTTGCTTATCACAGGTTCATGCATACAAATCAGCAATAGGAAAACCCGGCTTGAACCCCAGCCACGTGTAGGCCAAAATGGCGGCCACCACGGGTAAAGGCCCTGTAAAGAGGAGACAAAGACAAGACTCCCAAGAAGGGTGTGAGCTCACAAAGAGACAGTCCAAAAAGAGAGAGGAGAGAGGAAGCAGGCTGGTTTTATACCCCTGCAACTCAGACCTCCCACTATTATGGGAAGCAGGAAGGGTCAGATGCCCTTAGGTAATTTCTCCCAGCACCTCACCTAGGCCCTATTATATGCTAATGTTTTGAGCCAAGATCTGCCTGGAAATGCCTTTATAGGGTAGAAAAGGGGGTTGCTGAGATGGCATGTCTCTGTACCAAAGACTAATACTAATGCCAGTTAAATATTTCTCCAAGCCTTCACAAGAGTCTCGTCTACTACATAGTAGTTTTGTATTTTAGTTGCCTTTGAGTTATCAGGGGCAAACAAGCAAGTTATGCTTGCTTGCTTGCTTGGAGGCAAACAGCATTTCTCTCTGGTTTAATTACTTAGAGATCCAACGTGACCAGGCAAATATGCTGGTAAGATCTAGCTAGTCCCATGATTCTTGTGGTAGCATGAGAAAATATTTATACCAGCCAGTACAGAATACATGGTCAGATAAACTGCCACATTTAAACTACCCCCTTATCTACGAAGTGATTTGCAGGAGGCAATCTAGGGCAGATGCAGAGGCTTTTAGGCTTTTACATGTTCTGCAACAGTCTATACTCAGTTATCCAAAATGACAAGAATTAGATCAAGTAATTGTGGATAAATTTGTTGGATCAGAGGAAATTTATCATTCGAATAGACTTTAAAAAGTATAAACACTTAAGAATGGTGCAGTAATAAATTATGTTTCATGTGAGGTTTTGCCATTTAATAATATATCATTTTTCACGTATAAACATGCAAGCCTAAAATGATATATTGTACTTAAGCAACATTTATTAATTAAACATATATATAATTTGGTCTTTTTTAGTTAGAGGAAAAATTAAGGAAGATGTTTGTAACTATATATATATATATATATATATATATATATATATATATATATTTGCTTTTTTTGGGTCACGCCCGGCAATGCTCAGGGATTACTCCTGTATCTGCACTCAGGAATTACTCCTGGCGGTGCTCAGGGGACCATATGGGATGCCGGGGATCGAACCCAGGGCGGCAAAGGCCGGCTGCGTGCAAGGCAATCACCCTATCTGCTGGGCTATCGCTCCGGCCCTGTAACCAGATATTTACTTCACAACTATGAAAGAGTTCCATCTAATGCAGGGAATGTATAATTTTCTGGTGGTTCTCATTTACAACTTGCATTATGATATTATTTACAGTTTCACCTCCCATTGTAGATGGCAAGACTCTTGAGGATTACATTGATATCCAATTATTTTTGCTTGTCTTCTTATCTAACCCAAAGATTATACAGCATGGGGTTAAACTTGAATGAACAAGTTGTAGCAAATGGACAAATATTCTTAGCTTATTTAGAATTAGGTATTTTGTGTTTTTAAAGAGAGATAGGTGTGACCACCATATTTACTCTATTTTCCAAAATGTCCATGAAGGGCATTCAAAACATATTATTTCTTTGCTTTCCTAACTTCTTTAAACATAGTTAACCTAATCCTAAAGGGAAAGCATTAATCAATAATGCATCAGTGATAACCTCTATTTCACTGTTTCCTTCTATGTTGCATATTGTAATCTCTTTGAGTAATACTCAATTCGTACAATCCTCAGACAAGCCTAGACATAGCAAAGCGACAAAATCCTATTTGTTTTCCTGAGCCAATTCACCCTCCATCTGTGTTTATTTTTAGACATAAAAGCTTATATCTGAGAGGAAGAAATCTAAATCTTTCAAATGCTCTCTTTATCTGCCACCCCTCAGGTAAGCACACAAATGAAAAACCACAAATAATCACATTTATCACAAAGTAATACATGAACTGACAATCCTCTAAAAATTGGTATTTAAACAACCTTCAAATGGGAAGCTTGATAATTCATGTTTCTGTATTGGGATACAGTTATTTACCTGAAGCAGTGATGTTATCTTTTTGTCTTGTACTTGATTACACAATTAAGTGTGTGAATGATTGATTAGCATATATTACTTACATGTTTATATTATTTGAAATTCATATGTTTATATTATTTGAAAGCATAAATTGTTTCCTGTTTACTTTCTGGAATCTCAGTTTTTCACTCAGATTTAAAAATTTCAAAAAATATAATATATTAAAAAGCTAATAGAATTTTATAAAAAAAAAACCAAACAAACTTTGAAAAAAATGGTAAATAGTAAACCTAATTTCCCACACCTCCCATTTGCAGTATGGTAAAATAAGAATTGATACTATAAATGATACCATGCAATGACTAAAACTCAGTCAAAAATACTAACTACACTTACATACTAACAACTTCTATTTCCAGCAAGAAGAAAATACAGCACCTAGCTGGTATAGGAAATCTCCCTTTAAAACTCACATAGCAGAAACTTGGGCACTCTATAGTAGTACCTTATATTTTAGGTTCAAGTATGCATTTATTTATTGAGTTACCTCTTGCCTATAGATTCTTTGCAACACAGAAGATATTCTATCAACTATTTATTTTATCTAAAATGTTATGCAAGAAATAAGGAGAGAGTAACCAAATTTCTGATGCATCAGTTTACAGATGTTTATAATGGCAAACAGGATGCAACTGGTCCTCCTACAAACTTTATTTACATAAGACTGTAAAAGATCATCTCACAAACCCCTATGAAAGCACCGAGGATCATCTATCCCACTATCACTCACATTCACACTTGCACACACAATTCAGTCAGTCTTTCCAATTAGATGATATAATAGGCCTTAGCCAGATAGCAGAAATAACTGAAAAGCTGTTAAATAAAAGAGCTTTAACAAAGAATACTTCTCATGATTGACATGCCAATCTTTCATGCCTTCTATGAAAATCTGGAGCTTATTAAATAGGTTAAAACAGTACCATAAATAAATTTCCATTTCAAAGCAATTTTTTATTATAATCCATCCGAGTTACATTGATAAAATTGATATACAAAGTCTAAACTATGCATGCATGCTGGATCTTTGCTAGTTAAATGTACAGATAAATGCATACGAGTGACAATTCCTTTTTAGGCATGATTTTTTGTAGAGCTTATTTGATAAAACAAACATCTGTGAAGTACTATATAAGCAAATAATTATTTACTTTGTTTTACCATTATGAAGATAGTAAGTTTGCTGTGAAAAAAATACAAGAGTAAAATAAAATAACAGAAAATAGTACTTATTGTTTTTAGGGAAAAAGATACTCTTTGCTCAATGTGATACTTTTCTCACTCTCGTATGTACATCATATTTTGCTATAGTTAAGTTGTAACACTTGTTTATACTGCAAAGCAAATAGTTTAGCATATTTACAGATTCAACAAAAACTTCCTAGCATATCCTCTCCTTGCCAAATAGTCTTCTGTGCATTTGCAATACATCAGCCAAAATAAAAAGAAACCAGAAAATATTTTTGTCCACATAAAACTAAATATCTGAGACCAACAAAAAAGAGCAAAATTAGATAAGAAAAAAACATATAAGGAAAACAAATTAAGTGTGGCAAATGACAAGGAGCTAGAGAAAGAGAGGGACTTTAAAATATTCTTGCAAAAGATGGACTGCCAAGGAGCCAGAGAGATATAGTTTAGGCATTTAGGGGCAAGCCTTGAGTGTGATAGAGCCCAGTTCAGTCACCAGCATTTCATGGTTTATATTCCTTGAGAACTGCTGGGGTGGCACAGGCCATCTCAGGTATCAGTACTGAATATTTGGACCCTCATGTTGAACTACCAGTCAGGTTGGTCAAGGAACCTTGGTTCTCTTAAGCACTGCTTTGGAGGCATCCCACTCCATCCCCCTGCCGCCACCCTCCTCTCCCCCACACACATATGCTGATTAATGACAGAAAAAAGGCATAACTGAGAAGTCCACTTTTGATAACTGTTTTGAAGGAAGTTACAGAATAAGTAACTTCCTTTAAAGAAAGATGTGGAAGTAGAAAAGCACTTCTAGAAGGGGGTTCAAAGGGGTGGGCAAGATCAGCATTAGCACCAGTCCTTCGCACAGCCTACACACATAATAGACAGACACAAATTTGCAGATAAAGCCTGAGCCTCTGAAACCCACATACTAAGAATCTACACTAATCTCACACAAATAATCCACACTAATCTCTTAAAGATCACCATTGAGTTTAGAAGGGTGTGGGAAGGAAAGGTATGGAAAAATGCTGCAAAGCTACAGTAATCTTAGAAGCATTTTTTTCTTATATAATTTTTGGAGCATTTTTTTCTTGAGTTAGCACACATTCAATTTGAAAAAATAAATTATATAAAGGGAGTTTATATAGCACAAATGGCTGTTGTGCTGTTTCCCAGATTTGTTATTATCATTATTATCTTCTCCTCAACCTTTGTTCTTCCTCAATTATTTGATCAACTGAAATATATTTATACATATGTAATATGTTAAACAACAACTGATGTTTTAATTTTATATCTCAAGGGAATATGGAGTTGTTGAATTAATATTTAAAAAAAGATTATAGCAATTGAAAAATGTGATATTTGAAACTAAGACCACAGAAGGCATACAAATATTAGTAACATTTCAGTTTTTATTTGAGATATATGTAAAATATGTGTTTATGTTTTATAAATATATCTTATTACATTTATGTATCAAAATTATTGATATCGGAGGCAAGGTATAAAAATTAACTAAGATTCTGAAAATTGAAAGAGTTAATACAATGTTCATTTTGATTGTTTGAAACTGCCAGGCTCTGTTAGAATTAATGTCACAATTTTAGTGAGAGATTAGTGAATACAGTTCTTTAGTCATATGTATAACACATAATATAAACTAAAAGAGATTTGAGCAGAATTACTGTATTAATGGAGTTTGATAAAGTGAAACATAATTAATTTGATGTTGCATCCAAGAAAGTGAATGTAATTAATTACTACTTGCCATGAAGTTTAAGTAGAATTAGGAAGAAAGTGAGAGATCAGACTAAGAGAATGAAAATGTAAATGTTTAGGATCAATGAATTTTATATCTCAGGAGAGTGTGGGTTTTTTTTAATTCATATTAAAAAAAGATTAAAGATAATTGAAAAGTGAGATATTTGAAACTAAGTTCACAAAGGGCATACAAACATTAGTAACACATTAGTTGTTATTTGAATAATGACAATATCTCCATTTTTTTGTATAACTTAACTTTATTCTATGGTAAAATTTTTCCTACTTGTTTAATATGCATAAGTTTTAGAAACTAATACCACCGTCTCCAAATATGCAATATCTTCTCTTAGGCATTTAGTCTTATCCTCTTCATCACTGAGCATTCCAAATTTATAAATGGACAACTTGAGGAAAACAATCATACACCTTTCTGTAACCACCTAACTTAAAGTTCTCTCTACTCAATTCCCTGGATATATCAAGAGTGTGTATGCACACATTTGGTGTTTTTACCCTTATTACCTTCATTTGCTTTTTCTTGAATCACTTATAAAGACTTTAAAATATTTTAAATTAAAAAGAATAATGTTATAACTTTATTATATTTTTTAGATTATTTGTCTAAACAGATAGGTTTTGATTGGTAAGATGCCCTTTATAAATGCTCTCTGTGTGGCAAAATTTTCCATATTTGGACTCCCCTCTTGTCAGAACTCCACCCAGCAGAAGAGCTGTTCACAACCTGGCTCATGAAGACCCACCCTACAGCAGTCTTTTTTCAAGCCCAGCCCAGGTATGCTGATCCAGAGACTCACATACATGGGGCATAGCTGCTACTGGCCTCTCCCTCTGCCCAGCTGATCATGAGGCGCCCTGGAGGGATGGTGGGTTCTAGCTCTGGCCTGTCACCCCAGCAGAGCCTCACAAGAAGCCAGAGGACCCTCTCACACCATGAGGGCTGCCATTTTCCACATCCATACTCGCCCTCTCATTAGAACTCCACCCAGCAGAAGAGCTGATCACAGCCCGCCTTGAGCGCCACTTGTGACTGCCTGGTTCATCAATAAATGCTGGAGATCAGAGATGACTACTAGAGTATCTCACCAGCACGGCAGAGCCTGGCAAGCTACTAGTGTCGTATTTGATATGCCAAACACCAGTAACAAGTATAGACCTCATTCCCATGACCTGATGACTGCTTTGAGACTCTTTATGTTCCTGGAGCAAGCAGATGCCCTTGGGCCCTATTAGCATGTGACAGGACATATGGAGATGCTACTGGTGCCTGATAGAGCAAATAGATGATGAACATGAACATGAAGACAAGTGATAGAAGTGATAAAAGTGGCAAAATAGACCTTCAGGAATAAAAAAAAACGAATAAATTAATTAAAAAGAGCAAATATTTTAAAGATCTCAGAATTCCTTTCACTCACTTCATGGTATCTTTGATTTAAAAGATGTTTTTATTAAAAAAGTTTATGAACAATTTATTGAATTATAAATGCCATCCTTTCCCCCTGCATTTGCTGTATTTTATGATCATACACATGTGAACTTCCACCAAAAATTCAGTTGCTGACTAAATTATCTGAAATATACATGTAAGTTATTTGAAATATACATTGACTTACATAGGTTTAATTATCTGAAATACACATGATATATATATATGTATATATATATATAAATTTTACTCAGTAAGAAGATTATCTTACTCTTGCTTGTGGAGGTACAGTAACTTTGAATACCTATAGCACTTATATAAGCACGATTGTTGCCAAAATATTATAGTAGTATTACCTTACTATTATTAAAAATTTAAGATTATAATAAGTAGATTAAAACCACAAAACATTTTTATTTATAAATTTCTGGACCTGAATTTCAATTTTGCTGTGATTGATTTTGTTTTTATTTGCTTGGGGGTCACTCACAGTAATCCTCAAGACTAACTTCTGGCTCTGTGCTCGGAAATTACTCCTTGTGGTGTTCAGGAGAACATATGAGATGCCAAGGAGTTAACCCCAGTGGGCTATGTGCAAGTGCCTTACCTGCTGCACTATCTCTCTGGTTCTTTCTTTTAAACGGAGATGATCTGAGATATATTTACAAAGTTCTCTTAAGTAAAATTATTATAAAATGCCAAAAGAACCCATAGAATTCCTGTTTTCCCTAGAAGAAAAAAATATATTCTTTGAATGCTACTTTGCTTATTGTCTCTTGATCATTGATTTTAGAAAACTGAGAATATCTTTTAAAGTAGTTATTTTCAAAAACAGACACATTTGAAAGTAGGTTTTTATTGCCCACTTGAACTGGATGAATTCTAGCACACAGAATGAAATAGAGTTTACAGGTGTCATTTACATTGGCATTAAATTGGTAAGACTCACAGAATTCTCTCATCTGAGAGCTTTGCTTGCCAATATAAAGCACAATCTTTGGATTATATTCACTCTCTACTGATCGTGCTCAGATGAAAATTCAGTCTTTCAAACTAATAAAATCTCATAGTCTAGACATTAATGTCTCATGTCAAAATGACAATAAAGGCTTTGAAGTACCTTCTGGAGAAAAACCCCTAAGTTTTCATTCAAACCTGGTACATATTTCAAAAGATTGACTAATGCTCAATGTCATTTTAGTTGCTTTCTTATACAGTCTCTATTTTGTTATATAGTTTAAGTAAAAATTTTAAGTGGAAATGGAAGGTAATGGAGCAATGCTAGATCAACAAGTTAGCTTTAAACCTGGCTCAACAAGTAGGAGGCCAGTATAATTGATACTGGAAATATCTGGGGGGTAGGAAATAGTAAGATATTAAAGTAAGGCCTCCAGTCAGCTAATTATTGGACAGACAAGAAGTTTCTGTTTAATTTATCATAAGTGTGCTGGAAGATGGCAGGAAAACCTCAGTTCTCACCAAATAGGAGAACTAAAGAAAGCCAAAGGCATGTAGAGACACTGGGAGGTAAGCTTAGGGCCCCAAGAGAAATACTACAAAAGTACAAACCAAGATGGCTGCAGGTTAGTGAAGCACTTTGAGAGAACAAAACCAAGCATGAGACACCAGCATGGACCAGTGTTATAGCTATCTAGTGACTAGCTCAGCCCAAGGTTTTGTATGTGGGAACCACAAGGGTATCAAAGAGGAATCAGTGAGGAATCAGCTTGAGGTTTGAACTCACATAGAGGGGTCCCAAAACTACCCTCTTCGAGTTGTTCATATGTCATAATATTCAGAAACAAATATATATCATTTAACTGCTCATTCAACAAATTCAGTCTACAACCAACAACATTATCTATATGGGCCCGCAAATTTTTTTTCAGACAATAACTTTATTTTTTATTATACCACCATGAGATACACAGTTACAAAGATGTTCATAAGATGTTCATATTTAGGTTTCAGTCATACAGTGTTCCAGCACCTATCCCTCCACCAGTGCCCATTTATCACCAGCAATGTCCCTGATTCCCCCCCTCCCCCGGCCTGCCTCTGTGGCAGGTTCTTAATTTCTCTTTCTCTCTCTTTTTTTTTTAATTTTTTATTTTTACAATTAAAAAAGATATACAATTAAAAAGTTCATATTTGGGTTTTTGGTCATACAGTGTTCCAGCACCCATCCCACCACCGGTGCCCATCGCCCAACACAAACGCCCCCGGTTCCCTCCCTCCTCCCCCAGCCCTGCTCCATGGCAGGTTCTTTATTTCTTTCCCTTTCTCTCTCTTTCTCTTTTCCTTCCCTCCAGACTATGGATTACAGAACATACATTAAAGGGTTGTCATGTGTATCTTTTTGCCTCTATTTAATGCTCAGTTCTAGGTTGGCATTAGTACCCTCGACAATTGTTAGCACACTGTTCCATTTTCTGTCTTACCTAGCCTCTGACTCCCACACGTTTGTGATAATTTCCACCTTTGACCAGACCTCCTGATATATGTTTCACTTGACCTTGGATATTGGTATCTTAATATGTACATATATATTTATGTTATGCAGATAAATGCAGTTATTCTGTGTCTGTCTCTCTCCTTCTGGCTAATTTCGCTCAACATAATCTTCTCCATGTCCATCCATTTATAGGCAAATTTTATAACTTCATTTTTCCTAACAGCTGCATAGTATTACATTGTGTAGATGTACCAAAGCTTTTTATCCAGTCATCGATTTTCGGGCACTCTGGTTGCTTCCAGATTCTGGCTATTGTGAATAATGCTGCTATGAACATAAAAGTAGGGATGGTGTTTCCGCTGCGTATTTTTGGTTTCCCAGAGTAGATTCCCAGGATGGTATGGCTGGGTCAAATGGGAGTTCAATTTCTAGTCGTTTGAGGAATGTCAATATTGTTTTCCAGAAAGGCTGTACCAGCCGGCATTCCCACCAACAATGGATGAGTGTCCCCTTTTCCCCACATCCACGCCAGCACTTGTTGTTCTTGCTCTTTTGAATATGTGCCAGTCTCTGTGGTGTAAAGTGGTATCTCATTGTTGTTTTGATTTGCATCTCTCTGATGATTAGTGATGATGAGCATTTTTTCATATGTTTTTTGGCCATTCGAATTTCTTCCTTGCTGAAGTTTCTGTTGGATATTGGTATCATAATATGTACATATATATTTATGTTATGCAGATAAATGCAGTCATTCTGTATCTGTCTCTCTCTCCTTCTGGCTAATTTCGCTCAACATAATCTTCTCCATGTCCATCCATTTATAGGCAAATTTTATAACTTCATTTTTCATGAAGGAAAATGAAGGGGGAGATTTCTTCTCCCTCATTTTTGATGGGGTTGTTTGTTTTCTTCTTGTAAAGTTCTACCAGTGCCTGATATATCCTGGATATTAACCCCTTATCAGATGGGTATCTGGTGAATATATTCTTTCCCATTCTGTGGACTGCTTTTGTATCTTAGTCACTGTTTCTTTTGAGGTGCAGAAGCTTTTTAGTCTCAGGCACTCCCATATGTTTATCTTTTCTTCTAGTTGCTTTGTTAGTGATGTTTCACCTTTGAAGATGCCTTTAGCTTCAATGTCGTGGAGGGTTTTTCCTATATTTTCCTCAATGTACTTTATGGATTCAAGTCTGATATTCAGATCTCTAATCCATTTTGATCTGATTTTTGTGCATGGTTTTAGACACAGGTCCCAATTCATTTTTTTACATGTCGCTGCCCAATTTTCCCAACACCACTTGTTGAAGAGGCTTTCCTTACTCCATTTTGGACTCGTTGCACCTTTATCAAAGATTAAATGATCATATGTTTGAGGTTGGGTGACAGGATACTCAATTCTATTCCATAGGTCCACAGGTCTGTTTTTATTCCAATACCATGCTGTTTTAATTACTACTGCCTTGTAGTACAGTTTGAAGTTGGGAAAGGTGATGCCTCCCATCTTCTTTTTCCCGAGGATTGCTTTAGCTATCCTTGGGGTTTATTGTTCCATACAAATTTCAGGAGTATTTGGTCAATTTCTTTGAAGAATGTCATGGGTATCTTTATAGGGACTGCATTGAATCTGTACAGAGCTCTAGGGAGTATTACCATTTTGACAATGTTGATTCTCCCCATCCATGAGCAGGGAATATGTTTCCATTTCCTTGTGTCCTCTTTTATCTCTTGGAGCAGTGTCTTGTAGTTTTCTTTGTACAGGTCCTTTACACACTTGGGAAGGTTGATTCCTAGGTATTTGATTTTCTGTGGCACAATTGTGAAGGGAATTGTTTCCTTAATATCCCTTTCTTCTCTTTCGTTATTTGTATACAGGAAAGCCACCGACTTTTTGGTGTTGATTTTGTAACCTGCTATTCTACTATATGCATCTATTGTTTCTAGGAGTTTTTGGGAGAGAGTTTAGGGTTCTCTAGGTATAATATCATGTCATCTGCAAATAATGATAGCTTGACTTCTTCCTTGCCTATCTGGATGCCCTTGATGTCCTATTCTTCTCTGATTGCTATCGCAAGTACTACCAGTACTATATTGAATAAAAGAGGTGAGAGTGGGCAACCTTGTCTTGTCCCTGATCTCAGGGGAAGGCTTTCAACTTTTCCCCATTGAGAATGATGCTCGCTGTGGGCTTTTGGTAGATGGCTGTAACTATCTTGAGGAAAAGTCCCTTCAATTCCCATATTCTGGAGGGTTTTAATCATGAACGGGTGCTAGATCTTATCAAATGCTTTCTCTGCGTCTATTGATAGGATCATATGGTTTTTATTTTTTCTTTTATTGATATGATGTACTATGTTGATTGACTTGCGAATGTTGAACCATCCTTGCATTCCCGGGATGAATCCAACTTGGTCATGATGTATAATCTTCTTGATGAGTCTTTGGATTCTGTTTGCTGGTATTTTGTTGAAGATCTTAGCATCCGTGTTCATCAGGGATATTGGTCTGTAGTTTTCTTTCTTTGTGTTGTCTCTCCCTGCTTTGGGTATCAGGGTGATATGTGCCTCATAGAAGCTGTTTGGGAGTGTTTCTGTTTCTTCTATTTCCTGGAAGAGCTTGAAAAGGACTGGCAGTAGGTCCTCCTAAAAGGTTTGGTAGAGTTCACTAGGGAATCCGTCTGGACCTGGGCTTTTGTGTTTGGGCAGACTTTTAATTACTGTTTCTATTTCCTCGATGGTGATAGGCTTATTCAGGTATTGGAGGTCTTCTTGTTTCAGCCGTGGGAGGTTATAGGACTTCAGGAATTTATCCATTTCTTCTAGATTCTCATGTTTCACGGCATACAGGCTCTCAAAGTAATTTCTGATGATCTTTTGGATTTCTGTGGTTTCTGTTGTGATGTCACCCTTTCTATTTCTGATTCTGTTTATTTGGGTTCTCTCTTTCCCTGTCCTTACAAGTCTTACCAATGGTTTGTCAATCTTGTTTAACTTTTCATAAAACCAGCTCTTGGTTTCATTAATCTTTTGGATTTTTTTTTGGTTTCCAACTCATTGATTTCCTCTCTAAGTTTTATTATTTCCTTTTTTCTGCCTGGGTTGGGCTCCTTCTGTTGGTCTTTTTCTAATGTCTTCAGCTGTGTAGTCAGGTTATTTATGTGGGCTCTTTCTTGTTTCCTGATGAATGCTTGCAGAGCTATAAACTGCCCTCTTAACACGGCTTTTGCCGTGTCCCACAAGTTCTTATAGTTGGTGTCTTCATTTTCATTTGTTTCCAGAAATCTTTGGATTTCCTGTTTGATTTCTTCTATGTCCCATTTGTTGTTCAGGAGTGAGCTGTTCAGTTTCCAGGTGTTTGGTTTGACTCCCTGTTTCTGTGTACGGTTAACTTCCAGTTTCAGTGCATCATGGTCTGAAAAGATAGCTGACACAATCTCTCTCTTTTTATTTTATTGAGGTATGCTTTGTGGCTCAGCATGTGGTCTATCTTGGAGAATGTTCCATGTGCACTAGAGCAAAATGTGTATTCAGCTTTTTTGGCATGAAAAGCCCTGTATATATCCACTAGCTCTCTTTCTTCCATCTCTTCCTTGAGGGCCAATATTTCCTTGGTGAGTTTCAGTCTTGTTGATCTATCCATCGTTGATAGAGCAGTGGGCCCCCCAAATTTTATGATCCTTTTATATTAATATAAAAGCTGTCTTCAGATATTACTGCAATTATCTGTCCTGAGAGTAATCTGTACCAGGAAAAAATATAAAGCTTGTTCAATAAAAAGCAACACTTGTATCACTTGTCTTCCTGTTGTTCATCGATATGCTCTAGCAGGTGCCAGTAACATCTCCAATTGTTCCTGGTGCATGCTAGTATAGCTAAGGGCATCTGCTCGCTCCAGGAACATGAAGAGCCTCAAGCCATTCTTTCAGGTCATAGGAATGAGGTCTAATGTTGTTACTATTAACTTGCCATATCAAATACAACATTGGTAACTTGCCAGGATCTGCTATGCAGGAGCTCGTAGTTTTTGCATTTATTGATGTCCTACATGGCCCCAAAGCTGCCACACACAATGGGAAGAGACAGTAGTAACTCCATCTGTGTCTGTGAACTAGGTTTCTCTCTAGGGTGGGGTTCTGATTAGATGGGCTTGAGATTGGCTTCTCTCTTGGGTGGAGCTCTGACAAGCTGTGGAATCCGGACATTGAAAATGGTTGCCATCATGGTGCGGTGGTTCCTCTCACTTCTTTTAGGCTCTACTGGGGTGGCAGGCCAGGGCCCAAAACCACCCCTCCCTCCTGGACACCTCATGATTAGCCAAGCCTGGGGAGATTCCCAATAAAAATAATGAACTATGAAATATTAGAACTAGAACAATATCTGAAGAAAATCATCAGAAAAGCAACTCAATCCATTATTATAAATTCACTTTACAAATCTGTTTAGCAATATATTGTTCATTTTTATGCTTTTATATTTTTTTACATATTTTATTATAGAAATGTTCTAAAGGACAACACAGATGAGTAGAAGCTACATATTTCAAATGAAAGAATTGAGAATGGCATTATAAAATATATTTAAATATATTTATATGGTCAAACTGATTTGTCATTAGCAATAGTCACTATTATTATGAAGATAAATTAGATTTTATCTCTTTCAAGAATCTATCAATTAAGAGATAAGTAAACACTAATGATAATTAAAATGCAATTTTAGACATTTTATACAAAAACATAGACTCACCACATAACATTATTCAGCAGAATCCCTGAATTCATATTCAAATGATAACAAATGTACTGTGTTTAAAAGCATAAATTCTTTATCATAAGTACTGATAAGAATGTGCTATGGGATTAATGTAGCTACTGAATTTGGGGGAAAGTAGAAGAAAGCAATAAATTTCTATAATGACCTTAACATATTTAATTCAAGTGTTAATATTGTTGAATTATTATCATTATGACTTAATTCTGTGATTATTTATTATGGACATTTTAATTACTATAATTTTTCCATAAATAACAATAATTGCTTCAACTATCCATATTTAGCAATTCTCTTAGAAGTTACCCTGGGGAACTCCAGACTATTACCTTCTGGCCCACTTCCAATTTGGAATAATAGCTCCTATTCTAGTCTAAACAAACAAACAAAAGAAAACATAAATCTGGAAAAGCACAGTGTAAGGATTTAAAGTATATTTATGAACACTTTTATTAATCCTGGTTTGTAACTGTGAAATAATGAAGATAATCCTGCAGTATAAAATAAAATATAATTGAAAAATGCCATTGCACTGAATTGAAATCAATGAAATACATTCAGGAGGATGGAGAGAATATGTGGGTGTATTTGTGATTTTATACCATAAAATTAAAAGACAGAATATATAATCTATGGTAAAATCATTAATTCTTTCATGTTATTTGAAGTTGCTGGGGGAAATCTGTTGTTTCCTAACACTGTCAAAAGAGAAGAAGCATGAACAATACTATTTATAGAAATTTTAATAAAAGTTCACTATTTGGAGAAATAAAAGTCCATTGACTTCAGAATATAAAATAAATTTATATTTATCTGTTTTTTAAATATCACAAAATAAGAAAAGAACCAAAATAAATATATTTAACGTTATGGATGTATATAAAAATTCTGATATATATATAAAAAAATTCTGAATGAAATAAGCTTACCACAAATGTTACAGAATTTATCACTCCATTTCACATATTAAATAATATATATAAAAATATATATATATAAAATTCTGAATGAAATAAGCTTACCACAAATATTATAGAATTTATCACTCCATTTCACATATTAAACAGGCAAACTTACGTATAGTGTTAGATATCAGGATAAAGTCAATTTTTGGAACATGATAAAAATGACCAGTAATGAACACAAGAGATGTTCTTATAGTGTGGACATATTTTATTTATTTGTACAGAATTTATGTAGATATTTAATTATGCAATATACATACAATGATAATTTGTGTACTTTTGTTTTACCCATGTTATTAGTAATAAAGTATTGTAAAATAAAATATATAATCACTGTATCACTGTCTTCCCGTTCATCATCGATTTGCTCGAGCAGGCCCCAGTAACATCTCCATATGTCCTGTCTCATGCTAGTAGAGCCCAAGGCATCTGCTTGCTCCAGGAACATAAAGAGTCTCAATCCATTCCGGAATGAGGTCTATAATTGTTACTGGTATTTGGCATATATATCAAATACAACACGGGTAGCTTGCCAGGCTCTGTCATGCAGGTAGCATACTCTTGTAGGCATCTCTAAGTCCAGCATTTATTGATGAACCGCGCGGCCGCAAAGCAGCCGTGCGAGCCAGTCACTGATAGGCTGTTCTGCTGGGTGGAGGTCTGACGAGAGAGAAGTCCGGATGTGGAAAATGGAGGCCCTCAGGGAGTGGGGGTTGTCTGGCTTGTTGCGAGGCTGTGCTGGGATGGTGGGCCAGGGCTAGAACCCACCATCCCTCCCAGGCGCCTCGTGAGCGGCTGGTCACAGGGAGAGCCAGTAGAAGCTGTGCCCCATGTCTGCGAATCTCAAAATATATAATATATATCAAATATATAGCAACTTATGCAAAAAGGATGAACAGTTTTGAAACTAAATCACAGTCAACCAGCCAGAGGAATAGTTGAATGAATGACTAATAGAATTGCAGGAGGACATAGGAAGACAGAAAAAAGAAAATAAAATGGAAGTGATATTCAGAGAGAAATCATTGAGAAGAAACCATATCCCATCAAGGTATCAATAAGTAAATTCTGAACATAACTCAGCCAGCCAGCTAGCTAACTAGCACAAAAGTATCTCAACTGGGAATTTTTCCAGAAAGTATATGACACAATACTTTTTTTTTGTTTTTTTTATTTAAATGTGTTTAATAAAGAACTAGAGACTTGGGTATGTAGTTTCTTCTGCAGTTTATCATATCCAGCTGAAATGTATTACTGTCAAATCAGTTAGCGTTCTTCACTATTAGCTCTTCAATGGGTCAAAAGTCTGTGGGGAATGAATTTGAGAGTTTTGGCTTCATTTTTCACCAGCTTAATGAGGTGAGTGATAGACTCTGAAAGAGACCAGTTGAATGATTTCTTGGCAAACAGCCATTATGAACTTCTCATTAAAGTATCTCACTCAATCTTTCCTAAAGTGAGGTGATCTGAATTTTCAGTCAAACTACTTTTTGAATAATCTAGTTATGACTTCATAACTAATGTGTCTTATTTTCCTCTCTTCCAGGTGAACAGCTACAATAATGGGGTGCCTCTATTTTTATTTCTTCGTGAGGTAAATTTTAATCCAAGTATAAGTTTAATATGTTATATTGAAGAAAATAATGAATCAAGAATATTCTCTTTACATAATATTTCTGAATACTGGGATGCTAGAAAAGAAACTAGGTACGAGGACACATACAAATTAAGAAAGTAGGGGTTATAGCTTTTACCCATTTCATCAAGTAATCATGTTTAACTTTTTATCTCCTACAATGGTGCTACAGTCCTATTTAATGTCAGGTGAGAGTTATTAAACAGAGAACTAGCATTTCTTATGTAGTTGATGTGTTTACTACCTCAAGACTCTTATTATTCACTTATTTATTTCTTTTTAGGGGGTCACACCTGATGGTGCTCAGATTTTACTCCTTTATCAGTGCTCAGAGATCACTTCTAGCGGGTTAGGGAGTGCCTGCAACTGAATCAGGTAGACTGCTTGAACGGCAAATGGCCTGTCACTACATTTTCTCTCCTACCCCAAATTTTTATCTTTTGAAAACTTCTGTCCAGTGGGTTGTGTTTATTGTGATGATCAGAAACATTTAAATTTCATGTTCTACTAGTAGCATAATTATTTTGTGCAGTTTTTAAAAATAAAATAGTTTCTTTGTCACAAGGAAGAGGAGCACTTGTTAGTGGTTGGAGTCTACTTCAAGTGAGTGGGAGTCAGAGGTTAAGTAAGACAGAGAAGGTTCCAGTGTGCTAATAATTGTTGGAAATGGTAATGCCAAACTAGAACTGAGCATTGCATGTAGGCAAAAGGATAGACATGATAACCCCTAAATGTATGTATAAGACACAATGTGTAAGAGAAGGGAGAAAGAAGAAGAGGAGGAGGAAAAGAAGATGAAGAAGATGAAGATTAAGAAGAGGAAGAAGAAATATAAGAGGAAGAAGTAGAACAGGAGGAGGAAGAAGAGTAAGAAAGAGAAAGAAAAAAGAAAGACAGACAGAGAAAGAAAGAAGGAAAGAAAGAAAGAAAGAAAGAAAGAAAGAAAGAAAGAAAGAAAGAAAGAAAGAAAGAAAGAAAGAAAGAAAGAAAGAAAGAAAGAAAGAAAGAAAGAAAGAAAGAAAGAAAGAAAGAAAAGAAAGAAAGAAAGGAAGGAAGGAAAGGAAGGAAGGAAGGAAGGAAGGAAGGAAGAAAGGAAGGAAGGAAGGAAGGAAGGAAGGAAGGAAGGAAGGAAGGAAGGAAGGAAGGAAGGAAAGAAGGAAGAAAGAAAGGAAGAAAGGAAGAAAGGAAGAAGGAAGGAAGGAAGGAAGGAAGGAAGGAAGGAAGGAAGGAAGGAAGGAAGGGAAGGAAGGAAGGAAAGAAGAAAAAGAAAGAAAGAAAGAAAGAAAGAAAGAAAGAAAGAAAGGAAAGAAAGAAAGAAAGAAAGAAAGAAAGAAAGGAAAGAAAGAAAGAAAGAAAGAAAGAAAGAAAGAAAGAAAGAAAGAAAGAAAAAGAAAGAAAGAAAGAAAGAAAGAAAGAAAGAAAGAAAGAAGAAAGAAAGAAAGAAAGAAAGAAAAGAAAGAAAGAGAAGAAAGAAAGAAAGAAAGAAAGAAAGAAAGAAGAAAGAAAGAAAGAAAGAAAGAAAAAATTGCCTGCCATAGAGGCAGCCTAAAGGGGAATCAGGGGACATTGGTGGTGGTAAAATATGCACTGGTGGAGAGTTGTGTGCTAGAACATTGTATGACTGAAACCTAATTGTATATCACATGGTGGTATAATAAAATTTTGAAAAATGAAAAAGATAGTCCCTTTGTCATCTTTCCTTCACCCCAAATATTAAACAATTTACAGTGATAAGCATGAATACACTTATACAAAGTATAGAATCTTATATGTTACTAACATGGTTTTTAAATCACTGTTTGCTAAGGGAATAATTATTAATATTTTAATACCATTGTCTCAAACAATACAGTTTCTATTGACTGAAACCAATACTTCCTCAAGATTCACTAGCCCTGTGGTAACTTTCCCTGGAAGTTTTAATGAGGTTTGACCTTCTCTTTTTATTTTCTGTACTAAACTATTTTGTAGTGCTGCCAGAGGCAGTTTAATAACAGGTGAGTTTCACCCTTAGGCTGACTGTATTTCAGCAGAGGTTGAAGTGATCTCTGTGTGTCAGGTTGTTAAATCTGTAAAAAGCTATGTGATCTTTCAAAATGAAAGTCAGTACATCAAAAAATATAGTTCTCCCTTTTCTTTTTATGGACCTCTTTACATCTTTGTTCTAGACAACTCTGAAATACTCAAAATGTCTATTTTCCCCTTATCCTATGTATGAATATCAAATATGCATATACAGAAATTATAAAAGTTAAATATTCTGGTCTT
This sequence comes from Cryptotis parvus, assembly GCA_021461705.1. Taxonomy (NCBI): domain Eukaryota; kingdom Metazoa; phylum Chordata; class Mammalia; order Eulipotyphla; family Soricidae; genus Cryptotis; species Cryptotis parvus. Next base: position 124,004 of record JAJIBD010021837.1, read on the forward strand.
AAGCCTTGCAACCTTTGCAAGGAAATTTATAATTTACTGGCTTCATATGGACCTTGGGGGGAATATTAAGCCACTTTTTCAATGCTCTAAAACATTCTCATATAGCAATGCTCTTGAGGGCCTGATTCTAATGGGTTTTTTTTAGCATTCACAAATTAATGTATTTCTACCTCATGTTAACATATGCTTTAATAAATATAAGCATGCTTTTTATAAATATAAGCAGATGGGCATATATAAAACTTGTTTTCTAAAACTCAGTCATTTTATACATCCTATTTTCTTAGAAAAAAATTAACAGTATAAAGCATAAGTGTACTTGAAGGAAATATATACTTCATCTGTAAGGCTTTTTTTTTTGCTTCTTTTGGGTCGCACCCTGCGATGGTCAGGAGTTTCTCCTGGCTCTGCACTCAGGAATTACTCTTGGCGGTGCTTGGGGGAATCATATGAGATGTTGGTGACCTAACCCAGGCCGGCATGGGCTGGCCGCGTGCAAGGCAAACACCCTACCTGTTGGACTATTGCTCCGGCCCCTCATCTGTAAGGTTTTACATTTAAATACATAATGCCATTTTTCCAATGATTAAATACTTGATATACTATTTTATAAATGTAATATTTCTATTATGAAGTCAACTGAATATTCTTTAATGAACCTGGCAAACTACCTGTGGTGTATTCAGTATGCCCAAAATAGTAACAATAAATGGACCCCATTCCCAACAAATGGAGACATTACTGGCACCTGCACCAGCAAATCGATGAACAATGGGAAGACAAGTGATACAAGTGATAATATTACATTGGGATATTAACATCATTTTTAATTTAGGCTTTATCTTCTAATTGCACCACTTCTAAAATGTGTAATGTCAAAACGCCATTATATACGTGACAAGAAAATTTGTCCACTTTTAAATTATTCTGTACTTCAAAGTGATTTGAGGACTACCGTGATAGTACAGTATATAGGGCACTTATCTTGATAGCATCCAACCCAGGTTTAAACCCCAAAACCGTATGGTCCTTTGTGCCCTGCCAGTAGTGATTTCTGAGCACTACCAGGTGTGAGCCTCAAAGCCCCTGCCCCCCCAAAAAAGCTGCATATTATTAACATTTTTATTTGGTCTCCAGAATGCATAGTTTCTTATCTTCTTGTCATGTAAAAGATTAGTAATACAATATCTCATAAGAAAATTACTGTGGCTGTTTCTTACAATATCTATCTACTTCCACTATTTGAACCATTGTACATGATCACTTGATCACTTGACATTCCGTTATTCGTCAATTTGCTTGAGCCGGCATCAGTAACATTTCGATTTGTCCCTGCCACTTGCCAGTGTAGCCCAATGGCATCTGCTTGCTCCAGGAATATGAAGAGCCTCAAACCTTTCGTTCAGGGTCTTAACTAAGAAGTCTGACCATTTTGGAGGTTGGCGGCCATTTGATCTTTGACGTCCTGTGGGATCCATTCAGTAACAGCTCTAGTCCCGCAATCGTCTTCAAGTCGCCAACATGTCCAGCCCATCTGATTTTTGATGCCTTGGAAAACGAGACAGTGTCCCTGACTTTTGATTATCAATGAGGTCAGAACTCCAGACTCCTTCTCTCACTTGAGTGAGAGGTGATATTCCAAGATTTCACTGTTTGACTGTCTTCCCATTTATCATTGATTTGCTTGAGCGGATACAAGTAACATCTCAATACGTCCTTCACATGCAAGATAGCCCAAGGGCATCATCCCGCTCCAGAAACAAAAAGAGCCTATACCTCATTCCAAGCATAGCTCTTTCGATTCCTCTTTGGAAGACCTGAATAGCATTCTCATCCTGCTTTCATAGGGTCCAAGTCTCTGAGGCACATGTTAATGCAGGAAGAACAGTGCAGTCGAAGAGATGTGCATGGAGCCGGAGGTTCTTTGTCCTTTTAGCTATTTCTTCAGTGCTCTTGAAGGCATTCCACACCACTCTCTTCCTCCTGTGCAGCTCAGGTGCTAGGTCACTCGTCTTGTTACAATATCAAGTAGCAGGTCTGATCTAGAGGTTATTAATCCACTTTGAATTTACTTTTGTGCATGGTATAACAAAGAGGTTCATATTACCATTTTTACGTGAACTATTAGTTTTCCCAGTTCCACATGTTTGTGTGTCTTGACTATTGTACTAAGTGCTACAATGAACATAGGTGTGCATATATGTCTTTGAATGTATGTTTTTGTGCTTTGGAAGTAGAAACCAAGTAGCAGGCTCATTGAACCAAATAGAAGATTTATTCTTACTTTTTTGAGCTGTCTCTGGACTGTTTCCTCTAGATTGAACCAGACAATATTCAAAGAATATATTTATGCAACATTCAATTAATTTTTTTTTTTTTGGGTCACACCAGGCGATGCTCAGGGGTTACTCCTGGCTCTGCACTCAAGAATTACTCCTGGTGGTGCTCGGGGACCATATGGAATGATGGGGATCAAACCCGGGCGGCACAGGCCGGCCGCATGCAAGGCAAACGCCCTACCTGCTGGGCTATCGCTCTGGCCCCTATTTTTAAATAAATATTTACAAGACAGAAAAACAAATAAAATGCAATATCAATACTAATATCATAAATATAGCATACTATAATCCTATAAAACTATAATAAAAATTGACACTAGAAAAATGTTATCCATAATTATCATATTTCCTTAGCTTCCAGAGTTACTACAAATATTTATGTATTTTATGGATGAAATTTGAAGTATATTTTGCTAATAAGTTTAATGCTATTGTGTTATTATAAACTGTGCTATTATGCAATATGTTAATATGTTTTCACAATAATAATTTTGACTATCGTTATTGAAGAAGTGACTCTTCATTTTTTTTTTTGCTTTTTTGGGACACATCCAGTGACGATCAGGGCTTACTCCTCGCTCTTCACTCAGGAATTACTCCTGGTGGAGCTCGGCGGACCATATGGGATGCCAGTGGATCAAACCTAGGTCGGCCGCATGCGAGGCAAATGCCCTAACTGCTGTGCTGTCACTCTGGCCCCTCTTCATTTTGAATTAAAATTTTTCATAGAATATTTTGTAATGAATATTTGTGTTTATTCAGCCTATATTAGCATATGGTGTCTTCACATGAGCTTTAGGTAATTTTTTTGGCTATTCAATGACTATGTAATACTACATAACATAGTGAATCATATATACTTCATTTCTAAAAAAACGTAAGCATTTTAAAATCCTGATTTTACATAGATTATATAATTTATTCATGCAATTCAAATCATATTGATAAAAGTCAAAATACATGTTTTCTTCAAATTATAATCATTTATTATATATTTAATGCAGGGAGAACTCTCTGCATTAACATATGCCTCAGAGACCTGGGCCAAACGAAAGCAGGATGAGAATGCTATTCAGGTCTCCCAAAGAGGAATCGAAAGAGCTGTGCTTGGAATATCTCACCTCACTTAAGTGAAAGAAGGAATCCAGAGCTCTGACCTCCATGGCTATTCCAGAGTCAGGGACGCTGTCTCATTTGCCAAGGAATCGAAAATCAGATGGGCTGGACATGTAATGTGATTTGGAGACAAACGCTAGGCTAGAACTGTTACTGACTGGATCCAATGAGATGTCAATAGATCACGTGGCCACCCACCTACAAGATGGTCAGACTTCTTTGTCAAGACCCTGAAGGAATCGTTTGAGACTTTTATTCCTGAAGCAACCAGATGCCATTGGGCTTCACTGGCACATGATAGGGTCAAATGGAAATGTTACTGGCACTTGCTCTAGCAAATCAATAAATAATGGGATGTCAAGTGATCAAGTGATTACATATTTAACAACTGAATTGATATATATGTTTATATCTCATTTTTAAAAATAAAATTGTAACAATGATTTCGATGAAGCTTAACTTTATTTTCAAAGATATGATTTGAATTATTTTATAAAATGCTTCCTAGTAGGTGATGGTTATAGTCAGTAAAACATATGTGTATTCATGATAACCTCTAAATGTATATATTGCAATCCACAGTGTGTAAGGGAAGGAAGAGAGAAAGAGAGAGAGAAAGAGAGAGAGAAAGAGAAAAGAGATGGAGAACTCTCCATAGAGGCAGGCTAGGGGAGAGGGAATGAATGGGGAACATTGGTGGTGGGAAATGGGCACTGGTAGAGGAGTTTGTGCTGAAACAACGTATGACCGAAACCTGGACATAAACATCTATGTAATTGTATATCTCATGGTGGTATAATAAAATATAAAAAATGTGCGTATTAATTAATAGAGGTAGAGGTTATATGGTTCAAAAAAGAAAATATTTTCAATGTTTTCATCAATAAAAAACATAGCTATATATATAAAACCATACATTGGAGAGTGTCTAATTGAGAATTTCTAAACATTGTTATATACCAACATCTTTTCACTTATTTCCTTTAATTTCAGACAAAAAATCATGGTTGGTACTTTCTAACAAATTAGCAATGATGATTCTTGGACACTATAATAAATATTTATTTCTAAACTGTTTTCTTTTTTTTAAGAAATACTTATTTGCAGCTTGCTTATGTATATCAAAGCTACCTAAATTGATTTTTTTTAAAGTTTTTTTGTGATTTAAATAATCAACCTCAAGTTCTTGAGCATAAACTTCCCAATAAATTTATTAATAGGGCAGTAGAAAAGGTTATACAAAAGTTTAACTATTTTGCAAGAAACTTAAGAAGAAAGTTTGTTAATCAAGAGACTGAATCTGAAGAAGATTTAAGGGGGAACAGAATATTGGCTTTGGGACATAACTTGCAGGAGAGTTAAGGAATAATGAAAAATAAATCAGTTATCTAGTGAAAATAAACCAATCTGACCAAAACCAGAAGATAATAAATGGAATCTATACTCAAGTACCTACTTCAAAACTAGTTGGTTATGTTACTTATAGTGTGTGTTTCATGGTTTTAGAACTCAGTTTCCTGGAATGATGAAGTGGGAAATAGTTTATGTCTTATCTCTTTCTAGCAATACCATTCTCAGATTCTGCAAAACAATTTTTACCACATAAACATTGAGTTTTTTTTTAGATTTTCTTTAGTTTAGATGTACTGACATGAACTTATTAACTTCTTGTTTGATAAACAAGAATAATTATGGACCCATCCACTCCAGACCCCCAGCTGTGCCTCTTGGCCCCACGTAGAAGCAACCAACCCATGGAGCTGACCTCCCAGTATGGTACTCACCCAGCCCCTGGCCGAGTCCAACATTGCTCCAAGGCTTTACTCACACATGCAGGGGAGAGGCCACACTGGCTGGACTTGGAGCAGGGATTAGGGCTCCTCCGCCCTTTCCTCCACCTCCATGCCAGCTACACTAAAGAGAGACCCATGCCAGACCCACAGCTCCCTCAACAGTCTTAGATAGTTCTAAATTTTAGGATCAGTTCCATCCCAGGGACCCATGGCCTAGAAAGGAACGAACAGGGTGAGAGGCTATCTGAGTTCATCGTGTCCACTAAGACCATTCATGGGAACTCACAGTTCCAGAAGGCTGAATCAAAACATTGGACATGGGAATCTCCTGGTGGACAGTTCCACAATGAAACTGACCACATCACCTTCAATCAAAACTTTTGCCTGACCATAGAGCTATCGTCCAAAAATTCCAAACAGGATCGGATAACCATATCCTTCGTGCAAAAATTCAACTTCACACACAGGGAGAAAAGGCTGCAAAGTTAAAGAGGAGAACTCCCAGAATGACCACCAACTGGGAGCTCATGGCACCATTGCAGCAGCATGGGAAGATACCATCATTGATGACATAGATAAGGAATACAACCAACTGGTTCAGCACCTCCATGATTGTGCAAAGAATGACAAGAGAGAAAGCCATAAAAGGATGCCTGTCTTCAAAAACCCTCGAGGTCATTTGCCAACATGGCAAGGCATGAGCCTCAGACAACCAAATGCTAACATCCAAGCTTGTAAAGCAGTGCAGAGAAGCAATAAAGGAAGACCTCAAAGAAAGAAGAGCAGAAATACTGGAAGAAGAAGCAGAAGCCAGGAAAAGCATTTGCAACGCCCACCTGTCCTCCAACTATAAGACCAAGATGACTGCCCTCCAACATCCTGATGGATCTATCACATCTTCCAGAAAGGCAATGGAGAAGATTATCCATGACTTCTACTCAGATATCTTTGATAGCCACGTCCAACAGCCCACATACCAAATTTCACAGGTTGGACATGTCATTCCTAACGTTTTCCCTTCTGAAATCTGACATGCCGTTTTGTCAGTAAAGAAGGGAACAGCACCAGGCCCAGACAAAGTCAGACCCTAACACATGAAGAACAGCTGTTGGTACTCATCAATACACTGGCTCAGCTCTTCACACACTACCTGTCTGAATGAAAGGTGCCATCCCAATAGAAAACCAGCAGGACAGTTCTACTGTTCAAGAAGGGAGACATTCACTACGTTGGCAACTATCGCCCCATCTGCCTGTTCGTTAACTACAAGCTGTTCACAGGAGTCATCCTGAACAGAATTGGCAGAACATTAGGTGAAGGACAACCATGAGAACAAGGTGGCTTCTGAAAATGATTCACCACAATGGACCATATCCACACAGTAACCAAGCTCACTGTGGTTTGTAGGGATTTCAAGATGCCGCTCTGTCTCATGTTCATTGATTTAAAGAAACATTTGATTCTGTTGTGACTGAAGCAGTCATCGAAGCCCTAGCCAAACAAGGCATTCAAGCCCAATACATCAAGATCCTTCGTGAGCTGTATTACAGATTCACCACCAGGATCTCACCATTCTACAAGGCAGTGAACATTGATGTCAAAGGAGGGGTTCAGCAGGGTGATACCATTTCACCAAAACTGTTCAGCGCCACCCTTGAGAACATCATGTGACAATTAGAATGGGAAGGAATGGGAGTGAAGATAGATGGTCGGCAACTACACCACCTCCGCTTTGCTGATGACATCGTTCTAATAACACCAAACAGTCAAGCGGCGCAAATGCTGGCTGACTTCGACCAAGAATGTGGAAAGATAGGTCTCTAGCTGAATCTCAATAAAACTAAGTTCATGAAAAATGAACTAGTTCCAGATGCCTCATTCACTCTCAATGGAACAAACATCTCTGAATGCAGCAGTTATGTATACCTAGGTTGAGAAGTCAACATATGAACGACCTAAAACTTTTATGTTGACATATAAACAACATATGAATGACCTGTCCTGAGCTGTGCAGGAGGAAGAGAGAGAGATGGAATGCCTTCAAAAGCATTGAAGAAATAGCTAAAAAGACAAAAAACCTTTGGCTCTGGTCACGTCTCTTAGACTCCACCATTCTCCCTGCATTAACATACTCCTCAGAGACCTGGGCTCTATGAAAGCAGAATGAGAACGCTATTCGGGTCTCCTAAAGAGGAATCGAAAGAGCTGTGCTTGGACATCACACTTCACTCAAGTAAGAGAAGGAATCTGGATTTCCAACCTCCATGGACGATCCAGAGTCGTGACGTTGTCTCATTTGTCAAGGCATCAAAAAATCAGATGGGCTGGACATGTAATGCAGTTTGGACACAACCGCTGGACTAGAGCCTTTACCGACTGGATCCCTGGGACATCAAAAGATCACGTGGCCGCCACCTCCAAGATGGTCAGGGTCTTCGTCAAGACCCTGAATGAACGGTTTGAGGCTCTTTGTATTCCTGAAGCAAGCAGATGCTATTGGGCTACACTGGCACGTGATAGGGTCAAAGTTCAATGAAACAAATTAAGAATCCAGAAACAAAACCAGCCATATATGAAAAAAAAAAACATTTCCTCTTTTTCAGGGGTCACACCTGGTGGTAAATTCTAGCTCTGCACTCTGGAATCGCCGCTGGTAGTGTTCGGGGACCATTGGAGTGCAGGGGAATCAACTGCAGCTATGCCGCTTACGAGACAAGCACACCACCAACTGTACTATCACTCTGGCTCAAAGAAAGCTTCTTAATTAACTGGCATTGAGAAAGAAATCTGGCAGCCCTCTTGCAAATTACCAGGATGATAAAATTATGACCAGATGAAAAACAGTGGAATATCAAAACATGTTGCTTTTTAGTTATGTTGGCCTCTAAATTGTGAAAGAAAGATAAAGAAAGAAAAAAGAAGGGAGAAAGTAAAACAAGGTCTTGGGAAGAAATAGTAATTTACTGTCTCTGGTATCATTGCCTCCATAACTATGTGACTAGATTCATCTATACTACTTTTGAGATCTATATAATTTGATTATCTTTACTGTTTTAGAGAAATTGTGTTAAATACAAGTGAATATTGAAGCATATTTGGAAGAGAATAAGTCATAGCAAGATACACAGGGATGAACAGATCATTGTGAAGAGAATGGTGACTTCATGCACATTTCTTGCACTTATGAATTCACTTGATCACTTGATCACATGAATCCCATTATTCATCGATTTGCTTGAGCGGGCGCCAATAACATTTCCATTGGACCCTATCACATGCCAATGTAGCCCAATGGCATCTGGTTGATTCAGGAATATGAAGAGCCTCAAACCGTTCCTTCAGGGTCTTAACAAGGAAGTCTGACCATCTTGTAGGTGGGCGGCCACGTGATCTTTTGACATCCCGTGGGATCCAGTCGATAATGGCTCTAGTTCAGCGGTTGTCTCCAAATCGCATTACATGTCCAGCCCATCTGATTTTCGATGCCTTGGCATCATTTTCAATCGACGGTGGACGGTTTTGTCTGACCGATGTTGCTGTCGTCCCCAAATTCCAGACAGGATTGGACCACCGTCTCCTTCGTGAAAAATTCTACTTCCCGCAACGGGGAGAAAAGGCTGCAAAGTTTAAAGAAGAGAACTCCCAGAACGACCACCAACTGGGAACTCTTTGGCACCATTGCGGCAACATGGGAAGATACCATCATTGATGACATCGATGAAGAATACAACCGACTGGTTCAGCACCTCCATGATTGTGCGAAGAATGCCGAGAGAGAGAGAAAGACACAAAAGGACGCTTGTCTTCAGAAACTCTTGAGCTCATTCGCCAACGTGGCAAGGCGCGAGCCTCAGGAGACCAAATACTAACGTCCAAGCTTGCTAAACAGTGCAGAGAAGCGATAAAAGCAGACCTCAAAGACAGAAGAGCAGAAATACTGGAAGATGCAGCAGAAGCCAGGAAAAGTATTCGCACTGCCCGCCTGTCCTTCGCCAACTATAAGACCAAGATGACTGCCCTCCGACGCCTGATGGATCTATCACATCTTCCAGAAAGGCAATGGAGAAGATTATCCAGGACTTCTACTCAAATCTCTTTGATAGCCACATCCACCTGCCCACATACCAAATTCCACAGGATGGATATGTCATTCCCAACATTCTCCCTTCTGAAATCCGACATGCCATCTCATCGGTAAAGAAGGGAACAGCACCAGGCCCAGACAAAGTCAGACCCGAACATCTGAAGAATCTGCCGTCGGTACTCAACAATACACTAGCTCGGCTCTTCACACGCTACCTGTCCGAATGCAAGGTGCCCTCCCAATGGAAAACCAGCAGGACAGTTCTACTGTTCAAGAAGGGAGACATTCACGACATCGGCGACTATCGCCCCATCTGCCTGCTGTCCGTCATCTACAAGCTGTTTACACAAGTCATCCTGAACAGGATTAGCAGAACACTAGATGAAGGACAGCCATGTCAGCAAGCAGGTTTCCGGAAAGGATTCAGCACAATCGACCATATCCACACAGTAACCAAGCTCATTGAGGTTTGTAGGGAGTACAAGATGCCGCTCTGTCTCATGTTCATTGATTTACAGAAAGCCTTTGATTCTGTGGAGACTGAAGCAGTCATCGAAGCCCTAGTCAAACAGGGTGTTCAAACCCAATACATCAAGATCCTTCATGAGCTGTATTACGGATTCACCACCAGGATCTCACCATTCTACAAAGAAGTGATCATTGATGTCAAAAAGAGGGGTTCGACAGGGTGATACCATCTCACCAAAACTCTTCAGTGCCACCCTCGAGAACATCATGAGACAATTAGAATGGGAAGGAATGGGAGTGAAGATAGATGGTCGGCAACTACACCACCTCCGCTTCGCTGATGACATTGTTCTAATAACACCAAACATTAGCCAAGCGGCACAAATGCTGGCTGACTTTGACCGAGAATGTGGAAAGGTAGGTCTACAGCTGAATCTGAAGAAAACTATGTTCATGAGAAATGAACTAGTTCCAGAGGCCCCATTCACTCTCAATGGAACAAACATCTCTGAATGCAGCAGTTATGTGTACCTAGGTCGAGAAGTCAACATGATGAACGACCTAAAACCTGAGCTGCGCAGGAGGAAGAGAGCGGCATGGAATGCCTTCAAAGGCATCGAAGAAATAGCTAAAAGGACAAAGAACCTCCGGCTCCGGGCACATCTCTTCGACTCCACCGTTCTCCCTGCATTAACATATGCCTCAGAGACCTGGGCCCTACGAAAGCAGGATGAGAATGCTATTTGGTTCTCCCAGAGAGGCATCGAAAGAGCTATGCTTGGAATATCACATCTCACTCAAGTGAGAGAAGGAATTCGGAGTTCTGACCTCCGTCGCTATTCCAGAATCAGGGACGCTGTCTCGTTTTGCACTTATGAATTAATTGCTAGAAATCAATATACAACTATTACTCTTACACAAGAAAATATAGAGCAATAAAATGATAAGAAACATAAGACCTTCATTGAGACTTCCAACTCACTCCTTCCCTCCCAAACTATAATACCTTCTCTGCCTATATTAATTTTTTCTGCCATATAGCTATGTCAATGAGTTGAAATAATCTAGACAGATATAGGTAAAAATTTAATTTGGGACTGAGCTACAATGCACTTGGCAAGAATTTTCATCTATCCTTGATTTAAAATGTGAAAAAATACATATAAAAAGGCTTCCTTGAGTTAAGTTTATATGCTCAACTATGATTCCGTAACTCCCACACATCACAGTTTCCCTCAACTATTTCTGCAATGCATTCACTTTTCAGTAAATTAGACTGTATGTTTTCAAATTCACACTCTTTAAGGAGAAGTATTCAGTTAGTTCAATGTTCCTACTCTTCTGATAATCACTGCAGATTAAAGGATTGAAATATCCCTTATTTTACCCTTCTTTCTAAAGCTAAGGAATAGAATAATAAAGCTAAAGTCACATGTAAAGTTTATGCCTTAACAATGCATTTTTCTTGTATTTATTTTTTAAATTTTTATTATACCATGTGAGATATACAATTACAAGGATGTTCATAATTGTTTCAGCCCCCATCACTCCACCAGTGCCAAATTCCCACCACCCATATCCCAAACATGCCCCCCACCACCAAAACCCTGCCTACCCCTATTGCAGGCACATTTTACTTCTCTGTATAACTCTTTGTCTCTGTACCTGTCTCTCTCTCTCTCTCTCTCTCTCTCTATCTATCTATCTATCTATCTATCTATCTATCTATCTATCTATCTATCTATCTATCTATCTCTCTCTCCCTGCTGTTAGACTTTGTGGTTTGCCCTACAGATACTAATGATGTATGATGTCTCTATGTGAATATTCAAGAGTGAGTTCTAGTGTAACATCATAATTCCTCATTCCCCATAACCTCTTCAGTTTGTTGCAACTAGAATGATCATTAATGTGTATAAATATGAAAGCTCTTGGGAAGGGCCTGGTGTTAATATGCATTATAGTCTAAGATTATCTATGGCTGCTCAAATATCTAGCATCACATATAATGATCGGATTATATGTTATGCTATAAAATATAAATGTATCTGACATGTCTAATAAGGAAAACTAAATATCTCAATTATTATTATTGTCATTATTATCATCATCATCATCATTATTGTATTATCTCAATACAATTTATGTAAAATTCTAGCAGCTCTCCCTGTGCTCAGCCTATCATGAGGTACCTGGGAGGAAAGGCGGGTTCTAGTCCTGGCCAGCCATTTCAATAGGGCCTAGCAAGAAGCCAGAGGAACCCCCACACCAGGAGGAGAAAAGCGGATCTCTGTTCATCAGTAAATGCACAAGTTGAGAATCTACTACTGAGAATATACCACCTGCACAGCAGAGCCTGGCAAGCTACCCATGTCATATTTGATATGCCAAAACAGTAGCAATTTAGACCTCATTCCCATGACCAGAAGCAATGGTTTGAGGCTCTTTGTGTTCTTGGAGAGAGCAGATGCCCTTTGGCTACACTAGCACATGACAGGACGTATGGAGATGTTACTGGTGGCTTCTAGAGCAAATCGATGAACAATGGGAAGACAAGTGATGCAAGTGATGCAAGTGATACAAGTGATGTAAAATTTTAGCAATTTATAATAAATTGTTTTTATCTGATATTCACTTGTATCACTGGTATCATTTGTCTTCCCATTGTTAATCAATTTTCTCAAGCAGGCACCAGTAACATCTCCATACGTCCTGTTGCAAGCAAGTGTAGCCCAAAGCATCAGTTTGCTCCAGGAACAGGAAGTGCCTCAAACCATTCCTTCAGGACATGGGAATGAGGTTCATAATTGTTACTGGTTTTTGGCATATCAAATAAAACATGGGTAGCTTGCCAGGCTCTGCCATGTAGGTGGTATATTCTCAGTAGAAGACTTTCATCTCTAACATTTACTGATTAAAATCAACAGGGAAAGATCAGGTTATTTCATTGAATCCTCGCAACACCTGTGTGAGGTAGGTAAGGGAAAATATTAGCAGAATTATTTTCTATGTGATAAGGTCTAAGGGCAGTTAAAGGACCTTCCCAGCTATCAGATTTTCTAGGAAGAGACCAAGAGCATGAGATCCATTAGCTGTTATGGTGAGGACTCTTTTCTCCAAACCATACAGCCAGAGAGTCGTCTGACCTCCAACAGGCTTAACTTCATCCTAATTTTCTTACTGTTGACTTAAGTGTTTATAGAATACAACGGAAGACAGGACTCTTAACTTCTGAGACCAAGATTAAGCTTCTCTTCCAATGGAAATGCATGACTCCAGGGCATGAGCTCTTTTTGGAAAGCACAGTTTCCTTGGCTCCTGTGCAAGAGCAAAGACCTTTAAAGGCTAAACAAACTGGAGGTAAATCAAGAGGAAGAATATGAAATGACCTCATTAATGGACTTTATCCCTTTAAGCATGTACTTTTGTGAGAGGGTTCAATAGAACACATAAATGAAGATGAGACTTGAGACTTCTGAAGAGGATCTAAGTCTTGATGAAGTTATTCAAACTCAAATCTTCAATGCATAATGGTGGTAGGCCCCAGGGTCTTCAAGAAGTTGAATAGCATGCTTTCCCCAAGTGTGAGAATTTGAATGCCACAGCAGATGATTCACGGTTTTGTTCATTAACGGTAAGCAGAATTTCTTTATATGATGTCCATATCAGAGTTCATAAATAAGCGAGTTCTGCAAAACTGAAAACCTGCTAGAGATTCAAGGTTCCAATTTTATCTGATATTAGAGTAAATTTTAGTCTTATGATGGTATAAATACACATATTTGAGCATTCATAATAAGGTTGCTAGGATTTTAAAAAGAAGATTCAATGTTTATGAGAAAATTTGTTAGTTCTAAATATTTATTTTGTGCAAGAACTCCAAAAAATATTTTAATGTGTTTTAGGAAATTTTCACAGATCATAATTATTTTTATTCCTAAGACTGACTTATTAAACTGATTAAGGAATAAAGGAATAAACTGTCTTAGAAATACCCCCTAGAGATACTTTAATACATTTCAGAGAAACATTGTTTTTGAACTAATGTTGAGCTAGCTATGTTTTTCTCATGTAAACAACTAATGTGCTAGATACACATAAATGCTGCGTTCAGAGATGTTTGTTCCATTGAAAGTGAATCGGGCCTTTGGAATTAGGTCGTTTTTCATAAACATTGTTTTGTTGAGATTCAGCAGAATGAACGGTTTGAGGTACTTCGTATTCCTGAAGCAAGAAGATGCCATTGGGCTACATTGGCACATGATAGGGTCAAATGGAAATGTTACTAGTGCCTGCTTGAGCAAATCGATGAAAAACGGAATGTCAAGTGATCAAGTGATGAATGTATGAATAATCATTAACTGTTATATAGTTAACTATTATAACATATATAATAGTTAATATGTTAACTACTATAAATATCATCTATGAATGATTATAAATATCATTAGAAAGACTATTTTAAGGAATAGGAACTAGAGAGCTTAAGAATAAAGTGTCCAAATGTGTTATTTATGAATAGATATTTAATCATTATTTTTATTTATTCAATGATTTTAATTATAAATTAACACACATTTATTTTATATTTTCCTAGAACTCATATTAATTTTTCTTGTGCTTAAATTATTCCCGCTTTGCTTACTATGCAATCTTTCAGTTGATTCTTGTGTCCTTTTGTGGCAATCCCTTTAGCTTTCTTTAAAATCAGGGAAGTTGCTCCTAGCTTATCTTGAATTTTAACTACCACATGCCTAAACTTAAACACTTCCATTATGGACAGTAAATTACAAGCCTAGATAGGACCTTAGGTGCAAGTTTACCTTTCTTTTATGTGCCTCAATAAAATGGTAGTCAGAAATAGAAATATAAGCAAAAGTGAGAGGGCCATAAGATGCAGACATGAATTGTAATAACATTTCATTTAGTATATATATGGCCTTTTGAAAATTTGGTAATATCAGTAAATGTTTCATTATCAACATCACTAGCAGTCAAAATTTAATTTAGGCCTATAATAATAGCAATTCACTATCTTGCATTATTTTGAATTTAAAAGGAAATCAAATAAAAATTGCAATGAGATGGCATTATGCAACTATTGAAATAAAAAAACAAATTGAAGTAACAATGATAAGTGATAACAATGGTGTAGAACAAATTGTCATTTATTTCAGGTAAAATGGTACCTAGAAAGACTGGTTGTAATTCAAGAACATTGCTTATATATAGCCATAAAAAACTTCCATAGAATCTTTTTAAGAGTATAATTATAATCACTAAATGAGAAAGTAGTGAAAACACTTTACAACTAGAGAAGGAATGACTCGGCACAATCCATATTATGAAGTAGTTATTTGCTGGTACTAAACATCAAGTTTTAAATCATCTGTGTGTATTTATTTATATGCATGGTATGTGTTAGATACATGTTTATGTGGACAATGCAATACTCAGTGTAGAAAAGTTAGTAAGCAAAGTGATTTGAGAAGAGAAAAGAAGATGCATTTATACTAAAGAAATAGATGAATCACATTTAGTCAATAATGTGTTCAGAATATTGTTCTAAAGCATTTTGTCAATTAAAATAAAACAAAATTGAAATAAAAGTATTCCTATAAGATAGAAGAAAATTCATGATATATATTTATCAACTAAACTAGAGACTCTGAGGATGCAGGCTCTTACCTTGGCTAATGCCACATCCTTTCTCTGTCACATGTAAATCTTTTCTATCTTGTTGAGTAAATATTCCAGAAACCAGTTCATTTTGAACTTAATTATCTAACGTAATAAAAGGGTATTTATCAATCTATACAGATAAACAATGTTCACATAAGACAGTTCTAGATAAAATGTGAAGTTTTAAGAGAAATGATAATTACTCTAGAGAAAATCTTCATGCCCTAAATAGTAATTTTTAAGTGGCTTGGCTAATCATAACCTCCCATGGTATTGTGTAAAATAAAACTACTTTTATATATATATTGAGAATCAGTTTTACCTTATATACAATCTGTTCTTCTTTGTAGAGAGCTGTTGCTAGATATGGGACAAGGGGTGTAAGATACAATTTTTGTCTTAAGTGAGATATTATTTCTAATTTATACCTTTCCCTAAGTAGAAGTTTTGCAATAACAATGTGGTAATTTTAGGCATTCTAGTCAGTGCATATAATTAATTCTATTAGAGAATTTAATAGTTTCATTGTATATTTATGGATGCTCTATATGGCATTTCATTATTTGAATATTGAATATTCAGTGAGTATACATTACAATATTGTGAAAATTGTATCACTTTTCTTGTGCTAATCTTCAATTCTTTCACATGAAATCAATAATTTATAATAATAAACTATGCATATATAACACAGATTTTAAGAATATTTCAGTGCATATGTACTTTCTTACTGAGTATAAGATAGCATATCATACATAAAATTCTATGCTCCAAGGTAAACGTCAGCCAGAATCAAAATTCAGTCTAGCTTCAACTAAAAGTGTATTAAGGAAACAATGACTTATGTATAAACAAGATTTAGGAAATCTGCTAGAAATACTGAAGCATCCTGACTAGTCTTAGCAGTAAATTGTTAATTCCATTGGTAAATTAGTTAGAAGAAAAGGAGGAAGAGGAATGATTAGAGGAGGACAAAGAGTTTTAGGAGAAGCCTACTACTAGAGACTGTAGTCACGGAGAGATACACTGCCTTTCAAGAATCTGGAAGTGGGGCCTGAGAGGTAGTAGAGCAGGAGGGACATTTGCCATGTATATACCTGACCTGGGTTTGATCCTCAGAATCCAATATGGTCCCCTGAGCACTTCCCAGAGTAATTCTTGAGTGCTGAGCCAGGAGTAACACCTCTGAGCATCACCAGGTGTGATTCGCTCGCCAAAAAGAGCCAAAACAAATTAAAAATCCGAAAGTGTAAAGGATGACAAAATAAAAAAAAAAATCTTTCATCTTAAACTCTAATCCATTAGTTTCTTTTATTGATGAAATTCCATTAAATGAAACTGGTGCCTTTCCTAGGGGTTAACTTCTTTAAGTACAGAATAGGTAAACTGATAATCAAATAGGAAAATGAGAACTGATAATTATCATTTTATATTAATATACTCTTCTCTGTATGAACCTCAGTGAAGTTCAGATAATACATCTGAAAAAAAGTGCAGTGTAGTTCATATGTACCATATTTTTGCTGACTGTTATTAGGCAGATTACATTCATGTTAGGTGCTTGAAAAAAGGAAAAAACAGTTTTCTAAATTTATTTCTTCTCACACTCAGTTTAGAATTTAGTTGTAGTAACTGTTTTTTTTTTTTCTTATTTGGGTCACACCCGACAATACTCAGGGCTTTCTCCTGGCTCTGCTCTCAGGAATTACTCCTGGCGATGCTGGGGGGCGGCGGCATATGGATGCTGGGGATCGAACCTGGGCCAGCACAGGCCAGACACGTGCAAGGCAAATGCCCTACCCACTGGACTATCGCTCCAGCCCCAAAAACTGGAATTATTATAACAATAAAAATACTTTTAAGATTTAATTATTTAGAGAAAGGATTGACAAACAATATTTAGCTGCTGATATTAACATGTATTAACACTGACAAGTGTTACTTATTTAGCTGAGAAAAGTATTTTTATGAGTTGTTATAGGACATATCAATAACTCAAAATTAGGAGTTATTTGAAAAACTGTAATTATCTAAACAAAGCATCTCTACTCTCAAAATTTACATCAGTCACATATATGACTTATAGATGGAAAAGATTTATTCTCGGGAGAACTGAGAAGTATATATCTATAACTAAATACAACTACTAGGTGTAGCTGTTGTAGGCAGGCAGACAGGGGGCGCCACATGGCAATAAAATTCCTGAAGAAGAGATCCAGAGCCACACCTGACTGAAAGCCCGAAACCAAACTTGACAAGACCACTATCAACAATAGACCCTGGGGAAGGGAAGGCCAAAAGGGAATGTGTGAAGCCCATAGGCCACTGACCCTTTTAAAGGCTTTAAATAACTAACCCCCTCTAAGGAAGATAAATCAGCCTTCCCGCCCAGCACCCAGCTCACAGAAGACCACTCCCAAAGTCTACTCCCCTTGGCAACGGGGCCCTAGCAACTGAGGTTAAAGCCCCATATGGGAGTAACTTGGGGAGAAATCTATAAAAGCTGTCCTAAACAAAGGACAGCGCGCACATGCTGCCTGGGCACACATGTTGCCTGCGTGCACATGCTGCCTGAGCACGTGTGTTGCCCGCATCTCCCCTCTTGAGATGTGTACTCTCTTTTTACTTGCTCTCCGCCTTTGGAGCAGCCCGTGTTCTCCCTTGAGCGCGTTACTCTTTTCCTTTCTTTCTCTCCCCTCCCCCTCACCTAAAACCTCCTTAATAAAATCTATTTTACTTCACTGCTCGTCGACTCCTGAAAATTCTTTTTCTGCGAGAAAGACAAGAACCTTAAAGCAGACCTGGGTAAGGCCTAGGACTGACCTTCCTTTCCTGCAAAGAGCAATTCCTCGCTCCAGCCTGAGTCCGTGGCTCCCGAGAAACCTCGGGTGGTGGGGGATTAACTCCCGTGCCTAGAGATCAAGCGGGCATCAGGCGTGGCTTGACGGGCCACCTCGTGGGGCTGGTGGGTCTCAGGCCCACGCCGCAGGGGCTCATCGCAGACTTTATCAGTCCTTAGCCTGCCCAGCGGGTCCCTGGTGGCAGAGGCGGCTGGGGAGAAAGCGACCATCTCTCTCTCCTTCCTGCCTCACATAAGTCACCCGTGGGGTCCACCTGCAACATAGCTATGTAGGAGGCTAGAATATAAGATTTAACTAATTTTATTTCTTTAATTTTGGGGTCACACCAGTGATGCTAAGTGGCAAATCGTGGTTCTGCACTCAGAAATTACTGAGTGCATATGGAATGCCAGGGCTAGAACCCATGTTAGCCATGTACAAGGCAAATGCCTACCCGCTGTGCTATCACTCTGGCCCCACTTGCTTTTAAATTCTCCTAAATTTACCATCTTAGAACCCACTTCAACGAAACATTTTTGAAAGAACTGTGAGTTGTTGAGACCAGACATTGAGGTCTTTATATAAAGTCTCAATATTGTCATAAACTCTTGCAGAAATCTACTAAAGAAAAGACTCCTGTGCCAGACTAGAGGCCATCTAATCAATCCAAATTGCTCATTAAAAAAGAGAAAAACTCAAATTCAGCAACAAATAGTGATTCACTCTGAGAGCTCTGGGATGCAAAGAAGAAACAAACACTCCCTGGAGCAGACAGTTTTCATATGCGATGGGATTTTCAAGTGCACTATTGAAATGAAAATGCTACTTGGTTATTTTATTCAAGTTACTGTGATGGCTCCAAGAAGGCAATTGAAGAGGTTTATTGATTCACTCTGAAAGACAAATACAAGTAATCAGAAAAATGTGACATTGAGAGAACCATCACTCAGGGTGAAAATGAAGCACTTCTGTACATCAGAGACCAATAAAGACTACTCTAGATGGGTCACAAAGGAGATTCACACTTAACTGGAAAGAAGGTGAGTGGAGGGATTGCCTGCGTACTGTAGCTCTGGATAGAGCTGACAGCAGCCAGACGTCTGGGAAGGGGAAAGTAGAGTATGGAGGCAGTTGCCCTCAATCCTGCTGATGTCCATAGTAAGGAGATAGGGTACTTATCACAGGGAGTACTCTTCACTGCTCTGTATTCTTGATATACTCCTATTCCTTGTACTAATGCTTAACTTATGAAATGCATTGAGTATCAGACTGTTCAGTTCCATGACCATCTGGGAACACAGGAAGAAATAATATTAATTTTGCCTTAGACATGAGAAAATATCTCACCAGAACTTTTTGTGTGTGTTTGTTTGCTACATCACAAACTTTTTGAGTATGTCTGTTTGCTAGATCACACAAACACACTCATATTCACTCTCTCTCTCTCTCTCTCTCTCTCTCTCACACACACACACACACGCACCCCAGAGCATCTCCCTCAATTTTGTTGACACAAAAACTGCAAAAGCAACCAACAAGGCCAACAAAAGCCGACAAAATACAATTTTATATCTAATCAAATAAATATATGGCACATCTTGTAAAAAGTTATTCAACTCTTTAAGTTACTGACCATTTAAAGTAATGATTGTTTAAACAGGAGATTGTTTAAAATAACAGGTGATCATTTAAAATAACAACAGGAAAATTTAAAGTGATAAAATAAGCTATCAACAAAGAACAATACAAGTATTCCTCAAAAAGCTAGAAATTGAGAGGTGGGAGCAATAGCACAGAGAGTTGGGCATTTGCCTTGCACGTGACCAACCGGGTTCAATCCCTGGCATTCCATATGGTCCCCTGTGCTCTGCCAAGAGTAATTCCTGAGCAAAGAGCCAGGAGTAATCCCTGAGTATTGCCAGGTGTGACGCAAAAATCAAGAAAAAAAGCTAGAAATTGAGCTTCCATATTACCCAGCAATAGCACTTCTGAAGTGCAATAGCACTTCTGAAGCCCCAGGAATATAACCTGGGACTTCAGAAACACACAGCAGAAACACCACCTGCATTTCTATGATGATTGCAGCACTATTCACAATAGCCAAAATCTGGGAAAAAAAAATTAAGTGTCCAAGAACAGATGACTGGTTGAAGACAATGGTTCATCTACACAGTGGAATACAATGCAGCTGTTAGGAAAGAAGTAATGAAATTTTCTGATAAATCAATGGACATGGAGAGTATTATGCTGACAGAAATGAGTCATAAGGAGAGGGACAGACACAGAATAATTGCTGATTAGGGTATGTCCTCCCAAAGTAAGGCATTTATTTTCTTTTAATCTATTTTCACCTCTAATAAACTTAGTTATAAAATATCACTTGTATCACTTGTCTTCCCATTGAATATCAATTTGCTCGAGCGGGCACCAGTGACATCTTCATATGTCCTGTCACATGCTAGTGTAGCCCAAGGGCATCTGCTCGCTCCAGAAACATAAAGACTCTCAAACCATTCCATCAGGTCATGGGAATGAGGTCTATAATTGTTACTGGTATTTGGCATATAAATACAACATGGGTAGTTTGCCACGCTTTGCTGTGCAGGTGAGATACTCTTGTAGTTACCTATAACCTTGAGCATTTATTGGTGAACCACCCGGCCACAAAGCAGTCGCATGAGGCGGGCTGTGATCAACTCTTCTGCTGGGTGGAGTTCTGATGAGAGGGGAGTCCGGATGTGCAAAATGGCAGCTTTCATAGTGTGGGGGTTCCTCTGGCTTCTTGCAAGGCTCTCCTTGGGTGTCTGGCCAGGGCTAGAACCCACCATCCCTCCTGGGTGCCTCGTGAACAGCTGGGCACAGGGAGAGCTGGTAGCAACTCTGCATCATGTCTGTGAGATGTATTGTATAAAAATTTCCCTGAGCTATTTCTGATTCTCCTTGTACATGGTATTTATACTCAACATATATCAACTTATTTCCAAGTGAATTTTTATATTATAACCACTTTAAAACATAAGCTATTCCATTAAAAGGAATAACTCATTTTTCTGTGTATTATATCACCCAGAGAATGCTACTAGTACCTTAACGACTAGGAAATATCTTTCTCAACACTGTACGATAGAGAACAACTGTAACTCCATACTAAATTTTCCCTAAAGATAATCCATTATCTTTTTTACCTTTATACTTTGCATGAAGAAAGGATTCACAAAATGGTGCTGTCTTCTTGTAGGAGTCAAAGTAATTTATAGTTTTGCCTCAAGCCAGATGCTCTAGATAAAAGATATAACTAAGAGCAATGAAGTAACAATTGCCTAAATGTGTTGAAGAAGCTATAAAATTACATTGTGGAGAGCAAATATGTTGAGCTCCTAAAAGTAATATAAATTTATTGACATAACTAGGGATAAAAATGACTAATTATTGAAATTGTATTTATCATACCAACAAAATGGGAAATTATTATTACCCTGTGAACTTTTGCAGTACAAGATATTAATATTACTTCATACAGATATAAAACCCACATGCTCATTAATAGTTTTAGAAAATTTTTGGAATTTTATTTCTCCTAATTTCAATGTCTCCTAATTGCAGTATCATCAAATATTTTCAAATTATTATGAGAAAGTGCTTCCTTTTTAAAAAAAATAATATTATTAGACATTTACTCTTTAAATTTCTAACTAGTAGAATTTTTAGAATATGAATTTATAGCATCTCCTACTAAGGGCCACATTAACTCGTGATATAATAAATAGCAGGAAATAGGGATGGAGTGATAGTCCAGCGGGTTGGGCGTTTGCCTTGCACGCGGCCAGCTCATGCTGGCCCGGGTTCGGTCCCCGGCATTCCATATGGTCCCCCAAGCACCAGCCGGAGGGATTCCCTGAGTGCAGAGCCAGGAGAAACCCCTGAGCACTGCTGGGAGTGACCCAAAAAAAGTAAAAAACAAACAAACAAAAAAAAAGCAGAAAATAGATTATATCTTTGTACTGTTAAGAGAAAATACATGTAAATAAAATTTATAACAACTGCTATTGTTTACTCCATAAAACCTGGTAGACACTATCATTGATGTTTATATATCTTATTTAATTCTAAAATTACCATTTCCAAAGGGCAATATCATGATAGATCTATGATTTAAACTCAGAGTTGATTGCTCTTGAAGTCCACAGTTTAAACTTCTGTAATGGAAATAATCTATACCCCTGAAATTGTCATCACAAAGCATTATACAAAATAATGTTAAATTATCCAAGAATAATATGGCATAGGCATTCAATATTTCCCCTTGGGAAGAATGATGCACTGACATGAAAGACCAGCTGAATTTCAAAAGATGATCAGCATTTCCTGAAAGAAACAGGACTGGGCAATCCAGAGATTTAAACTTAAAACCATAGAAGTGTACTTAGGAGTGAGAATTATCTCATTGTGACACAGAGGAGTCTGTGCAAAACACAGCTCTAATGGAATGAACACTGGAGGAAAGGAGTGAGAGAGTGTTTTTCTGTAACACAGATGTGAACAAATTATTATAGAGTAGGATAAATCAGGGTGGTGAAAGGAAAGAAATAACATGTAAGAAAAGAGTTCAGAACTACAAGAATAAGACAGTTCAAACATTGAATGCATTTTAATACAATGTTATTTAGATATATTCAAGTGAAGATATGCTGGAGTCAACTGAAAAGCAATCCAAATATATGACTGAAGATTTCCATGGTTACGTATTTTTGATTTCAAAGGCATCTACATCCATGATCATTCACTTCCTGATTAAAATAATTCAAAGAAACCTAGAGAGTAAAAAAATATGCTTAATTATTCAAAAGATTACAATTGGGTATATGGAAAACTCTATGAGCTAAAAGTACATTTAAAATTCAGTGTTATAAAATATGAATGGAGATTAATACTCTAAAATATTTCTGAACCTAGACATTTAAGTATGATGGTGAAAAATGGAAATATGATTTATATTATATTGTATTATCACAATACCCTACATAGTCATAACAACTTTGCATTAAATATATTTTGTTCTTAAATGTTATAATCATTCACTTAAATGTATCTTTAATGGAGATTGGGCCATAAATAATAATTTCATAAAGAACTTTAAATAGAAAGTTAAAGCATACATAAAGATATGAGATGACTAGGTGGGTAATAGCATTTCAGTAATGAACACTTTAATGATTTGCTTCATTTGTACTTAATTACTTTGATTTGGCTCATTACAACTGGCATTCTAAATATTTTAATGTACAAAGAATTTCTGATATGCATGACTTTTCTCTGCATCTTTTATTTTCTTGCCTATTTTAAAATGTAAGAAATAGTGGCAGACAGTAGACAGACTTGTCTACAACCAGTGCTCTGCCCCGTGGGTCCTGGATGGTTGATGGTCTGACAGAGTAAAAGACTGGGCCCCCTGGGATGAACCCAGAGCCATGGCAGAGCCTGGCAAGCTACCAGTGGTGTATTCAATATGCCAAAAACAGTAACAATAATGAGCCTCATTCCCAATGAATGGAAACGTTACTGGCACCCACTCGAGCAAATCGATGAACAATGGGGAAACAAGTAACAAAAGGAATAATAGTTTATGAAAATATTTATTGCTGTACTTTCAATCACTGTCACTGTATCACTGTCTTCCCATTGTTCGTTGATTTGCTCGCATGGGCACTAGTAACATCTCCATAAGTCCTGTTTAAGCAAGTGTAACCCAAGGGCATCTGCTTGCTCCAGGTACAGGAAGAGACCCAAAACATTCTCCAGGTCATGGAACTGAGGTCCATAATTGTTACAAGTTTTTGGCATAACAAGTAAATGAAACACAGGTAGCTTGCCAGGCTCTGCCATGTAGGTGGTATACTTTCAGTAGAAGGCTCTCATCTAGAGCATTTACTGATGAAACTTAAAGGGAAAGATCAGGTTTTCTCTTGGATGGAGCTCTGAGGAACTATGGAGTCCAGATGTTGAGAATGACTGACCGCATCAGGTGTGGGTTGCTCTGGTGCTTGCTAGGCTTACTGGTATCAGTTAGAACCTGTCTAAAACTGTATACAATGTATAAAAGTGAAAGATCTTGGGAAGGACTGTAACCTAAAATCAGCATTCTCTAATAATATCGCATGGTCGCTGGCGCCACGCAAACGGAGCTTGGGTCTGGTGTGGGTGGTTCTTTCTCTTCCCGGGCAACTGACATGGAGGTGGAGGAAAGGGCAGGGCCCGAATCTCCACTCCGAGTCCGCCAGCGTGGTCTCTCCCGGCACATGAGACCAAAGCCTTGGAGCAATGTTGGACTCAGCCAGGGACTGGCCAAGCCCCTTACCAGGAGGTCAGCTCCATGAGTTGCTCCCACATGGGGCCGGCCGAGCAGTGAAGCTGCGGGACTGAAGTGGACTTTCAATATAAAGAATAGATGCCTATAAGCTTAAAAAATATATTATTAAATTAAATATCATTTTATGTTAAAATTAATAAGAATTGTAGTGATGATGAATGATTTTCTTATAAAAGTTAAAATCAAATGATAAATATTCACTTTCCTTGTGGGAAATAAAATGCAAATAGGATATATAAGTATAAAATTATGAATAACCAACTTTAGTTACATTTATTTCTCATTTATTCTGTAGTTATATTTAATGTTTTATTTAATATAAATTGCCTGATTACTAAAAAATGCAGAAACTCATTATGAAATGTGACAAATATTTCATTGCATAAGAGGAAAAACATATTTAAGTTTTTACTTTTTTGTGTTTTTTTGTCATTGACTATCTCCTTCAGAGAATTTGAGAGCAATTTTTGCATTATAGTTTACATATCTGAGTCCTTCAATAGGTCTAGATCAAATAAAATTTAAGCCAAACCAAAAAATTCAAACCAAGCAAATTTCCTGGATCTTTTCTGACCATTTTTATTCTATAGGAAATCAAAAGTCATTCTTGGGATTATGCATCCAAGACTGATGGAGAAAGAAGAAGTCTTAATAAGAAGCTTTCTTAATGGATCATTTCCCTTACATAATTCTTCTTTGCCTTGCGAATTAGGCTTACCCCAACTGATACTTCCAAAAATTTTGATTTTGACATCTAGCTTAGATCCCTACCAAATCAAGCATAGCTTATTACCTTGTAGGTTGGGAGTTTGTGCAGTGGTTAGGTGTCCGTCTGGTATTCTTTTGTTTTTCTACTTCAGAATGGTTTGAACTGAAGACCTTTGGGGTTATTTATTGTTGGAAGGACCATTTGGTGGTATCACATACTACTTACATCAAGTTTTTGTTGTGCCCTGGGGATAGTAGAAAGCTTTACTCTGCTGGAATCGTTGAATAATATGCCTACTAATCACCTAGTATGGTGATTTTGGAATTCTTGGAAATATCAGCCCATAACTCCCAAAATAGAATAAATAGTATGAGAAATTAGAACATTATTATGTGCTTCGGTCTATTGGACAAAACAAATTTCATTCACATTCAAAATCTTTGATTTCAGCATTTCAAAATCACATTTAAAATTAGCAAGTTTTTCCAACAAATCCTGACCATTGTCAACAACTCGAGAAGCAATAACACAGGGACTTCTAGAATTGAAGCAATAGATTAATCAGAATGTTTGCTGTAACTGATAACATTTCCATGGGGACAGAGAAATATCATAAGGGTTAAGAAGTTTGTCTTGCATACATTTCACACTGATTTGATACCTGGAACCACATAATATGTCCCCAGAATTCCTCCAGGAGCGTTCCCTGAACACAGAGTAAAGAATAAGCCCAGATAAGTGCAGAATGAGACTCAAAACAGATAAAACAAAAACAAAAAAATAGAAAAGATTTTACCTTTTGTCCTAGAGAATTCTACACTAATAGTGTGGCTTTGTCATTTAGTAGTTAAGTTAGAGAAATTTTATATTTATTCTCAGTTTCTCATCTTCAAACTATGATGCAATACAAATTTTCACAATTAAATATTGTCAAAAATATCTGTGTCGATAGCACAATATTTTTTTTTTTGCTTTTTTGGGTCCCACCCGGCAATGCTCAGGGGCTACTCCTGGCTCTGCACTCAGGAATTACTCCTGTTGGTGCTTGGGGACTGCCGGGATTGAACCCAGGCCAGCACAGGCCGACCGCATAGCACAATATTTTTAACATTCAACATTCAAGCTAGAGATTGCACGATTCTGACTAAATTGTTGGTAGTTTGGTAACAAAATTCCAGGAAACCAATGCAATGGTACAGTGACAAGAAAACACCAATAGAGCAAATAAATTAGTTTATCTGATAATGTCAACAATAAAATATACCACTCTAGTTTATGGTGAACAATATGCTGGATTCAAGTTTATATGTAATACATAACATTTATTGCCTTTAAGAACTAGTAGTAGTTTATGAAATTTTTTATTACACATTACTGTTTAGTGATGAAACAAAACAGAAAAACATATTTGGATAAGGATAGATTGTAAGTTATTTTTAACTGTAAGACGATTATCAAGTATCATCTTTTATAAGGCAGACATTCATGAAATGCATAAAAAGCTTTCTGTGACTACTAAGATTTAGGAGTCTTTCTGAATACATGTGTAGCATTCTTACCCCCCCCCCCACACACACACATACACAAAATAAATATAATCCTTTCAACCATTAAACCTGCTAAATTTTCAGAGCCAATGAGATAGGTCAGAAGGCAGAGTGCATACCTTGCAGGCAACTGACCTAGATTTGATCCCTGGTTGAGTCCCATTACAAGTGACCCATGCATGAAAAACCAAGAGTAAGCCCTTAAGCACTGCTGGGTGTGACCCCAAAATAAGCAAGCAAACAAACAAAAAACTGTTAAACTTATATTTTACAAGTTTTTAAAACTACTTTACAAACTTAATTTATTTGGAACCATTTTAAAATCCTACTTAACCCTAACCTAATGTTAATTCATTCTCTCAAGAGTAAACTTGATTCAGCCCAAAGTAATTGTCATGAAAATTGCCACTTACTCTGATTAAACTCTCTAAGTGTTTTCATAGAAACAGACTTTATTGGAAAACAATACTCCAAGAAATGGCCTAAATGTTCTTTTTGCTAATGCCACTTGAATGCTGTTGGTCCTGAAGGAAAAAAAGTTGGAGATATAAAAAGTTAATTAGATATGGCATGTGCAAATGATTATGATAACTTAATTAGCAGTATCCTTTAAATTGGCACAATATGTAACCTAATATGCGGCTTAATAGCTTTGTTATTAATCAATTCTTAATGTAAACAGTTTGAAGCTCTTGTTGTTTTGTAATGTTCTTTATAAATAGTCCCTGTGGGAATCACAACTTCATTTCATTAAAACTCTTGCTGCTAATTGCTGGTTGGAAAACGTGCACAAATTAATTGTGTTTTAGAAGCCAATGATGCAAATTTATAAGCTATTGCATTGATTGCAGAGGACTGTTATGCTGTAGATCATTCTTCCCACAGTGATAGATAGCATACAGTAGTTGGCAACACTGAGCCCACTTAAATCAATAGAGCTTGGTTGGTAACTCTTACTACAGCAGAGGATGAAAAACACTGTTTGAAAATGCTGTGTTTATCATGCCAGCTGGGAAACAATATGAATTTAGGTTACGGGTAATTAATTTTTAAGTTTTAATGAATTTCTTGTGCGAAACAAACATTAGTCTTTAGCAAAGATGACTGATGAACATTAACTCTCTTAGTATTTTTAAAGAGATATTCATATTATTGCTTTCATTGCAAAAATACAGTCCCACAAGTCCTTCCTAGTCTTTTATTGTAGCAAATAGTCTGCCCAGCATGTACTACATGAGAATAATTTTCACAATATAATATCAAATGATGGAATGAAAGTGAAAAAAAATAGTTCTTCGTCATACTGGCACCAGATAAAAATTGGTGACAACAAGAAGAATGCTTATATTCTCACCTGATTAGTAATATCTTATGGTTTTCACAGTTCAGAGCAAGAGGACCACATGGTCAATAAGGGAACAGAGCAGTGATACAGGCATAAATTCTTTCAAACACTGATAGACTCAATGTATTTTGAATGTTCAATTTGGTCTTGGGAGGTGTCATGCACAAACTTTTTAAAAGGCGAAAAGATTTATGCGATCTGAAGAGAAACCAGAGATCATGCACAAACTTTTTTATTACTGTCTTTTTTAAAGCATAGTGAAACAAAAGTGGTAATGAATAAAATAAAATTGTGTTTGTTTATAAAGTTTCTTTAAGTTTGCTTTAAGAAACTAGACATTAGGGTAACACCTGACAGAATGCAGTGATCATTCCTGGCTCTGTGCTCACTCAGGGATCACTTTTGGAGGTGCTCAGGGATCCACATGTGGTGCCAAGGATTGGTTTGAGATTGGCTACATGGGAAAGAATTGCCTTATCTACTGGACTATCTTCCACCTATGTTTGTATCTACTAGTGTTTCTAAGATTAATAACTTACCTATCAGCTCTTTAATATTGTGGCCATTTTTATCTCTTCTTGTTTCCTGAACCCTGCAGCAGGAAACATTCTTGCTTTTCATTCCACCGATAATTTAATTTCTTCACTCCTTTACAAAAGCATTCAGTATTCGTTGATAAAAGCACACTTATCACTTATCACTTATCTTCCCATTCATTGATTTGCTCAAGTGGGCGCCAGTAATGTTTCCATTTGTCCCTGACATGTGCAGGTGTAGCCCAATGGCATCTGCTTGCTCCAGGAACACAAAGAGCCTCAAACCATTCATTCAGGTTTTTGATGAAGAAGTCTGACCATCTCTTAGGTGGGCAGCCACATGTTCTTTTGACATCCATGGATATCCACACGGTGACCAAGACCACACTATCACTGCTAATTTGGTCATCCATATGTAAGATTCGAACTGACTAAAGAGCAAACAAGACCAAAATGTGATGGGCTGATAAGACAGCAACATTCGGAATCAGCAATCACCTTGTCCCAGCACGGAAGACAGGACTCGTGGCCGACCTGGTGCAAGAAGCTCCCAGGCCGCATTCTGTGCTTCTCCACATTGATCCCTACAGATAACAGGAGCTGAACCAAGCACACCAGTTCCACTGGTCCTCGTTCCCTTTTCTCTCCCCCAAACAGATTAAGAATCCCGCTCAGTCTCTCCCAGGGTATGACTCTAGCCCAGCCTCACCAGAGGCATATAGGGTCCACCTGGGAGCACACCCCAATAAACTTCACCTATTCCTTCACTTTTACTTATCTCTGTCTCTCCATCTGCGCCAGCTGTGGTCACTGATCTATCACTATACACAGGCCTATTTCTCTCATTTACTCAAAGCTTAAACTCCTGACCTACCATCATATTTTTCAACACTTCCTGAGAATTTCAGATTGACAGGAATACACTTTTTCTTATATTTTTAACAACTTTCCTCTACTTTTTGTGAATTTACTTTTTCTTCACATCTACTTCTGCCATTCATCCACTGAATAAACCCCCACATCTTATCATTAACAATATCATCTTAAATTCTATTTTAGTTATCCCCCTACTTTGACAACCATAACCTACCATAATATTACCTCTCAGGCGTAAGACTCTGACAGTATTTCAAAGGGGCTTCCAATTTACCAACTCTGCCAATATTTTTTGATCTTCGTCTTCCTTGGATGTTTAACTTCCTTTTTACTCAGCGAGATTAATTGCTTGGGAAATCACAAATATTGCAGTCACTCTCTTGCAAACATATTGAATTCTTTTGTATCTCTCTCACATCAAATTTTTAATTTTTCATAATATGCCTGAAGTCCTTGAAGCTGAATGCACCATTCTGAGATATCTATAAGAATCGCCTCTTTCCTTCTCTATAATTTGATAAAACTGGTATTTTATTATGGCGTATTATTTCCACTTGTTAAATATTTCACTATTCCTTCCTCCTTTTTGGGTCCTGGATTCACTGTTTCTGTTAGTTTTCCACTTCAACAATAAGTGCATTCAAATATACTGTTATATGAATTATTTGTTTACTGTTCTGGCTTTCCTACAGTTTCAGACAGGATAGAGAAGAGAGGTTAGAATAATTTTCATTGAATGAATCTCAATTCTAAGATTTATGGATATTACTTAAAAGTAGTTTACTTATATAAAAATAAATGTTCAACAATAAATGAATAGTGTCTCTAATAACCATGTCACACTATACAGATTTGAAATCAGTACAAAGTAACCTTTCTCAATCAGCAATTTGTGAAAATTTTTAAGTATTTTTCCAATGTCAAAATTACTCCTAAATACAAGTACCAGAATTAAAATATTAATATGTGTCCAAATATACACATGTATATACATATAGAGATATATATTTTATGCACTCAACTATATGCAGTTCTTTTTACTTTGCCTCAAGGTAAATTCAATTCATTCAGCGTTCAACTGTAAAGAAATTTGTTCTTCAACATTTTATGTTTTGTTAAAATGTTATCACTACATATGCTTTATCATAGGTATCAGAGAGACTGAGAAAGAAAAAATGTATGACTCCAAATCCCTAATTTTCTATAATAGATAAAATGTAATGAGACAAAATTATTTGATTCCTTCCCAAGCTACTTTCAAAAAAGGAGAGATAATATTCTGAAATAAAATTTATGTATGCTCTTTTCTAGGTAAGATGATCTGCTATAATTGCCCTATTGAATATTTAATAAGCCCTTGGAAGCAAAGGAAGTTTGTTTTTAAATTAAAAAGAATATTGTTTGTCTATCTTCAATTGCAAGGCACTTTACTGCAGCAATTTACTTTGTTACACAATGTTCAACATAGTACAAGTCATTATTACAGATATAATATCTAGATTATACAAGATTCATCACTCCAGGAAGCTTATTTTTAGACTATGTATATAGATTTCCTTTTTAATTAAATTTAATGGTATATTTGAGGATGATTATATAGTTGGCAGATATTTGATTTATTTTTATATAACTTTATAATTATTTTATAAAATTTACTCCTGATTATTAAAGCATGTCAGTCACTACCCTAAAAGCCATTGAGTCAGCCATGAAATGAATTTTAAAATATTTTGCATTTTAAAATATTTAATATGGGCAACTAAGTGTAAAAAATGAACTTAGACCTCCTTCTAATGCCATGCACAGAAGTCAGATCAAAATGGATTATAGATCTCAACATCAGACATGAATCTATAAGGTACATTGAAGAAAACATAGGAAAATGCTCTATGACATCGAAACTAAAAGCATCTTTAAAGACGACACACCACTGACCAAGCAAATGGAAGCAAAGATAAACAAACGGAATTATATAAAATTGAAAATCTTCTGCACCTCAAAAGAAACTGTGACAAAGATAAAAAGAAAATCCACAGAATGAGAAAGAATATTTACCCAATACCTGACAAGGGGTTAATATCCAGGATATATCAGGCACTGGTAGCACTTCACAAGAAAAAAAAAAACAGCCAACCCCATCAAAAAACGGGAAGAATAAATGAGCAGAAGCTTCCAAAAAAAGAAATTTGAATGGCCACACGCATATGAAAAAGTGCTCTTCATCATTAATCATCAGGGAGATGCAAACCAAAACAACAATGAGGTACCATCTCACACCACAGAGACTGGCACACATCCAAAACAGCAAGAACCGGTGCTGGGGTGGATGTGGGGAAAAAAGGAACTCTCATCCACTGTTGGTGGGAGTGCCGACTGGTCCAGCCCTTTTGGAAAACTATATGAACATTCCTCCAAAAACTAGATATTGAGCTCCAATTTGATCCAGCAATAACACTCCTGGGAATATACCCTAGAGACCCAAAAATATGTAGCAGAAACACTATTAGTACTTCTTTATTCATCTCTGCACTATTCACAATAGCTAGAATCTGGTAACAACCTAAGTGCCCGAGAACAGAGGACTGGCTAAAGAAACTCTGGTACCTCTACACGATGGGATACTATGCAGCTGTCAGAAAAGATGAAATTATGAAATTTACCTGCAAATGGATGGACATGGAGTCTAACATACTGAGTGAAATTAGTCAGAATAGAAAAAAAGACAAATATAGAACGACTGCATTCATTAATGGGATATAAATATATACCAGTGTTTTACTAAGTGTGGGAAATGTAATGTCAGAGTAGAACTCACCATTAAATATACACAAAGAGACTTAAATGATAGCCCTAAATATCTGCAGGGATAGCCACAAAGAGGGGAGAGAGATGCAGAAACAGAGAGAGAGAGAGAGAGACAGAGAGAGAGAGAGGGAGAGAGAGGAAAAGGCGATACCTGCTATTGAGGCAGCCTAGGGGTGGGTGGGAGGGGATATGGGTACACTGGGAGTGGGAATGGGGCACTGGTGGAGGGATGGGTGCTGGGATACTGTATTGCCAAAACTAATTATGAACACCTTTGTAACCCTATGTGTCACTGTGTATAAAAAATTAGAAAATAATAAAATATTAAAAATTAACATATTTAAAATATATAATAAAATTATATACCTCATTCCGTGACCTGAAGGAATGATTTTAGGCTTTTCGTGTTCTTGGAGCAAGCAGATGCCCTTGGGCTACACTAGCTCATGACAAAGCGCATGGAGATGTTACTGTTGCCTGCTCGAGCAAATCAATGAACAACGGGAAGACAAGTGACAAGTGACAATAATGCTATAATAGGTCATTTAGGTAGTATAACACTTATTTTTAATTTTCTTTAAAAATCTTAATGGAATATGCAGAATATAAATGAATTTTCTAAAAGCTTTCAAATGTTAGAGATACTCATTTTTCTTCCACATAAATTAAACATGGAATTTAATTGTTGACGGCAAAATAAAAATTGCTCCCAATACAATATCCTTTTAACACTAAGGAAGGGAAAGCTAGAAATATTTTTCTCCTGAGTTTTATCACATAGTAAATGAAGGTATATGGTGCTAAATTGCTCTTTAGAATGTAGAAAAAAACATTACCAAGCATTATTTTTCCTCCTGTTACTTAAGGTAGTACACTTCACCTGAACTTTTATAAACAAAGAACAGGATAATAAATGAGTAGAAGGCAAAATTAGTTGACATATTTTGAAAAATAGTAAATAGTAGTTTGAATCAGTACTCATTTCAGGACTGGTTTATTTTGTTAGCAAAATAAAAATTGTTAATTGTGCTAATTGCAAGATAGAGTGACAGTATCATAAGAATTGAGGATCTGACTCTGATTTACTATCGTGTTGGTAATTGATTATGTTATCTAACAATAATAACATGGTTGGCTTAGGTTAAGAATTAACATTATTTTCATAGAACCAAAACAAATAGAAGTGTTGGCAAGTGTCACAGATGCCAGAGACTTGAAATTACCACCCTAAACAACTTGCATATGCTCTAATGGCTATCTGCCCATCTGAGAATGTAAACAATTCTTAATGTTTCTTGAATAGTGCAGACATGTTCTAAAGGTCAACCTTTTGGGGCTGGAGCAATACTAAAGAGTAAGCACTTTTCCTGAAAACAGTTGATCTGGATTTGATCCCAGGCACCTCATACGGTTTCGCAAATCCACAAGGAGTGGATCACCCAGGAGTGATCACTGGGTGCAGATCAAGGAGTAAGCCTTGAGTACAATGAAGTGTGACTCAAATACAAATAATAGCCTTTGGCTTCCCAAAGGTGCTTCAATTCAAATCTCCACTATCTAATCTCCTACCAAATGTGATTTATCATATATGATAAAGTTAAGGCTATTAACATGGATATGGCTTTCTGTTACCAGTCTGGCAAGCAACACAATCAATTATCTGTAGAAACAGAAGGTAGAGGGGAATTTAATGCAGAACAGAAAGAAGGAAAGTGACCAACGTTGATGGAAGCAGAGGGCAGCAGAGGGAATTAGCCAGAAACAGAGAGCATCCCTGGTCAAAACCAGAGGCTCTGAGCCTCCTGGTGACCAAGTAGCACCATATTTCAGCTGTAGCACCGAACCATTAAATGGCTTAGCTGAGTACTGTGAGGATTGGTCCCCAGGCCTCCAAGGATTGTTTGGGAGGGCCTTTTTAGTAAAATAAAACAAACCAGCACTGTTGCATTGTTTTTAACCACCAAAACTATGGCAAATTGTTAAAGACTATTTAAGTAACTAATATGATAAAATAACAAGCATACTAATGAATATGTGCTAATCAATAATTAAAGGTATCTGAAATTTAGCGCATATCATTGCTGTTTACTTTTTTATAGATAATCTCTAAATACTGGATTTAGAGGTGACTACGAGTATGCCACCCACATGGCAGAGCCTGGCAAGCCTCACGTGTCGTACTTGATATGCCAAATACCAGTAACAATTATTTTGGTATTTGGTATTTGATATGCCAAATACCAGTAACAATTATAGACCTCATTCCCATGACCTGATGTAATGGTTTGAGGCTCTTTATGTTCCTGGAGCAAGCAGATACCCTTGGGCTCTACTAGCATGAGAAGGACATATGGAGATGTTACTGGGGCCCGCTCGAGCAAATCGATGATGAACAGGAAGACAGTGATACAGTGATTTAATATAGTTAATCGAAAGACTACCTGGTTTAATATCAGTCTGAAAGTCAACCAATGTATGATAGAAATATTGATATCTTGTAACAATAACCATGATAGTTTGGAAGAAAAAGTCTTTGCTGCTATATTGCAATGAAATAATATAAATATATAAATATGCATTATCCTTTAAATCTTATGATTCTTTATGTGACAAGAAATTCTTCTTAATAAGAAATAATTGTGTATTTGCTTATTATTTAGTTAAATTTCAGCCCCTATATTCTTTTTATAACTTCTCAATTTTCCTTAAAGTTTTTGGTTCCCAAATTGAATAAATATGATTGCATAACAGCGGTTACAATTTTAGTGATGTCAGCAGTAAAAAGACACTCAGCTGGGTCCTAAGTAGTGCATTTTCTGTTAAGGTATATATGCATTTTTAATGTTAATATGAAATCCAGAAGCAAAACAGAACTGAAGTGTCTTAGTTTTCAGTACTAATGTCTTTGTTTCATGGTCTTCTTATCTTGTTCCCTTGTACCTTGCTCATCTAAGTGCCCTTTGTGAAATCTGCAAATATCTTTTCTCATCTGAACAAGCCTACAAAGACAGTAACTATATTTTCTATGACAAATAATTGTGAAATCATCCTTCAAATTTTCTTCGGAATTAATTTCATGTTGATATAGACAGCTAGAGAGAAGGGCCCCCATGGCAATGGAATTCCTAGGAAGTAATTAAAATCAACAGCCCGAACACTGCAAAAACCCAATTTCGGACATAGGAACTAAGTCCTGATTAGATTTCACCTGGGGCCAACAGATCCAGAGAAACTCCAGCCCAACTAAGGACAGAAAAGGAATTTCAAAGAGGACCGTCAATCACCCCCAATTCTCACCCCTAGGTAACCATAGCAATGACTTTTATCAAGGTAGAAGCCCCCAAGTGGGGGCAGCTTAGAAAATCTTGAAAAAAGCCACCCCAAACAAAGGAAGGGCAAGTATATATATATATATATATGTATATATATACATATACATACATATATATATACTTGTATATATACTTGTATATATATGTATGTATATATGTATATATAAGTATGTATATATATACACACAATACACATATATATAACAGCAAGTATATATGTATATGTGTGTGTATATATATATGTATACTGCCCTAGCCCACATCTTGTTTGTGCGCACGTGGTCCAGCACATGTGTCACTGCATGTGCACATATAGTGACACATATCTCCGCTCTTGAGATTTGTAATAGTGCACTCTCGGCTCTCTCTTGAATGATTTACTTTCTTTCTCACTTTTCTTTGCCTTCTCCCCCATCCTAAAAGCTTCTCTTCTTGTCTATTTCTGAAATTCCTTTCTCTGAGATAGTAAAAACAACAACCTGGGAACCCTGGGTAAAGCTTGGGACAGACCTTCATTTCCTGAATAGAGCAATCCCTTGCTCCAGTCTGAGTTTGCAACTTTCCAATTGGGTGATGGGATCAACCACAAAACAGACATCAGGTGTGGCTTGAAGATCACCTGTGACTTTCAGGTCACCTGGTGGAGTTGGTGGCTCTCTGGCCTTTGTCACCCATGGGATCATCACAGACTTTATCTGTCTTAGTATTCCCATCTATCCCTGAGTGATAGAGGTGGATAAGGGAAAGTGACCATCTCCTCTTTGTCTCACATAAGCCACCCATGGGGGCCCACTGACTTGAATATGAGCCATAGTCCTCTATTCTCCACATATCTGTATTACAAAATTTAGTTCTTGTTCTCTGAGAAGTGACAGGCATTTCTATTACTGTGGTAGGATAGAATTGACTATTCTCATTTGTTAAAAACCACGATTCAGGGTGGGAGCGACTGTACAGTGAGTAGGGTGTTTGCCTTACACCGCTGACCCAGGTTCAATCCTTGCATGCAGCCGACCTGGGTTCGATCCGTGGCATCCCATATGGTCCCCCTAGCACTGCCAGGAGTAATTCCTGAGCTAAGAGCCAGGAGAAACACCTGAGCATCGCTGGGTGTGACCCCAAAAGAAAAAAATATTAACAGGATTAATCACCAAAAATACACTAATTATTATACAGAAGGGCACATAATAATCCTAATTTTGGGTTGAGATGTTTTGGAATTAATTTTTATAGTTATGATTATTTTGAACATGTTAAGGTTCAGAGCCGGCTACTCAATTATAGTTCCTTGGTGTGACAAATGCTTTAAGCAAAATTTGGGGAAAAGTCTGGACAATTTACTTTGTTCTCCTCCCTCTCATCTTCCCTGAAACCAGTAATAAAATAACAAAACCCTTGTGTAAGAGATACCTATATATACCTAGAAGAAACTAGTACACTTATCTACTGGGAAAAGAGACAACCGACAGAATCTTAACATAGGACTTGTGATGTTTGTGTGCTTTTAATTACCTTATATCCATAACCTGCCATATTCCTCCGTGGATATTTTCTCTTAATCAAATCTAACATAAAAACACACAGATCAGGGCTGGAGCTATAGCAAATCCAGAAGGGCCTTGCATGTGGCCAATCTGGGTTTGATCTTCATGATCCCATATGGTCCCCTGAGCATCACTTAGAGTGACCCAAACAGAAAAAAAAACAGATTAAATTGCTCCTTTGAGTCTTCCTCCCCCCCTTTGCTTCACACACAGAAATGCTCAGGAGTTAATCCTGGCTCTGCTCTAAGGAATGGCTACTGGCAGTGCTTGGAGGACCATCTGTGGTGCTAGGAATCAAACACTGGTTGGCTCTGTGCAAGGCTAATGCCCTACTCACCGTCCTGCTGTGCAATCGCTCTGGCTCCCCTTTGAGTCTGTATTTCTGAAGATACCCATTCACGTAAATGCAGGACCAGGAATGTAGCTCAGCAGTGAAGCCTGAGTTGTTTGGCATGTGTAAGGACACAAGTTTTATCCCCAATACAATAGCCCCCCTAAAAAAAATAAGTCACCATATTACATGGCATGCATTAAATAAATGTGTGTGGCTTTTTTCTATTAACCTCCTTTAATTCATCATTTTCAGTTTAATTTTCAGACCACACCCAAAACTCTAAGACATGGAAGAAAAGTTTTTCCTTTCCTAAGGAAATAGCAAGAAATGTATTAGACTCCACATACTGGACACAGATTTAGGACTCTTGTTTTACTTTCTCATTAATAGAAATAAAGGAGATATAATTTATCTAAAGTGCTTCAAAATTAAAAGCAATTTAGTCATCTACTTTGTTTCTCGGATTATAATAGAACTTTAATGTAAGTAATTATTGTCATTTCCTAAATTCAACATCTTCATATTTCTATTGTGAAATCTTCAACAGCTAAGTATATGTAAGTATCTAAATGTGAAAATAATGATACATTTATGATCATTGCTCAGCAGAAGGGGAAAACATCATGAAAATAGAGGGGGGAAAATAGCTGTTTTGGAGATATTTCCATTCTATTCAGGTAGAAAAAAATAAATGCAAAACTTGGAGTAAACTACAATTTTTATAGTAAAACAGGAAAACAGGATCACATAGCTTTAAGAAGATGCCTATTTTTGTAACAAAATTTACATCATGTTCTTTTACCTAAAAATTACAGTATTAACCCTTCTCTGCCAGTATTAACCCTTCCAAGCCATACAAATGATGTAGTTAAGTCTCATTACTCAAATACAAAAACATGTTGTTCATATATAGTGTTAAGCTTTGAGGCATAACCTCTTCCCCATCCAAATATTTTTTAAAAAGCAAAACAAAAGTGCTGTGCATTTGTTCTTTTTCTGCTCTTTTTAACTTCTCCCTAAGCCAGTATGCTAAGAATAAATTGAGCAAAATATAAGCTTCTCTTGTACTTGATGTACTTACCAATTCAGGTCTAGGTCATAGACTGTTTCACTTACCCACAGGAGTGGTATGTCACCTGGTATTGTGAGAGAGGACTCTGCACACAGTGCATCTGAAAACACTAACAAAAAGAGAACAATTAATGTCTCTCAAAAGCACAGAGCAATTGTCAAAGTTGGAACAGAAAGGGGGAGTGTTTTTGTTGATTTTGAGGAAGAATTAAAAGCAAGTATTGCTGAAGTACAAGCCCCAGGTGGGAGAAATGAGGCCACAGATACATTCTGTTGCCAATTTATCCACAGCATTAAAGATCGTGATAAGCTTTTCGAATTTTATTCTGAATAAAATAGGGAGCATGAGACACAGCATGATCTAATTCCAGGTAGAAAATCAAATCTTTTATGTAGGTAATTGAATACAGGTAGGTGGATAATCAATTAAAAATTAAATTAGTATAAGAAATATTGTTATAATTTTCCACTTAAGTATTTTTTTGGCTACAGCCCATAATTTTATGCCTTGAATTTGTTCTGTACAAATATATATGTTTCTAATTTCCTTGGAGGCTCTCTCTTCAGTCCATGAATTATAAAGAAGTGTGTTGATTAGTTGCTTAGTCTTTTGAGGGTTCCAGATTTCTTTCTGTTGCTGAATAGAGTTGAGCCTATTAACTGAGGAAGTTTCTGGTATGATTTTTATTCTTTTAGTTTTGTTTATAATAGGCTCAATTTGGGCATATACTTCAAGTGCACTTGGCAGTAGTTTTGATGTACTTCTTAGACTTTTGCAGATAGACATTTTTTCAGATTTTTTGAATGATGCTGATCTTCTGTCTACTGTTTCATTTCTGAGAGAAAATTATTGGGGTATCCACCTATGATTATGAATATATTCTTTAAATTTTACTTTTTATTCTATCAGACTTGCTTGATTTATTTTGAAGGTCATATTTTTGTTTGTTTGGGGATCATATCTAATTGTGCTTAGGCCTTCTGACTCTATGCTTATGAAGCTCTGAGGACCATGTGTACCAGCAAGTGACTTATCACCTGTGCTTCTCTCTGGCCCTCAAGGGCAGCTTTTTGTTTTAGTTTTCAGCTGCTCTAGGGGCTTACTTTGGCAGAATTGAGGTACCACATTGTGTCCTGCTGGGCATTAAACTCAGATCTGCTGCATGCAAACAAATGTAATATCTGCATTACCCACTGTACTAGCTCTTCAGCCCCAGAAGCTGTGCTTTAAGTACATACTCACTTAGGATTTTCAATATGTTGAAGAATTTACATCTTCCTGATAGCATAATATTCCTCTTT
The DNA here is from genome assembly GCA_021461705.1 of Cryptotis parvus. Taxonomy (NCBI): domain Eukaryota; kingdom Metazoa; phylum Chordata; class Mammalia; order Eulipotyphla; family Soricidae; genus Cryptotis; species Cryptotis parvus. The sequence continues at coordinate 164,094 of JAJIBD010021837.1, forward strand.
ATTATTGACAAGGTTCCTATTCTGAAGTCTATTTATTCTATCAGAGATATTTCTGCTTTCTTTTCATTAGTATGCATTTGGTATATACATAAACATTTGAGGGTAAGGAAGTCTGATCAAACCTGGACATTGCCATGACACAGCATGAATATTTTACATTGCATGTGAGTGAAGAAGGGGTCCCCAGACAACCTTACTTCGTCCAGAGATTAATGTGTGCTTTTACTAAGAAGAGGAGGTTGGAAATCCCAGGAGTTGGTCTGTGTATTGGGGTGATAGTGAAAGAGATCCTGGGAGCATCCCTGCAGGGAATCTTTAGACAGAGCTTGTCTAGCTTGCTAGACAAAGCTGAGGTTATGGGTCAGGTTTCATCAGCAGGCAAAGGAGACAGTCTCCAAGGGGCTGAAAATCTGCTTATTTGAACTATGTCAAAAGTAATTGAATGTGTAAATAGTTTGGCACTGGCAGACTTTAGAGAGAATGGGTCACAGTCTGCAGTGAAGCAATAAATCAATCTAGGTTCCAATATACAAAAGCCATCTTTTGACCTTATTCATAGAACCACACAGTTCAGTCCAAGTTGTTTTATAATCTAATCTGCATGCCATTTTCTCATGCTAAATTTGGAACCAGTGAAAAAGCACTTCCATAATCCAGAATTCTTCAAAAGTAACCAGGAATTCATTGCTCCCTTATAGCCCATTTTATCCTTTTAGTGGAGGAAAGCCAGTGTTGGGTGACAGGCTTAGATAGTTTGGGAGCTTTGCTGTTTTATACACTCACAGCTTAATCTACTTACATGTTCTTAAGCCAAGGTTCATTCTAATGAGATCTCTCTTCTATATAAACACTGATAGAGGGTGTGGGAGTTATAGAAGTCACCTTGACTCTGAATAACTTCTGACTTATTATACATCTACTAAAACTTCTGTTTTCTAGATTGGGCACAGCTCCTCTTTATACCCACTGCACCCACTGTGGGACAGTTAGAATTTACCAGGAGACTACCACCACCCTAGCTACGTTGAGACTATCTTTAAGATTATAGGAAGGATCATACTAGTTTGCCCTCACACAGGCTAGTGTGACCCTTTTAGTATATGGAGAATGAGATACTCAGAATCACCCTGGTGCAGATAATAAATAAGAAGGACTTTGTGGGTACCATTTAGATTACATGAAGCTCATAAAATTAAGATGTATTACTTTATATCAGCCCACCCCCTCTCTCCAGGTTTCACATAAGAGATAATCTCAGAAGTGATTAGTCCTTGGTGTAATCCTATCTTTATACCTGTAATAGGGTGTGGCACCACCCTTCTACAAGCTGCTTAGGGTTCTTTGTTGACAGGATCCTCCCTGTCCACAGATAGGATTACTTTGGTGTATATAAGGGGACTGACTTGAGGCCCCTGGCCCCTTTTCCGGCTCCTTCTTTTGGGTAGTACTCCTCTCGGGTGAGATCCTCTCTCTTTGGTGGGAGATTTAGGCTAACTTGTATGGTCTAAGTTCTGACCAGAGCTAGAGTTCTTTCATTATATTGGATTGCTGTGGAAGAGCTTTTGTACTATTAAAAGCCTTTTTTGGAACTGTGCTGGATTCAGTTTTCATCTGTTCCCCGGTGTCCTCGGAAGTAGAAGAGAACTTCTGTCCTGATACTGTTGGGGACCCCAGCGGCATCCCCGACAAGTCAGTAAATGTCTGAGAGGATTCTTATATGTTCTATCTGCTTAGTCAGCAGAGTGCTATTGAGACTTCTTTGATTCATGGCCTGGCTACCTATAATACTAGACAGTATGTAACATGCATAAAGATGTGTCAAAGGCACACACACACCTTTCTCCCCTGGTGCTTGTGTTAGGTTCTTTTGTTCTTGTTTTGTTTTTGAGTCCTTTGCTAGCCATGCCGAGGGGCCAGTTATCCCTGCTTAGTGCTACCCCTGCTGGTACCTGGGATGAAACTCAGTCCCCCACTTGCAATTGATTTTTTCCAGACCTCGAAGTTATCTCCCTGGCTCCTGGGTTTAGATACTTTTGTTCGGAGGGAAAGGAAGTGGTGAAAAATACCCACTGATACTCAGGGTATACTCTCTCTTGCTCAGGACGTACTCCTGTCTCTGTGCTCAGTTTTGGGTAAACATCAGTTTCCAGGATTATAAACAGGTTGAGGGAGAACCAGATGAAGCAACAGGGATCTAACTGGCATTGGCCTAAATTTTTAAAATATTTTATTATGCCACCATGATATATAAAATTGCAAGATGTTCATGTTTGAGTTTCAGTCATACTGAGTTTCAGCACCCATCCCTCCACCCATGCCCATTTACCACCACCAACGTCCATACTTCCCTCCCCCATTGCCCATCCTGCCCCCCAAGGCAGGTTCTTTATCTCCTCCTTTCTCCCCTCCTCTCTCTCCCTTTCTCTCACTCTCCAACTCACTTCCCTTTCTTACATTGTGAATTGTAATACATACATTTAGACGTTATCATGTGTATCTTTTTGACTATAGTCAAAGCACAGTTCTCAGATGGCATCATTTTCAATGATTATCAGCAAACAGTTCCCTACTCTGTCTTACCTAGCCTATGACTCTCACACGTTGTGGTATACCAGATTTTGAGATGAAGCCCGTGCGTCATGGGGATCAGGCTGTGTCCAGCTGGGAGTTGGACTGAAGGATGACTGGTTGTGTTGTGTGAGGTTTTCTGACTTCTGGGAACCTGGCAGAGGACAGGCCAGGGAGCAAAACCTGCCCCCACTCCAAGACGCCCATCAGTATAGCAAAGGGAGGGTAACATTGGCACAGTTCTCAGATGGTATCATTTTCAATGATTATAAGCAAACAGTTCTCTACTCTGTCTTACTCTGTCTTACTCTAATTTATTTTTTCTTTGTGGGTCACACTTTCGACAATGCTCAGGGGTTTCTTCTGGCTCTGACCACGCTGTGCTTGGGGGACCATATGGGATGCTGGGGATCGAACCGGGGCGGCATGGGCCAGCCACGTGCAAGGCAAACACCCTACCCGCTGGGCTATTGCTCTGGCCCCTGGCCTAATTTTTTAAGGTCAGAATAAAGGACGAGGGAGAAGACCCATGGTTTGTCCTCTGGAAGATTTGACCTTCCCTTCCTGCTCTTTTTCCTTTTCTTTATTACTTTACTCATAGCCATTCACTTAAAAATATAAATAACTTGTCTCTCTTGTGATGACAGCATGCTTCACTTATCTCTTAAAGCCACCAACACTCAATGACAAGGCTCTTGCATAACTGAGGAAGTGTCATTCTCCAATGACACTGGGAGGCATCTTCCCATAATTCTGCTATGAGCATGGTTTGGTTCTTTATTTCAGTGGGAAAGCTACCTCCTTCAGCATCCAGGAAGATTCAGAAAATAGAGTTCCTTGTCTTTATTTGTTGTGTTCAAAACACTAACAATAGTGGACCCATTCCCAACAAATGGAGACATTACTGGCACCCGCTCGAGCAAATTGATGAACAAGGGGAAGACAAGTGAGACAAGTGAGCGTCTTTGCTCACATTAAATAATATATTGGGGACACCATAACCATACAAGTGTTATGGTGCTTGCTTTGCATGTAGCCAACCCCAGTTTGTTCCTTGGTATTGAATGGTCCCATTAGATTTCCTAGGTATAGACCTATAGGCAGCTGGTCATAACAGAACAGTGTGTCTGGTGCTGATGGTATAACAGGGCCTGAGCAGTGTCAAATTCTTTGCCTTCACCTTTAACTGCCAGCTCAGTTAGTGAAATATTTCAATACCAAAGCTTGGATGCAGTATCACTATATCACTGTCTTCCCGTATATCATAGATTTGCTTGAGCGGGCACCAGTAACATCTCAATATGTCCTGTCACATGTGAGAAGGCCCAAAGGCATCATCCCGCTCCAGGCACATAAAAAGCCTCAAACCATTCCATCAGGTCATGGGAATGAGGTCTATAATTGTTACTGGTATTTAGCATGTCAAATACGACACAGGTAGCTTGCCAGGTTCTGCCGTGAGGGTGGGATACTCTGTAGTCACCTCAAAACTCAAGTAATTATTGATGAACCGCACGGCCGCAGAGAGGCCGTGCCAACAGGGCTGTGATCAGCTCTTCTGCTGAATGAACCTCTGAGGAAAGGGGGAGTCCAGATGTGGAAAATGGCAGCCCTTATGATGTGGGGTTCCAAAGGCTTTTTGCGAGGCTCTGCTGGGGTGTTGGGCCAGGACTAGAACCCAACATCCCTCCCGGATGCCTTGTGATCACCTGGGCACAGGAAGAGCAAGTAGCAGCTCTGCCCTGTGTGTGTGTGTCTCTGGATTGGCATACCTGGGCTGGCCTTGAAAAAGACTGCTGCAGGGTGGGTCACTGATGAGCCAGGCTGTGATCAGCTCTTCTGCTGGGTGGAGCTCTGAGGAGGGGGAGTCCGGATGTGGAAAATGGTGGCCCTCAGGGTGTAGGTTGCCTCTGGCTTCTTGTGAGGCTCTGCTGGGATGGCGGGCCAGGGCTAGAACCGCCATCCCTCCCAAACACCTCATGATCAGCTGGGCACAGGGAGAGCAAGTAGCAGCTCTGCCTCATGTGTTTGAGTCTCTGGATTGGCATACCTGAGCTGGCCTTGAAAAAGACTGCTGCAGGGTGGGTCACTGATGAGCTGGGCTGTGATCACCTCTTCTGCTCGATGCAGTAGCAGGTAAAATTTACTATAAGTGAAGGTGGAAGACTGATGTTGTTCTCCTGAGCACTGTTGGGAGAGCATTTTTCTCAATGACTAGCAAGGTTTTGATGCTTTCTCAGCTCTACTCTCAGGGAAGTATAATTTCAATTTTTCTCCAGAAAAGTACCGAGAATTTAACCCTTGGGCAGAGCTGGTCATGGTTTTGGTGTTTGTTTTCTGGAGCAGGGGATGGGTATGGGGTTAGCGTGGACTTCCATAGTTGCCAGGAACAGATCATTCTTTACCCCCACAGTTGCAAGGAACAGGTCATTCCTTCTTCTTTAACTGCAGCTTTCTAGTTAGTTCACAAATGCTCCTCCTGCAATTCAGAGGTCAGGGTGCTGCTTTTTTTCAAGAAGCATGTCCTCTTACCCTTTATCTATTCAATTGTATAGACTTTACAAAATCTAGTCATTCCCTAATGTGTGCACTCATAAAACAACAAAGCAAACAAAGGAAAAGGAATCCAACTTGGTTGAGAAAGGAAATGCTAGTTCCCAATACCACATAGTCTTCCATAGTCTTCTAAATACTTTTTGCAAATGACCCCTGAACCTTATGTCAAGAAGCACTGACAGATGTAGCCCCAAAACTGAAAGATGGAGCTAGGAACATGTTAGATAATTTAAATGTTGGTGAAATTTGCATCAATGCACAAATAATTAAAGATATATATATATATATATATATATATATATAATATGAATAATACATTTCTGGACATATAGTTAATGCTATATATTTGCTTTCTGAAATTTATGATTGTAGTCTGGTTCCACAACTTCTACTTTAAATTTTCATGACACACATATTAAAAACAAAGGGAAACACAAATAATTCTTTAAGAATAAGAAATGCATTTCCATTATTTTCACTCAGAACTATGTACTAGAAATTACCCAATAGAGTAAGAAAAATAAAAATAGAATTAAATTACATAAGAATTGGAAATAAAGCTATCATAACTGATACAAATTTGAAGAATGTATTTCATATTCAATTCATTTATATATTTCAAAGTAAGCAAAATATGTTTTAAATAATTTGCATAAATACAACAACGAAAGTAAGTGAAAATAATGCTTTTTAACACTTACTTTACACAAAAACGTTATTGAAAGACCTTTATCATGGCAAATATTCATATATGAAAAGACTTAATATTTATGACATATCAATAGATAGAATAATTTATAGAATAAAGACATTTCTAATCAAAATATCAAAGGATCCTGTGAGAAACCTTTTAAGTTTATTTTAATGATTATTGGTAGAAAAGACCTTAAACTAGCCAATTTTCCAAGGGGAAAGATTATATAATAATATTTACTTTACTAACATTCAACTTATTTTACCAATAATCAAAAAAAGCAAAAAATATTTATTTTTATAGGGAGATTTAAGTAACACATTTATTGTTTGAAATCTTTGGACTATTCAGCCTTCACAGGTTTGTCTTTTAATTAATTGGACTTGGGGAATTTACCTGTGAGTGTGTCAATGAGTGGGTGCTATGAAGCTTTTAAGATTCCATGATCTTGCTACTGTTTAGCATTAGCTAAACAGTAAAATGACTTGGAATTTTACACTTTCTATTATCCAGGTTCTTAGTGAGTTTCTTAAGATTTTTGAGACCTAATTTATCAAACCCAGGTATACTATTATAATCTGCTAACTGTATCATTAAGATCTCTGACAGATTCAAGTCAAGCACAGAAGAAACTTTCTAACAAGCAAACTTTGTAGTATAAGGTGTTTTCTATCTGTATTATGTGTACCAAGAAACCAATTAGAAATATAGCAGGTATATATGGATGGTTTATATAAATAGATAACTCAATAGAAAAATTTCTACCAAAGTTATAAAATGGTGCAATGTCTATTGGGACCAATGATAATAGTAGTAATCATGACGATTTTTACTATTATTTTACTATTACTATTAAAGAAGAGCATTCATGACATTGGCAACTATCGCCCCCATCTGCCTGTTGCCTGTCATCTACAAGCTGTTCACTCGAGTCATCCTGAACAGGATTGGCAGAACATTAGATGAAGGACAACCATGCGAGCAAGCTGCCATCTGAAAAGGATTCAGCACAATTGACCATATCCACATGATACAAAGCCCATTGAAGTTTGTAGGGAGTTCAAGATGCCACTCTGTCTCACGTTCATTGATTTAAAGAAAACTTTTGATTCTGTGGAGACTGAAGCGGTCATCGAAGCCCTAGCCAAACACGGCATTCAAACCCAATACATCAAGATCCTTCCTGAGCTCTATTACGGATTCACCACCAGGATTTCACCATTCTACAAAGAAGTGATCATCTATGTTGAAAGAGAGGGTTTGCAGGGTAATACCATTTCACCAAAACTCGTCAGTGCCACCCCGAAAAAATAAGCAACAATTATAAAGGGAAGGGATGGGAGTGAAGGTAGACAGTCGGTGGGCAACTACGCCACCTCCGCTTCGCTGATGACATTGTTCTAATAACACCAAACATCAGACAAGTGGCACAAATGCTGGCTGACTTTGACCGAGAATGTGGAAAGATAGGTCTTCAGCTGAATCTCAACAAAACCATGTTTATGAGAAATGAACTAGTTCCAGAGGCCCCATTCACTCTCAATGGTACAATCATCTCTGAATGCAGCAGTTATGTGTACCTAGGTCGAGAAGTCAACATGATGAATGACCTAAAACCTGAGCTTGCGCGGACCGAAGAGAGTGGCATGGAATGCCTTCAAAAGCATAGAAGAAATAGCAAAAAAAGACAAAGAACCTCCGGCTCCGGGCACATCTCTTTGACTCCACCGTTTTCCCTGCATTGACATACGCCTCAGAGACCTGGGCCCTACGAAAGCCGGATGAAAATGCTATTCGGGTCTCCCAGAGAGGAATCGAAAGAGCTATGCTTGGAATATCACGCCTCACTCAAGTGAGAGAAGGAATCTGGAGTTCCGACCTCCGTCACTGTTCCAGAGTCAGGGACGCTGTCTCCTTTGCCAAGGCATTGAAAATCAGATGAGCTGGACATGTAATGCGATTTGGAGATGACCTCTGGAATAGAGCCATTACTGACTGGATACCACAAGATGTCCAAAGATCACGTATCTGCCCACCTACAAGACGGTCAGACTTCTTCATCAAGACCCTGAGTGAACGGTTTGAGGCTCTTTGTATTCCTTAAGCAACCAGATGTCATTGGGCTACACTGGCATGCGATAGGGTCAAATGGAAATATTACTGGCGCCCGCTCGAGCAAGTCAGTGAATAAAGGGATGTCAATTGATCAAGTGATTAAAGGAGAGCTGCTTCCTTCTTTAAGATCTCATGGCATGCTCTTAATTTCTAACCACAGATCAGCAGTTTCTCCTTTTTTTGCCGTTTTGGGTCACACCCGGCAATGCTCAGGGGCTACCCTGGCTCTGCACTCAGGAATTACTCCTGGCGGTGCTCAGGGGACCATATGGGATGCCGGGATCGAACCCAGGCCGGCAGAGGCCGGCCGCGTGCAAGGAAAACGCCCTACCCGCTGGGCTATTGCTCCAGCCCCAGCAGTTTCTCTCTTAATAATTGGTTTCACATCTACTAAACATAAAGTCACAAGAGCAGATAATATTGTCATTCACTTGTATCACTTGTCTTCCCATTGTTCATCAATTTGCTGAAGTGGGCACCAGTAACATCTCCATATGTCCTGTCACGTCACATGCTAGTATAGCCTAAGGGTATCTGCAATCTTGTCATTGCATAGTGAAAATAGAGAGAAAATTGCACTGAATTATACAGAAGACATAGTAACTGGCTGATAAAGCTTTCATGCATTTCTTCCATGTTATGTTGACACCTCTCTTTCATTTCACACCTTGGCTTAATCGGGGCTTGTTATAGTTGACCTGTTTCTAACATATGCTTTTACAAAAATGCAGAAGTCAATTGAAATAGACAAATGCCAAATCCAATCAAGAGTGGTTCTTTGAAACACAATGGTGAAAGGAAGTTCTTTCAACATAATTCTTTTTAAAATTTATTATTATTATTTTTATTTTGCTCTTTGGAACACACCTAGTGATGCAATGGGATAATGCTGGCTCTGCCCTCTGGAATTACTCTGGCAGTACTGCAGGGACCTTATAATTTTCCAGGGATAGAATCAGGTCAGCCACATGCAAGGCAAATGCTCTACCAACTATACTATCACTCTAGCCCCCCAGAATAATTCTGACCTATACTTTTAGTACAATCATATTGAGGAATAGAGTGAAGAATGTATAGCTGATATAAAATTTCTTAACTAGAGCTGCAGGAGTCAAGATAAAAAATAATAAAACTATAAAGGCAAGGAAATCTGTAGATGCTTTTGTTGATCTATATGTGTTAAGTGATATATATCTATCAAAAACTTCCAAATTTTAATTGCAATTCAGGATTAAGAACTTCAGAGTTGTACACAGTTTAAACATATTTTAGCATAAAATCATTTAATATGTATTAGGTGTTTTGCTATAGCTTAGATAATAGAACTGTAATAATGTTAAAGTTTATAATATTGACTTACCTAGTAATTGTATCCACCACAACTAAAGTGTTCATGACCCTTCATCACTGTCCCTGTGTTACTTCTTTATTTTACTGTTTGCATCACACCTGGCAATGCTCAGGGGTTACTGCTGGATCTGCAGTCAGGAATAACTCCTGGAGGTACTGAGGAAACTATTTGGAATGCTGGGATCGAACTTGGATCGGCCACATGCAAGACAAATGTCCTACCCGCTGTACTATTTCTCCAGTTCCCCAGTGTTATTTCTTAAATTTCACCTGTAGACTGTCTACTCAATAATTAATTAAAAAACTATTAGCACTTATTTATGGCAGAGCTAGTACAAACTTCCCCCTCAAATTTAGACAAATTTGGAGTATTGTTGTTTTTCATCTTTACTAGCATCATATATTGTATTGAAGCAAATTTAAGTGCTTGCTTTGACAGCACATGAACTAAAATTGAAGCAAATTTAAGGTTCAGAGAGTCATCTTACAAGTGAACTATTAAAAATAGATGATTGCTAAACTTTTAAAGTTTTATTATTTCTTTTTTATTTACACTTGTTGGATCATACAGGCAATGCTCAGTGGTTATTCCTAGCATTGCACTCAGAGATTATTCCTGATGGTGCTCTGAGGACCATATGCGATGCTTGGTATTGGACCCAAATTGGCCACATGCAAGGCAAACACCCAACCTACTGTACTTTTGTTGGGGCCTACTGGGGTCTCCAACAACACCAAAAAATGAGTTCCCATCTACCTCTGAAGCTGGCAGGGAATTGATGATAACTCAGGAATCCTGCACAGTTTTAAAAGACTTTACTATCAAAGGTTCTGATATAAAATCCAAGAACAAGAAAAGCCCCTGACTCTGGGTTCCCAGCCACATGTAGGGGAAGATGGCTCCCCACCACGTGTTGAAGTCCAACAGAGAACAGAGAGGACAGAGAGAGGCAAATGCCAAGGGAAGCCAAAATAGCAAAAAGACTTCTTCTTTTCCAAGTTTCTTTTATAGACAGAAGACCACCAAAATCTTCCAACTCATCCCATCATGGGTTGGGTTATCTAGAGATGAAGCCAGGTAAATGACCCTTTTGAAATGTAGATCTTTAGGTGGGCCTTTGGCTCAAACTTCACAAAAAGCCAAAGCTGATATCCAGAGGCAAAATCTCCCTAGCAGAGTGAGGATGGGCTGCGTGTCTAAACCAGAAAGCTGTTCAGAATGTGATTTATAGGAAATGGCATTAAAACCTTTATCATGAATATATAGCTAGCAGATCCCAGACTCTGAATCCCACTAAGGTCCAAAATCCATCAGAACAATTCACTTTGGAATTATCTTTAGAGTCAGAGACACCTTAGTTCGTCCAGAGGCACACTGGAATGTCTCTGAACTAGGAGAATCAATTACATCATGGTTGATCCAAAGTAGCCAAGCACTCTTGGAATATCTACGTGTATGTCCCATGCGAAGACCCATGGGGACAGAATATTGACCTGGGGCAATATTTCATCATGAGATTCATGATAAAAATATTGTGAAATCAATCCAATTCTGCCCGAATTCCCATAGTGTCTGCTCCAGAGGTTCCCCAAAGAAAGGGACCAGTTCTTCACATAAGCTAAGTGTAGCTAGAATCTAAGGCTCAGTAAGGCGTGTCACCCAACAATTATCACTCCAGTTACTTTTAAAGTGTTTTGTATTTTTTATAGTAAAATAATTTTTATTAGTAAACCTGAATTTTTTAAGGGCCAGGGAGATGGATCAGGAGACAGGGTACATGTATGTACAGGGACCTGGGTCAAAACCTTAGTGTCAAATGGCTCCCAAGCACTATAGAGTGTGGCTCAGGTGGGCCCCAGTAAAAATCACTGGGTCAGAGGAGTCCACTGCCAGTCTACATTCCAAATTGACATCCACAGGAGGGAGCACTGTTCTCCTGAGCACTACTTGGGAGTCCCATCTCCTTCCGCCTCAAAAAGGGGAAAAAGCTTAAGTTTAAAGCATGAATATTGCATTTTTTAAAAATCTCTTCTTTTTCTGAGGTCACATATACTTAGTGACCAGGGTCTCAAACGACAAAAATAAAACTGCCATGTAGAAAGCAGCAGAAAAACCTCCATGTTGTCAGAACTAATATTGTAGCATGTAAAGAATGCTAATATGTTTTATGATATGAGAATCATAATCTAAAAACAAACGAGCTTGTATTTGTGTGGCTTTCTCACCTAAAATTCAGAAATAAATTGGAAACAGGTTAAAAGGAGCACACTGTGATAATAGAAAACACACTGTTAGAATCAAGTATACGGGGGACAATAAAGCAGAGACAGCAGAAAGTCAGAGATCAAGGAATTAAAAATTAAAAATACCCAGTACAAATGATAATTATGTGACCATCAGTCATTCTGTACTAATGCAATGAAATACAAATGATTATTAGAACCGTAGTTCTCTCTGAGGACTCCATCACATAACAAAAATGAGTAGTTTTATAGTCGTAAATTCCTGACTGTCAAATATCAAGCATTCCAGTCCCATCAAACTGCTAAAGCACTTAAAATATGCTTAAGAGTGAAATTATTACCCATTGATTTGGGAATATAAAAAATTAATGTTATAAATAATTAGCATCTGAAAATAAAGTTTCTAAATACATAACTCCATAATGCCCAAGTTAACAGTCTAATACAAGACAGAAATAGAAATGTTACTTATCCTTTATCATGGAATATTCCATCTTACATGGAATTTTAAATAATATTTAATGTTGCTCTCACATATTTAATGCTTATTTAAAAAACTAAGTTAATTATATTTCATGTATTTCTAATTCTCTTTGACAAGACTATTTGTATTGCTTACTTGTATTGCCATTATTTAATTTAGAACTTAAGTGATTAAGTATAACATTGTGTATAGATTTTTTTTATACACTGTCTGACTTCGACCGAGAATGTGGAATCTACAGCTGAATCTCAACAAAACTATGTTCATGAAAAATAAACTAGTTCCAGAGGCCCCATTCACTCTCAATGGAACAAACATTTCTGAATGCAGCAGTTATGTGTACCTAGGTTGAGAAGTCAACATGATGAATGACCTAAAACCTGAGCTGCGCAGGAGAAAGAGAGCTGCATGGAACATCTTCAAGAGCATCAAAGAAATAGCTAAAAGGACAAAGAACCTCCAGCTCCAGGCACATCTGTTTAACTCCACCGTTCTCCCTGCATTAACATACGCCTCAGAGACCTGGGCTTTATGACAGCAGAATGAGAATGCTATTCGGGTCTCCCAAAGAGCAATTAAAAGAGCTATGCTTGGAATATCATGTCTCACTCAAGTGAGAGAAGGAATCTGGAGTTCCGACCTCCATTGACAATCCAGAGTCAGGGACGCTGTCTCCTTTGCCAAGGCATCGAAAATTAGATGGGCTGGACATGTAATGCAATTTGGAGACAACGGCTGGACTAGAGCCATTACCGACTGGATCCCATGGGACGTCAAAAGATCATGTGGGCGCCCACCTACAATGTGGTCAGATTTCTTTGTCAAGACTCTAAATGAACAGTTTGAGGCCCTTCATATTCCTGAAGCAATCAGATGCCATTGGGTTACACTGGCACATGATATGATCAAATGGAAATGTTACTTGAGCCGCTCGAGCAAATCGACTGAATAACTGGATGTCAAGTGATCAAGAGAAGTGATGGATTTTTTTGTTCATTTCTGTGTCCTTCTTTTCTTGATATTTAACGCTCCCCACCCATAACATAGCAGATGCAGCACTTTAAACTTAATATTTAACTCAGTGATAGTTTCTATTGTTTACAGTATTTTGTGCATATTAATTTTATTGAGTTTACATTAGTTTCTAACAGTCTATATTTATATAGCATGATTGACATCAAATGTTTAGTTTCCATCTACCACTATTATCTGCCCAATCAACCTGCTTAGTCACTTTCCATCATCACTTTCCTTTGGTAAACACCATTTTGTTGTCAGAATCTAGGTTTTCTTCCAGCTACTGGTGAAAGCAGATGATATTGTCTTTTTCTTCCTAATTTATTTCACATAGCTTAGTCCCTCAAAATCTATCAATGTTACTAATATCAAGATTAAATCTAATTTTAACCTGGGCCCTGTATAGTTAATGGATACTTTTGTATGTTTCATATCTTGACTTTTTGTGAACAGAGCTTCAATGAATGCATGGTAATTATAGTTTTTAGCTTTTAAAACATATCCATTAGATAAATGCCCAGAAGTAGAATTCTCATATCATAGGGTAGCTTCATTTTCAAATTTCTAAGTTAGCTAATTTCTTTCCCCATAACTACTGTATCAATTTATTTTCCTTCCAACAATGTACAACTATTCCCTTTTCTCCATATTCTCATCGGCACTTTTTCTTATCTTTTTGATGGTAATCATTCTAACAAATATAAAATCAATTATTATTGTGCCACATCTCTACTGATGAGCCATGTAAGCATCTTTAGATATCTGTCTATTGGGAATATTTCTGAAATATTTAGAGGGGTACTTTAACAATTTGGGCCAGTGTTTGTTCTCTTTCATTTCAATTTTGAGAGAAAGATAAATTAGTGCAAGGGGAAGAAAAATATTTGTTGGGGTCACTGATGTTATCATTGTTGTTGCCTTATGTGTGACTGTCCAATCCTTAAAAGCAGTTTAGGCAGACACCAATCGACAGGACAACAGGCATTTTGGAGGGCATGATCAGGAGGATAATGCTGCCATCTCCAGTGAGTAGAACTGGTTTGGGTGTCTCTACATCATTTGAATTATTTGTTTGTTGTTAACTTTTTAATATCCTGTGTATTTGGGATATTAATTTCTTGATAGGTGTATGATTTCAAATATATTTTTATATTCAATGGTCTGCCTGTTCATGTTAGCAGTGGTTACTTTTGTTGTGCAGAAACTATCTTTAAAATAATTTTTTATTTGAAACCCTGTGATTTAAAAAGCTGTTCATTATACAGTTGTTTCAAGCATTTAGTGTTCCAGCACCACCAGTGTTACCTTCCCTCCACCAATATCCCCAGTTTCCCTCCCAATCCCAACCTGCCCTCTTAGTTGCATAGCAAATTTACTTTATATTGCTTATTTCAACAAAGTTGGTCAGAAGTCTGGTCAGAACTCTGGTAAGTTCTGACCAGAGCTAGAGGTCTTCCATTATATTGGGTTGTGGTGCTATTAAAAGACCCCCCCCCCTTTTTTTTTTGCTTTTTTTGGGTCACAACGGCAATGCTCAGGGGTTTCTCCTGGCTCTACACTCAGGAATTACTCCTGGCAGTGCTCGGGGGATCATATGGGATGCCAGGGATCGAACCCAGGCGGGCACAGGCCGGCCGTGTGCAAGGCAAATGCCCAACCTGCTGGTCTATCGCTCCGGTCCCTTAAAAGCCTTTTTGGAACTGCTCTGTACTCCTCAGTTTTCATTTGTTCCCTGGCGGCCTTGGAGGTAGAAGATAACTTCTGTTCTGATACTGTTGGGGATACCAGCGGCTCCCGATACCAAATATTACATTTATTCCTTCTTGGCAGAAGAATTATCTGAGAAATAAGATTTGAGGAACCTCTAATAGATTTTCCAAAATTATGTTTTTTATTTGAAAACTGTATCGCTCCAATTTTAAAAATATAGAACGCTTCACGAATTTGCGTGTCCACATCTGGACTTCCCTCCCGTTACAACTCCACCCAGCAGACCAGACTATCACAGTCTGGCTCACGCGGCCGCTAGGTGACTACAACAGTATGCCACCTGCACGGCAAGCCTGGCAAGCTGCTCGTGTAGTATTTTATATGCCAAATACCAGTAACATTTATATTAGGTCATTCCCGTGACCTAATAAAATGGTTTGAGGCTCTTTATGTTCCTGGAGCAAGCAGATGCCTTTGGATTCTACTAGCATGACTCAGGACATATGGAGATATTACTGGTGCCTGCTCTAGCAAATAGATGATTAACGGGAAGATAGTGATAGTGATAGTGATTTCAACAAAATAAGATATGGAAAATATTATCATCAGAAAATAAATAAAAAGAGGCCATTAGTGATTACTATATGATTATGAACTATGTAAATAAGGAAATTAAAAACATTTAATATCACTTGTCACTTGTCTTCCCATTGTTCATCGATTTGCTCCTGCAGGCGCCAGTAATGTCTCCATTCATTGGGAATGAGGTCCATTGTTGTTACTGTTTTTGGCATATCGAATACACCAGGGGTAGCTTGCCAGGCTCTGATGTGGCTCTGGGTTCATTTACCCTGCCCATCGAGGTGTTGCAGGTGTGACTGAGGTGCCCAGGTGCATCAGCAGGTGGCAGGCAGGAGACATGCTTGTTGGCATCCAGGGTTCTGCCCTGGAGACCCTGGATGGTTGATGGTCTGACATAGAAAAAGACTGGGCCCCTTGGGATGAACCCAGAGCCATGGCAGAATCTGGCAGGCTACCCGTGGTGTATTCGATATGCCAAAAACAGTAACAATAATGGACTTCATTCCCAATAAATGGAGACATTACTGGCTTCTGCTCCAGCAAATCAATGTAAGATGGGAAGACCAGTGACAAGCAATTCTCATTTATATTTTCAACTCTGGAATCTAAAGTATATTATGTTAAATTTTGTACTTGGATGTCAATATGTAATAACCTTATCTCTCCCATCTTTAATAACACTTTTAAAGCAATTCTGTTTTGATATGTCATGGAAGAGGTAAGACCTACATATGTAAATTTCCTGTTACACTTTATATAAGCACTGTGGTTTACAAAGTTGCTCATGATGATTTGTTACAGGCATTCAATATTTCAACACCATTCCCATCACGATTATACCTTTCTTCTGCCATTGTCTCCAATTTTCCCAATTACCCCTTAAGCCTGCTCCATAGCAGACCCCCAATAATTTATTTTTCATTGCTTGTTATCAATAATTTGCTAACAGAATGATCAGAAATGTTTTGTAGAAGGAAATTTATCATCTTTCTTTTATCTATGTTGTATTTCACCATGGAGCCATAAGTCCTTGTATAAAAGATTATAAACATGTTGTTACAGATTAGGCCTTCTGTATTTATGTCTTGTTAATTAATATTGGTTAACTGCTATGTTATATCCCATCTAGTATAGTGTGTTACTACTGACTTATCAATGACATAGCATTTGAGATGTTGCCCCAGGAACTCTGAAATTTTAAGAATGCATTTCAGAGTGAATTTTTTAAAAAATTTGATGTCCCATTTGTTTCTGTTTCTGTTTCCCCTATTGTTTCAGTTACCTCCTTTAAGGCATCTGTTATGTCAGTATTGTGAATGACACTGTCTGCATGATCCTCAATGAAGCTATGATATTTATATTAAAATTTTTATTTATTTTTGTTTATAGTACAAGATAGCAATATACTTTATGTATTTTGTATAGGTAGTTTTTTCCCACCTGTTGAAGTCATTTCTTTCTTCATTACATACTATTTCATTTTTTTAATTAGTTGTTAATATATCTATAGCCTGTTTTCTAGGTATTAATTCTCTTGTGTTATCAGTCTATTTTTAGTCTAGTATCATAATACATTATAAGTAGATACGTAAGTGGTTTGAGGTCAGGGGAGTGTTATACCTCCTTTTTTTTGTGGGAATGAGCATCCCTATCTTGGGATACTTAGTGATTACTCCTGATTCTGCACTTAGCAATCACTCCTGGTGGTGCTCAGCAGACAATCTGGGATGTCAGGTTCCAACCTATGTCAGTTGCTTGCATCTTACTGGCTCTCCAGCCCATCCACCATTTTATAAATCTTTTCACTTTTTTACTTTTTCCGTTATTTCTATGCAAAAATTTAATTCTACAAAATAGAAACACATTAGAAAGTCCTTAAAGACAAAGGATTTTAAAGATTAAAGGCTTCTCATTTTTAACCAATACCAAATATTTAAAAAATTTCAACATATCACCAGAAAAAATTTACAGCATGTAAGGCCTTGCATGCTAAATGCTACATCACAGCAAAACATGTGCATAGTATTTGGTAACATTAAAGGATTAATTAGATTGAAATAAAATAAAGCATTTTCTATTTCTGATATTTATTTTCTGCTATTTATTATAACGTTTATGTTTTTAATGTTTTTAATTTGAGTCTGATATCCAAATTCAAATAGAAGTTAATTAATACTTATGAGTAGGTACTTGCTTTGCTTTACAAACATATGACAAAGTTCTAAATTTATAATGCACTATGATTCATATAGATATGTTATTATTGAAGCTATGGATTTGAGGTAAATTTTAATATTTGATTTTAAAAATAAACATTATATAAATAAGTTAACTATGATAGGTATACACAAAAGTCTTTTGTTATTACATCAGAGTAAGAACTCAAAAGATTTTCCCAACAGTAGTGATCCCTTAATGCAGAGTTAGCACTAATCTCTGAGCACTGCCAGGGATAGTCCAAATATTAAAAAAAAAAAAATAATAAAGAACTTTAAGTTTGTTCTGTAGTAGTTCTTCCAATTAATAGTGCCATATGATTCTTTGTCATGAAAAAAAATCTGTCATGAAAGTGTTTTCTTTAATTTGAGCACCAACAGTGCATTGTATTCATAAATAATCATTCCTCGATCTCAAATGC
Organism: Cryptotis parvus; assembly: GCA_021461705.1. Taxonomy (NCBI): domain Eukaryota; kingdom Metazoa; phylum Chordata; class Mammalia; order Eulipotyphla; family Soricidae; genus Cryptotis; species Cryptotis parvus. The sequence goes on from JAJIBD010021837.1 coordinate 182,052, forward strand.
CATCATATATCTTTCTCATTAATCCTACAATTTAATACAAATTTATGAATCCACTACTACCATCTTTTCTCCCAGGGACTAGAAACAAACCAATCAGATTAGCTGTATTGCCCCAGGTCAGTCAACCTTGTAACAGCAAAGCTGAGAGAGAAATGAGCCGGCTAACTTTTCCCAAGGAGCTGATATCAAAACCTTTCTTCACCAGTAGAAAAGTGTTCTTTATGTCATTACCAGAAGCAGGAAGGTAAAAAAAAAATTGCCTATGTCAAAATCTTGCTACTTTTGGAAAGGTTACTTCTCTCTTGGTTCACAGAGTAGGTTTCTTTTGTTCATCAATTTTCCTGTGTTTAAGGAATACAAACGTTCATAAAATTTGGGAATCTTAAACTTAATTATTTTGTTTCATTATAATGTGTTAACATCAATATTTTCTGTATATATGAAGGTACATTAGATATCTTTTATTACAAAAGATTACTAACCCTGTCTCCAAAATGACCATTAGTTTAATTAAAAATATTAAAGATATCCACTTAGTAGAAATGGGATATGTATCAGTAATGATATTGACACTTGCTAAAGATTTTGCTCCTTGTACTTAATGGGAACTACAAGCAATGTTGGGGGGAAGGCAGAAGAACATGCGTCTGTTAATGTGAAAGTGGATTTTCCTTTTTTGTGGGTGCTTGAGATTTGCATGAATAAATTGCATAGAAATCTTAGACAAAAAAATGAGTTTTTTATACTGGTGATTTGTGATTTCACAGCCCTCCCCAGATGTCTATGTAGGCCCCTCTAATCTCTGTGAATGACATCCTGGTCCTATCCCACACAGCCTACTCACCTCCCATGTACTATGGCCAGGTCCTGTCTCGGTGCTCCTCTATCTCACGTGAGCTATCCCAGCCTTCAGCACAGGCAAGATCCCTGTACTCTGTACCTGCCACTGAGCCTCCAACCTGTACCCCAGCCATCCCTGTTGTCCTGTCCCCGATTTTCTTAGTCTCCAGCAACAGCCCTGTGCAAGGGAGACTCCTAAGCTGAGTAACTTGCCACTACCTGAAATTGAGCTATCCTGGGGTCTGAGCCCAGCCTGTATTCTTCAAGTCTGGCCCTTAGGTGCCTGCCTGTTTTATGCCCTGCGCTGGCTCATGCAGGCCTACCAGATCTGGAGGTACCGTAGAGAGAGTGGTGGGTTCTGGCAGTCTTGGTTCTGGGAGAGATGGAGGAGAGGCCATTTCTGGGGACTGGCAAAAGATGGAACAGAGCCAGTCTCCAGCTTTTCTCTCTGGTCTCCACTCTCTCTCTCTGTATCTTTCTTGTTTCTCTGTCTCATGCTAGGGGCCTTGTATCAATTCAAACTCCACCCCCAGCCAGCCCTTCATGTCCTGATTGGCCACTTGTCCCAGGGGCAGAGAGTTAAAGCTACTTGGCCTCTACACCTCAACCTGCTGTGTAACACTTCTATGTAGCACATTATTAATGCCATACTAATGTTACACAGGAAAAAATTTAACCACTTCAGCAGAGTGAAACTCATTCACCCTTGAGTTTAGCAAAAGTTTCATGAAACGCTAATTGAAATATGGGCTTTGCTTAGCAGATATGAGGACTGTATGGACTATAAAAGACAAAGCATGTGTGTAGTTATCCTGAAAACGCAGGTTGAATCCTAACAACCTCTGTTCTGAGCAGAATATTAGGTGATGATAAATGATGATTATTACTGAGGTTTTTCTCCTCTAGCTTTGGCTTGCTAATGGACGCTGCTACATTGTAGAGAGTTTGCAATTGAACTACTGTTTATTGGCTGGAGTGCTCATTGACCCTTATTGCTACCTATGGGCAGATTTATACATACAATGTGCTTCTGGTGGGGCTTGTGCTTCATTTGCAAGATCTTAATAACTTCTTTCACAGATTTAGCAAACAAAAGTCACGTGGTGTTAAGCAAAATGGGTGTTACCAGACAGGAGGAAGTGATGGAGGCCCTTTCTGAAATAGCTCTAAGTTGCTTTGCTGTATCTATGTTAACCAGTATATCTTTTAAAAAAATTAGTTAGTTTTTTATTCTGTGTTATTAAAACACCATAAATGACAAATTTCTTTGCAGTACAGTTGTCATAAGCATTCATTGTTCAACACCAGTCCCCCACTAGTGCCCCCACCACCACCGCCAAATGCTACCACCCCTTACCCATTCACTATCCCCACACCAGGTCCCATAGCTGACTGCAACAACATTGATCGTTGCAACATATATATATATATTATATATATATATATATATATATAATATATATATATATTGCATATATATATTCCATATATTATTATATATATATATTCCATATATATATGGGAAAGGTCCTGGCATAGACCTGACCCTCAACTGGTTGGCTTTGTTAATATATCATGTGGCCACTTCACTGCATGCAATTGGAGGAAGCTGTAGTAGTTGTGTCTTTGGTCACAGAGTAACTCTCTGTGTTTGGAGTTACTGATCAGTCCTCGCTCATGGTCAGTTATGAATGGCATCTCTGTAGCTCATAGTCATGCCCACTGGATCCTCTCACTGTAGGTGGGAGGAATGAGAGGAGGGGCCTCAATCCTCAATTCCCCAACACGCCCTGTTGATCCTAGAAGTGATGATGAAACTGGTCAGTGAAGGAATCAGTTTTCCCCTCTCTTTGCTTCCTGGGCAGCTCTCCACAGGCGGGAGCTGTAGCAGTGGTGCATCTAGTCAATGTCGGGAATCTCTGGGTGTTATTGATCAGTCCTGGTACATATTCAGTTGTAGATGACATCTACAAGGCTCAAAGTCACACCCACTGGGTACTTAGAGGTGGGTGGGATGGAAGGGGCCTTAATCCTCACTCCAAGCCCTACTGGCGTGCCCATAGCAACTCACATGTTTGATGGCCCTAGAAGCAATAATGAAGCTGGCCAGAGATGGTGCCAGCCTCCCCCTCGCTGCTTCATGGGCACTCTCCTTTGGCAGGGGCTGTAGCAGCTATGCATCTGATCATTCTTCCAAGTTACTGATTGTTCCTGGTACCTGGTTTGTTGATGTCTGCAACACTCATAATCACCCCCACTGGGTCATTGGAGGTAGGGGGAAGAGGGAAGGGGCCAAGTCTATCCGGTAGGCCCACAGCAACCTGTATGTTTACTGTTCCTAGAAGCAATGATGAAACTAGCTGGGGAAGAAACCAGTTTCCCCCTCTCTTTGCTTCCTGGGCAGCTCTCTGCAGGCAGGAGCTGTAGCAGAGGTGTCTGGTCATTCTCTTGGTGTTATTTATTATTCCTGGTACTTAGTTTGCTGGAGATAATGTCCTGCGTACCTGAGATTTGCTGATCTGTGAAGCTCTAATAGATTGGACCAGGACCAGGGACCATTATCCCCTCTGGATGCTTCATGGCATGGGAAGGAGCTATATAATTTCTGTTTCTCTGTTTATTTGGAATTTTATTCATGAGTTTTGGGTCATGGCTAGCGACGATTGTTGGTGCTGATCAGTTTGCTATAATTTTATTTTAAAAGTCCATGTGATACAGGTGGGCCTCACGGGTGGCTTATGTGAGGTTGGAAGGGGAGAGAGATGGTTGCTTTCTCCCAGTCACCTCTGCCTCCCGGGACCCGCTAGACAGGCTTAGGACTGATAAAGTCTGTGATGAGCCCCTGCACGGGGTCGGCCTGAGCCCCAATAGCCCCACAAGGTGGTTGTTAAGCCACACCTGATGTCCACTTGATCTCTAGGCATAGGAGCTGATCCCCACCACCTGAGGTCTCTCGGGAGCCATGGACTCAGGCTGGAGTGATGAATTGCTCTTTGCAGGAAAGGAAAGCCAGTCTTAGGCCTTACCCAGGGTTGCCTCAGGGTTCTTGTCTTCCTCACAGAAAAAGAATTTTCTGTTTTTACTCTTTGGACCTCCATCTTGGAGTGCACTGTGAGGGAGGATGTCCCATGCCCCTGCTATGCATGGCCAGGATATCAGGCACCAACACCATCGCCACAGGGGACCATGGTGGTCCCTGTGTCTGGAGTCACCCTGGCCATGCCGGCAGTAGTAAGCTCAGATCCCTTGCCTGCTGGCCCAATGGGGTGATGAGCAGTGAAGTAGAACAGGTTTTATTAAGAAGGTTTTAGGAAGGGGAAGGAGGAGGGAAAGTAAGGGAGAGAAAGTACACATCTCAAGAGGGGAGATGCATGCGACACACGTGCTTGGGCACCACGTGCACTCGACCACAAGGGCTCAGGCTGCATGTGTGTCCATGAAGCATGTGCTCCCAGTCGTTTGGACAGGACGGCTTTTATAGATTTCTCCCCAAGTTTCTCCCATATGGGGCTTCAGCCTAGGTTTCTAGGGCCGCTGCCAAGGGAGTATACTTTAGGAGTGGTCTTCTTTGAAAGTCTCCTTTTCTAGACCTCTGTTCCTGCTGGGTCTTCTGTCCTGGAATATAACCAGATTAGGGGCCTGGCTGAGACAGGTTGATCCAGATTCCTTAGGGCCTACTGAGGTCTTATTAAGTCTTGGTTCTGGTTTCCAAATCGGTGAATCTTGACAGCGTTAGGGTGAAACTTTATTGCCTTGGAGACCCCCTGTCTGCCTGCCTACATCTCATGTGTCTCCAAAAGTTTCTAAATGGTATCACTGGAATCTAGAGATAATTGTAGTACACCCTCAAATTGTTCTGTGAGAGGCTGATATAGCTGAATTTGTCCCTGGGCTTCTAGAACCAGAGCAATGAAGTTGGCTGCTTGACCCCCACTGGGGGGGGGGCACCTCAGCCACCAGTGCCCAGCTCCCTGTCCCACTCAATTTGGGCAGCGTTGCTCCCATAGTTGCAGCCAGCAGCCAGGGCCCAGGCATCTCCACTAGGGCCTGTCCCTGCCGCCAGGCCGGGGGCTGTTAGGGGCCCACTGGCCAGCGTGGTGGCAGTGGGGTTGTGGTGGCCCGGTTCAGTGGGGGGTGATGGTGGGTGGAGAGGCAGGACGGCTGCCTCAGCCCCAAGCCTACTGCTGCCCACGGAGCTCCTGCTGCTGCCTCTACCCACTGGGCCGGCAGGCAAGGGATCTGAGCTTACTACTGCCAGCCTGCCAGGGTGACTCCAGACACAGGGACCACCATGGCCCCCTGTGGCGATGGTGTTGCTGCCTGACATCCTGGCCATGCATAGCAGGGCATGGGGCATCCTCCGTCACAGTGCACTCCAGGGTGGAGGTCAGGAGAGTAAAAACAGAAGAAAGAGAATGAGAGAGGGAAAGAACAAAAAAAAAACACTTGTGGTCAGTCTCCTTTTGGGTGAAGTAAGGTGGCAGTGGGGAGGAAGGAAAAAAAGAAGAAAAAAAAGCAGTGTAGGGAGTGCTGGGCACCCTGACAAAATCTGGGAGCAGGGTTAGGGAATCCCCTTTAGTCCCTAGGGATCAGCAAACGAAAAAGAGCTAGAATCCAGCAGTTTCAAAAGGTTCTAGTATACAGGTTCCAGTATACAACCCCATAACAGGAAAGCCCTAGACTTAGGTTCTTAGTGGGGCCCCGGGTTTAGAATCCTAGGCAAGATGGCTGCCACCAAGTGTTAAGGCCCAACAGGGAAGAAAAGCCAAAATGGCTAAAAAGCCCCTTCTCCTTTCTCCTTTTAGCTTATTTTATAGATAGAAGTCTGCCAAAACCTTCCAGTCCAGCCCATCTTTCTATGTAAAGTTGAAGCCAGGTAAATTACCCTATTGGAAATGCAGATCTTCAATGGGCCCTATGGCTCAAGCTTCATAAATGCCAGAGCTGATTCCCTGAGGCAAAATCTCCCTAGCAGAGTGGGGAGGGGCTGAATCTCTGAACCAGAAAGCAGTTCAGAATGTAATTTGTAGGAAATGACTTAATATTTCTTGCCATCAATATATAGCTAGCAGATCCTAGACTCTGGATCCCACTAAAGTCCAAAATCCATCAGAACAATTCATTTTGGCATTACCTATAGAGTCAGAGACACATCTGTTTGCCCAGAGGCGCACTGGCATGTTTCTTTGAATTAAGAGAACTGATTATATTATGGTTGATCCAACATGGCCACGTACTTTGGAATATCTACATGTATGTCCCACGCCAGGACCCATGGGATCAGAGAGAGTATTCAACTGAGGCAAGTGAGATTCATGATAAATATATTTATACCATATAAAATTATGAAATCAATTCAATTCTACCCTATCTCTCATTGTGTCTACTCCAGAGAGTCCCTAAAGGCAGGGATCAGCTCTTCACATAAGCTAAGTGTAGCTGGAACCTAAGACTCAGTAGGTCATGTCACAGAACAAGCAGCAGTCAGTTTCTCTGAGGCAGCAGGGAAGAGGGGAGAAAATAAAAACAAAGAAGTAGTGGCAGGGAAGAGAGTGAAGAAAAAAAGTGGCAGTGGGGAAGAGAAGAAAAAAATTGTCTGGCTAAGTAGTGAGTGGGGAGGGGGGGAAGTCTCTCACCAGGTGCAGTGCCTAGGCTGAAGAAGCATCTGGAGACTTCTCTGCCATTCTTGGATATCTCACTAGGGCTGTTTGGCTACAGGACGACCACACTGTGTGCATTTACAAGTTATCTCTCTGCAGCAAAGTATTCACAGTCACGATCACAATTTTCCCGTTGATCATCTATTTGCTAGAGCGGGCACCAGTAATATCTCCATATGTCCTGTCTCATGCCAGTAGAGCCAGGGGCATCGGCTTGCTACAGGAACATAAAGAGCCTCAAACCATTATATTAGGTCATGGGAATTACCTAATATAATTGTGACTGGAATTTGGCATATCAAATACAACATGAGAAGCTTGCCAGGCTTGCCGAGCGGGAGGCAAACTCTTTTAAACACCTCCAAATAAAGCATTTATTGATGAACCACGCGGCCGAGAGGCCTCGCTGAGCCAGGCTGTGATGGGCTGGTCTGCTGGGTGGAGTTCTGACGAGAGGGAAGTCCAGAAGTGGAAAATGGCGGGCGCCGGCGGGTGAGAAGGGGTGGTCTGGCTTGTTGTGAGGCTCTGCCGAGGTGGTGGGCCAGGGCTAGAACCTGCCATGCCTCCAGACTGCCTCATGAATGGCTGGGCACAGGGAGAGCCAGGAACAGCTCTGCCCCATGTCTGAGAGTCTCTGGATCAGCATACCTGGGCCAGATTGAGGGAAAAAACTGCCTCAGGGTAGGTGTCGATGATCCAGGCTGTGATGAGCTGACCTCCTGGGTGGAGTTCTGACGAGAGGGAAGTCCAAATGTGGAAAACGGTGGCTCCCGTGGAGTGAGGGGGTGGTCTGGCTTGTTGTGAGGCTCTGCCGAGGTGGTGGGCCAGGGCTAGAACCTGCCATGCCCTCCCGACTGCCTCATGAACGGCTGGGCACAGGGAGAGCAAGGAACAGCTCTGCCCCCATGTCTGAGAGTCTCTGGACCAGCATACCTGGTCGGGTTTACTCATTCAGAAAGTTTCTGACTTCGCTCTGCTTTTCAGGGCTGCATGGTGGCCATCTTGCCTGTCTCTCAACCAGTATGTCTTGAACTGAGCTGTCATAATTCCTGCACTTAAAACATGTGTAGAAATAGGTCCCAAGGAAAAACTTGTCTTTCCATCATTGCTCTCTTTCAGTTATAGGGTATCAGTCAATGAGCTTAGAATATTTAATATAGACGATTAATTAATTAATTAATTGGTTTATTAATTGATTGATTTGTGTCTGTGCAACATAGATGTTCATTAGATGTTTCTATTAATGGAAAAGTAATAAACAAGTGATGTGAGAATCACGTGCTTGAAAGCAGATGATTCACTGGTACCTTAGGAAATATCTTTACAACTCTATTGACAATGCTAGGCTTTCAAAATTCTTAGATTTTTTTATACATAGATTCAAAGGCTGAAATAAATATAAAATGTGTATGAAAGTGAGGCAGGTATTAAAAATTATAAAAATTTAAAGCAGTGACAGAAATTTCTATAAATGATGAATAGTGTTTCTACCAACAGAAAAACTAATTTAAGGTTATATCTGGTCCCTCAAGATTGTATTTAAGGTTTTAGGTATTACTAGAAAATTCTAATCTTTTGTTTAGTAGTAATTTTCTGAGCCTAGTTGAATTTAGAAACATTAGTTCTGTGTAATACTATAGAGTTTCTGAATACTAGATTATTTTAATCAATTTTTTAATAACAGGGCTAGTTTTGAAACACATTTGACATAGTAGTTATATAAACATTGGTTATTTGCAAAATTTAAAAATTTAGCCCTTACTACTCAGTATTGTTCACCTTTAAAAAGGTATTTATGTCTCTGCATTTGGGTTTTATTATCTTTAGCATCACCATGTTAAAATATTAGTAATTGAATTTAGCTCATAGGACTGTACTAAGAATTACTATAACTAAATATTTAAAATATTTTCAGTGTCTCACACATAATAAATGTTAATAGCAGGATTATTATCTTTTATTATTATTATTATTATTATTATTTTTGCTTTGTGGGTCACACCGGAAATGCTCAGGGGTTTCTCCTGGCTCTGCACTCAGTAATTACTCCTGGCGGTGCTCGGGGAACCATATGGGATGCCAGGGATCGAACCTGGGCCAGCATGGGCCAGCCGCAGCAAGGCAAACGCCCTACCTGCTGGACTATCCGCCCCCATCTTTTAAATATTTACTAAGAACATACATTCAACTAATATTGACTAACAACTTCTATTCTACGTACATTTAAGTTCAGCAGTAAGTTGAATTATGTGAACTTATGCAAATAAACTGACTTCATATATTTAAAACAAAATAAGCAAAGCTGCCTTTTTGTTTCACAATAAAGCAAATAAAGCTGTCCTCATATGCTGTCCTCTTTTCAGGACCCAGCATGTAAGAGAACAAATATGAGAGACTCCATCATCTTCCTTACAAATGTGTTTCTTGCAGTCACACTCCTTTTCTCTTTTCCTGTCAGCCCAATCTTAAAAGATGACCTCATGCTCTATGTGTTTGATGTTGTACCAAACACAGATATGGATTAAGAGCTGGGAGAAAGAAAGCAGCAGACCCTTGAAAGTTTATCATGATCAAGGGCTGTTTTTGCTCTCTAGAAGATCAAACAACAGATCTGAAAGATTTCTAAAGAGCATCAGAATCCTTCTTCCCACCGACACTCATCTTTCCTACATTTTCCCCATGGAAATTCTTCTTCCCCATATTTTCTTCTATTTTTTTTTCCCAGCCAGCACTATATAAATTAATACCAGCATGAGAGTAAGAAGGGTTTTTTCCTTAGTTCAAAGAAGAGAAGTTTCTCTTCTTAGAGAGGAGAAGAGAGAGGAGATGAGGAGAAGAGAGAGCTAGACTCTCTCTGGCCAGCTGCTCCCAACCGGCTCCATCCCTGTCTCCTTGAATCAGCTATGCTGATCCAGAGACTTACAGACATGGGGCAGAGCTGCTACCAGCTCTCTCTGTGCCCAGCTGCTCACGAGATGCCCGGGAGGGATGGCGGGTTCTAGCCTGGCCCGCCACCCCAGCAGAGCCTTGCAACAAGCCAGACGACCCCTCCCACTGCAAGAGGGCCGCCATTTTCTACATTTGGACCTCCCTCTCATCAGAACTCCATCCAGCAGATGAGCCTATCACAGCCCAGCTCGAACGGCCGCTTGCAGCCACACAATTCATCAATAAATGCTGTATTTAGGGGTGACTACAAAAGTATGCCACCTTCACAACAAGCCTGGCAAGCTGCCCATGTTGTATTTGATATGCCAAATACCAGTAATAATTATGTTAGGTAATTCCCATGACCTAATATAATTGTTTGAGTCTCTTTATGTTCCTGGAGTGAGCAGATGCTCTTGGGCTCTACTAGCATGAGACAGGACATATGGAGATGTTACTGGAGCCCGCTTCGAGCAAGTTGATGATGAACGGGAAGATAGTGATAGTGATAGTGAAGAATTTTTTTGTTCCATTGAGAGTGAATGGGGCCTCTGGAACTAGTTCATTTTTAATGAACATAGTTTTGTTGACATTCAGCTGTAAACCTATCTTTCCACATTCTCGGTCAAAGTCAGCCAGCATTTGTGCCACTTGACTAATGTTTAGTGTTATTAGAACAACGTCATCAGCGAAGTGGAGGTGATGCAGATGCCAACCGTCTATCTTCACCCCCATTCCTTCCCATTCTAATTGCCACATGATGTTCTCTTGCATGATTTTCTGCTGCTGTTAACTGCAGCAGTTATGTGTACCTAGGTCGAGAAGTCAGCATGATGAATGACCTAAAACCTGAGCTGCACAAGAGGAAGAGAGCAGCATGGAATGCCTTCAAAAGCAATGAGGAAATAGCTAAAAAAGACAAAGAACCCTCAGCTCTGGGCACATCTCTTCAATTCAACTGTCCTTCCTGCACTAACATATGCCTCAGAGACCTGGGCCCTACGATAGCAGGATGAGAATGCTATTTGGGTCTCCTAAAGACGAATCGAAAGAGTTATGCTTGGAATATCATGCCTCACTCAAGTGAAAAAGGAATCTGGAGCTCAGACCTCCATCACTTTTCCAGAGTCAGGGATGCTGTCTCATTTGCGAAGGCATTGAAAATCAGATGGGCTGGTCATGTAATGCGATTTGGAGACCACCGCTGGACTAGAGCCGTTATGGACTGGATCCCACGGGATGTCAAAAGATCATGTGGCCTCCCACCTACAAAATGGTCAGACTTCTTTCTCAAGACCCTGAAGGAACCATTCGAGGCTCTTTGTATTCCTGAAGCAACCAAGTGCCATTGGGCTGCACTGGCACGTGATAGGGTCAAATGGAAATGCTACTGGCACCTGCTCGAGCAAATCGATGAATAACGGGATTTCAAGTGATCAAGTGATCAAGATTTTTACCTTCTGGGGCCGGAGTGATAGCACAGCCAGTAGGGCATTTGCCTTGTATGTGGCCAACATGGGTCCGATCCCCTATCATCCCATAGAGTCCCCCGGGCACCACCAGGAGTAATTCCTGAGTTAAGAGCCAGGAGTAACCCCTGAGCATTGTCAGGTGTGACCTAAAAAAATAGTTTTACCTTCTTGGAACTGGAACTGGAGATAAAAGAACAGCAGGGCACTTTTCTTGCACGTGGCCTACTTGAGTTAGATCCATGGCAACCCATATAGCATCTTAAGTCCTGCCAGGAGTTATCCCTAAGCACAGAGCCAGAAGTTCTGAGCATGGCTGGGACTGCCACTCCCACCAAACAAACAATACCCCCCCACACACACAGTCTGTCTTCTCCAGTTTCTGGCACCCAAAGCAAACTTTTTTTCATATCATCCATTGTCTTTTTAACTCTGTCTCTCAAGCAATTGAACTTCTAGCTGTGAACAGCTCAACTTGGGGCTTCTACTTGGTAAATAGTAGAAGATACTGAAATAAAGTTTTATCATGAAAGTTTGCATATATACATGTGTGGTGTGTGTGTGTGTGTGTGTGTGTGTGTGTGTGTGAAATGGCTTGCCTTTTGGAGGGGTGATCACCAGAATGTGAAGGTTGGGAATTTGAAGTATTCCTAGTTACTTTTTGCACTCTGGCAGTTGACCTACCATAGGGTAATTGAACTATCATTCTCTCATTGTGATGTTTTCAAAAGAAAATAGTAATTGTTGAAGATTAGTCATTTAATGAGTAAGGGACTAGTGTCCTGCAGTGGACGTTCAGTGTTTGCAGGTTTATGACAGTAACTGCAGCATTTGAGATCGGCATTGATTGTTTTATTGATTACAAATCTCTCTCCTGGATATTGTAGGCATTCACATATCTGAAGGAAAATCTCTTTTACAAAGGATATATCCCTCACTGTGCTAGAAAAACTATCCTCTTCAATTCTTATAATTAAAGAAGGCTACAATTAAAAAAAAAAAAGCATAATCACTAAGCATTGTTGAGGTGCCTTTCATGGTGACTTTTCATGGCTGTTCTGCTCCTTCTCCCTCCCTTCGCATTTTAGCTGCCCTCAAAGATTCTTTCCTTAGCTGAGGTTATTTACCTCGGTGATTTGTGCATTTTTGTTCATTACTCTGTTTTGCTAGATTTCTTCATATGTACAGAGTCATATATACTCTTGTTAAATTTAGGTTTTTTTTGTCATGCTGTTGGGTTTACTACTGGACATACTCAACAAGACCAGAAGGTATGGGAAATATTCCTCTCTGTATATACAACTTTCTATATGGCATCTACAACAGAGTCAATTTTGAGGTTTTGACTTAATCAAGTCAACTTAAGCTTGTGATGACCATCAAATCACTTTATCGAATAATAGCTATCACAATATATTGGGTTCTGAGCTGCTAGCCTTAGGGTGCAGCATTTTCCTGTCACAAGACCCTAAGGGGAGGTCCCAGAAATGGACCCTGCCCATATGGTTACACCCTAAACATCTGTGCATATCCCAGCTAAGGTGAGGAGAATATACCTGGTTTTCTAACCTCTGATCACAGGGATATGTAAATCAATGATCATTAATTTGCAAATGTTACCTTGCAAATGCTAAATCTGTGATTGTCATTTGTTCCAAAGATTGTTATCTGTTACAATGGCCCAGGAGCTTGCAAATGCCCTTTGATGTGTGCTTGTACCCCCTCCATCCAAATATTGTATAAAAGTCCTAAACTGTGTCCAGTAAATCGAGTGCTGCTATCCAGAACTCCCCACTGCACCTGTGTCATTCATTCTTTCTTTCTTTCCTTTCTCAGCAGCAGCGACAAGGCAGAGTTTCTACAAGATCCATCCTTCTCCTTTTTCCGCAGGGATTAAGTCTGTCAAGATCGACCATCTTCCTCATTTGTGCCGGGCTGCTGGCCAGGGCCCCTGACAATAATAAAATTTAAAAAGGATAATTTTATTAATTCAGTCAAAACGTAGAAACAATTTCTATAACCTAATCGCAATTCAACAAAACCATATCACCTTCGCCCTTCAAACAAATATTATATGTGTAAATGAAAAATTAATATTATCTGTAAATGTAAAATTGTACTTAAAAAACTTTTGAACTTTTAGAGGAAGTGATAGAACATCAGTAGTGTTCTCGGCTAGCATTTGGTGGATTAAGTTTCTATCTCTGCATGGCATAGGTCTCCTGAGCCTCACCAGGAATGATCCCTGAACACAAAGACAGGAGGGTCGGAGAGGTAGCACAGTGGGTAGGGCTTTTGCCTTGCACGCAGCCGACCTGGGTTGGATCCCTGACATCGAATATGGACCCTCGAGCACTGCCAGGGGTAATTCCTGAGTGCAGAGCCAGGAGTGACCCATTATCATTGCTGGGTGTGACCCAAAAAAGCAAAAAAAAAAAAAAAATACTTTGGGGCCAGCGTAATTGCACAGTGGGTAGTTCGTTTGTCATGCATGCAGCCAACCCAGATTCGATCCCTGGCATCCCATATAGTCCCCTTAGCACCCTGGAGTAATTCTTGAGCACAGAGCCAGGAGTAACTCCCTGAGCATCGCCGGTGTGACCCATAAAGAAAAAAAAAAACACGACAATCTATGAAGATCACCTGTTGTGGCCCAAACACCAAAAAGAAAATCTTTCTTCTGAATTGAAAGATACATTACATCTAATGACACAGAACAAAAGGTTTTTTTTTTTTTTTTTTGCTTTTTGTCACACCGGCAGTGCTCAGGGATTTCTCCTGGCTCTGCACTCAGGAATTACTCCTGGCTGTGCTCGGGGACTATATGGGATGCCGGGATCGAACCCCGGCCGGCATGGGCCGGCCGCGCAAGGCAGACGCCCTACCCGCTGGGCTATCGCTCCGGCCCCTAGAACAAAAGGTTTTGACCTGATAAATTATATCAGAACACACTTCACTGAAGTTTTGACAACTGATTTAATATCTAATGATTTTAATTAGTAACCAAAGAAGAGGAGCTGGAGAAGGGAGTGGAAAAACAGTGTTTTATAATAAGGACACGACGATGAGAATACCCTGAAAAGTGAGCATGATAAAGTCTCATATTCATATCTTTAGTTTCCTTTCCTTTGGCACAGTTATTTCTTGTGTGTAGAGCTGTACAACTGGTTTTTAATTTGAGGAAAGGAAGATGAGGCCAATGCAACTATTGCTAGAAGAAATAATCTTAACTCAAGAATCCTCATATTTAATTTAGAAAAATATGGAAATATATATTAAATATAAAAATAGGGAAATATATATTAAAACATAAATTTTCCTCATATTTATTGCTCTTTTGACAGTACTTGTGATAAAGCATGAGGGTGGTGGCAGGCTCCAGGATGCACAGCCTTCCTGTGCCTGGAATCTGTGCTCCCAAGACAGATTTTAAGGTGAGTATGAAATAATTAAAGCTAGTCTTTGTTTAAAAGTATAGCAGACAAGTGAAATAAACTAGCATTCAGTTGGGATAAAGTAAATTGTTTATTTAAAAAAGATAATATAGAACTGATTTCTCAGGCAGGGAGTGTCCAAAGGGGGAACAGAGGCCACTGATTCTGCTGTCCTTGTTCTTTCTATGGGTTAAGATCTATCTGCTGTCCATCCATCCTTCCTTCCTTCCTTCCTTCCTTCCTTCCTTCCTTCCTTCCTTCCTTCCCCTTCCTTCCTTCCTTCCTTCCTTCCTTCCTTCCTTCCTTCCTTCCTTCCTTCCTTCCTTCCTTCCTTCCTTCCTTCCTTCCTTCCTTCCTTCCTTCCTTCCTTCCTTCCTTCCTTCCTTCCTTCCTTCCTTCCTTCCTTCCTTCCTTCCTTCCTTCCTTCCTTCCTTCCTTCCTTCCTTCCTTCCTTCCTTCCTTCCTTCCTTCCTTCCTTCCTTCCTTCTTTCCTTCCTTTGTGCTATGCTCAGTGTTCATTTCTGTTGAGAACAGAGGGACCACATGTAGTGCTAGGGAAGGAACCTTGTGTTGGCTGCATGCAAGATAAGAACCCTGGACTAAAAATTCTCTAACCTATCTCCTGCATTTCTTATTTCCTCCAACTATCCCCACCCCAAACAAATGGGGGATATCTGGAATCTGAGGTCCTGATCAGATTTGACTATGTTCATGAGTTGCAATGACAACTATAAACTGTCATTTGCAGTGGAAAGACATCACTTTGAAACATTAAAGTTTCATGATAATGATTATATAATGAGTTACTGATCTCTCAGAGGTCACCTGAGGCTGACATGAGCTTGCAGGGTGTCAGACAACTCTGGTGAAGTTTTTTGTACCATAAATTAGCACTGATCAACTATCTACTGATATGGCTTTCATTCTCCATCCTCACTCACTGTTTCCATGTCTCCATCTATATTATTTGCTTTACACCCCTATAACACCTCAATATAAATAGGTATCCCAGTTTAAAATTAAGTAGATACATAATCATTAGAAATAAAACATTAAAATAACTAAAAGGTTCTATCTATGTAATTGATCACTGTGATGCTTAACTTAAGATCATTCATACTTAAATATTTATAGTTCTTCCAATTAAAGCATAATATGATTACAGATTATGATTAATCTTTAATCATAGATTATTCATAATTAATCATAATATAATTTTTTTTCCACATCCGGACTTCCACATCCAGAACTCCACCCAGCAGACCAGCCTATCACAGCCCGACTCGCACGGCCGCAAGCGGCGCATGGTTCATCAATAAATGCTGGACTTAGAGCTGACTACAAGAGTATGCCACCTGCACGGCAGAGCCTGCCAAGCTACCCGTGTTGTATTTGATATGCCAAATACCAGTAACAATTATAGACCTCATTCCGGAATGGATTGAGGCTCTTTATGTTCCTGGAGCAAGCAGATGCCCTTGGGCTCTACTAGCATGAGACAGGACATATGGAGATGTTACTGGTGCCTGCTCGAGCAAATCGATGATGAACGGGAAGACAGTGATAAGTGATGATTAAAGAAAAACTATCACATTTTACATTTATATGTTCATTTAACATAATAAATATTTGTATAATACAAATTAAATTCATCAATTTAGACATGATTTAAATATTTATATTAAATGAGTGGGGAATGTTTAACCTTATCCTTATGTAGCCAAATCTCCCATAGCTCTTCATAATTGACATCACCTTTCCGAAAATTCCTTTTGATATACAAAGCAATAACTATCCTTCACATAATGATGTGAATATTCTATAGATGTTGAATAAATATACTACAGAAAAATATCACTACTTAAAAATTCTAAACTTTTACATTTAGTTTATTATTTCATGAATATATAATATTTCTAAGAAATAGTTCTATTGTATCTAGTCCAAAGATTAATAATTAAGTCATAACATTTTAAAGAATAGAAAATTATTTAAAAAAGAGAAGAACAGCCCTAAATGGAATCATTTATATATCCTGCTGAGACTTAATGCCTAATCTAACTGTAGCTGCAGCTTCTGCAAAAGTAGAATTTTAAACCAATCAATCATTAGTTTCCTACTTGATGCTAATGAGGTAGTCTGCATGTTAAGACCCCCTTTACCTAAGGGAAATGAGTTCTCTTTAAACAGTCTGCCTTTTTGTTTGTAAATGACATTGTTTGGCCTGTTTCTTATTACAAAATCTTTCATCTAGTACACATTCAGGCAGCATTCTTCAACTAGCTAGTTAAAATGCTATCTGACACATACAGAATTTAATAAAAAGTGAATTTAAACTTTAAATATATCTCATTTGACTAAAGGTATTTGTTCTTTGTTTTCTTAAGGGTTTTTAAAAATTTTTGTTTTGTTATTGCTATTGAAACACACGTGACTATCCTGAGGGCTTACACTTAGGAATAACTTTGGGCAGCCTTTGTAGACCATACTTGTTACTGGCGAAAGAACTGGTATCAGTCACATGAAAAGCAATTGCCTTGCTCACTGTACTCTAGCCCTTAAATCTATTTTTAACAAGAGGAAAAAATATTTTTTCTTTTCACTCCAAGAATCTTATTTTTATGCTTTCTATATATATTAGGTTAATGAATATAGAGCCATTCATTTTAAGAAGTTGTGTTGTTTCTTTAGGTTTATAATTTTCTAAGGTCATATATATATATTTTAATAATGACTTTCACAGAACAATTAAATCTATATAAAGTTGAATCAACAAGAGCCAGGGAGATGAGACATAAAATTTACTGTTAAGAAAAAGATGTTACTGTGTCGGGGGCTCCGCCGAGGTCCCCGACAGTGCTGGGAAGCGAAGTTCCCTTCTACCTCCGGGCCGGCGAGAAATGGATGAAAACTCAGGAATCCGATGCAGTTTAAAAGGCTTTACTTATCACAGGTTCAGGCATACAAATCAGCAAAAGGAAAAGCCCGGTGCTTAGGATTCCAGGCTAGAACCCCAGCCACGTGTAGGCCAAGATGGTGGCCACCACGTGTAAAGGCTTTGTAAAAGGGGAAGACAAGAATCCCAAGAAGGGTGAGCGCTCACAAAGAGAGAGCCCACACAGAAGCGCGGAGAGAGGAACCCCGCTAGTTTATACCCTGCAACTCAGACCTTCCTCCCACTGTTATGGAAAGCAGGGAGGGTCAAATGCCCTTAGGTAATCGCTCCCTGCACCTCACCTAGGCCCTTTAGTATGCTAATGTTTTGAGCCAAGTTCTGCCTGGAAATGCCTTTTATAGGGTAGAGAAGGGGGTTTCTGAGATGGCATATCAGAAACCAAAGTCTGTACCAAAGACTAATACTAATGCCAGTTAAATATTTCTCCAAGCCTTCACAAGTCTCTTCTACTTCATTGTAGTTTTGTATTTTAGTTGCCTTTGAGTATATCAGGGAGCCATGCTTGTTTGCTTGGAAACAAACAGCATTTCTCTCTGGTCTAATTACCCCAGGGGTCCTGCGTGGCCAGGCTAATATGCTGGTAAGATCTAGCTAGTCCCACGATGATTGTGGTAGCATGGGAGAATATTTATACCAGCTAGTACAGCATACATGGTCAGATAAACTGCCACATTTAGACTACCCCCTTATCTACGAAGTGATTTGCAGGAGGCAATCTAGAGCAGATGCAGCATCCCTTAGGAGTCCTGCAACATTACTGGTATTTGGCATATCAAATACCAGTATCATTTCTTTACTGTTAAGAAAATTTTACTGTTAAGAAAAAGAAAAATACAATGGGACTATAAATGGATCTCCACTTTGATCCAGTAATACCACTTCTGGAAATTTACCCTGGGGGTCCAAAAACTCACAACAGAAATATCATCTGAACTTCTTTGTTCATAGTAGCACTATTTATAATAGCCAGAATCTGGAAACAACCTGAGTGTCTGAGTCAGATGACTGGATAAAGAAACTCTGGTTCATCTAACAATGGAATACTATTGTGTTAGAAAAAAAGGAAGTTATGAAATTAGTCTATAAATGGATAGACATGGAGAGTATCATCACTTGTATCACTTGTCTTCCCATTGTTTATTGATTTGCTCGAGCGGGCACCAGTTACATCTCCATACGTACTGTCACATGCTAGTGTTGCCAAAGGGCATCTGCTAGCTCCAGGAACATGAAGAGCCTCAAAACATTGCATCAGGTCATGGGAATGAGGTCTATAATTGTTACTGGTATTTGGCATATCCAATACCAGTATCATGCTGAGAGTATCATCACTTGATCACTTGATATTCGTTATTCATTGATTTGCTTGAGCAGGTGTGAGTAACATTTCCATTTGACTCCATCACGTGCCAGTGTAGTGCAGTTGCATCTGGTTGCTTCAGAAATACTAAAAGCCTCAAACAGTGTGGTTTCAGGGTCTGACGAAGAAGACTGACCATCTTCAGTCTTGTGATCTTTTGACATCCTGTGGGATTCAGTCTGTAACAGCTCTAGTCCAGCGGTCAACTCCAAATAGCATTACATGTCCAGCCCATCTGATTTTTGATGCCTTGGAAAACAAGACAGCATCACTGACTCTGGAAGAGTGATGGAGGTCGGAGTTCCAGATTCCTTCTTTCACTTGAGTGAGACATGATATTCCAAGCATAGCTCTCTCAATTCCTCTTTGGGAGACCCGAATAGCATTCTCATCCTGCTTCTGTAGGGCCCAGGTCTCTGAGGCATATGTTAATGCAGAGAGAATGGTGGAGTCAAAGAGATGTGCCCAGAGACGGAGGTTCTTTGTCTTTTTTGCTATTTCTTCGATGATTTTGAAGGCATTCCATGCCACTCTTCATCCTGCGCAGCTCAAGTTTTAGGTCGCTCATCATGTTGACTTATCGACCTTCTCAGAGATGTCTGTTCTGTTGACAGTGAATGTGGCCTCTGGAACTAGTTCATTTTTCATAAACATAATTTTGTTGAGATTCAGCTGTAGTCCTATCTTTCCACATTCTCTGTCAAAGTCAGCCAGCATTTGTGCTTCTTGGCTAATGTTTGGTGTTATTAGAACGAAGTCATCAGCAAAGCGGAGGTGGTGTAGTTGCCCACCGTCTATCTTCCCTCCCATTCCATCCCATTCTAATTGTCGCATGATGTTCTCGAGAGTGGTGCTAAGGAGTTTTGGTGAAGTGGTAACACCCTGCTAAACCCCTCTTTTGGCGTTGATGATCACTTCTTTGTAGAATGGTGAGACATGGTGTTGAATCCGTAATACAGTTCATGAAGTATCTTGATGTATTGGGTTTGAATGCCCTGTTTGGCTAGGGCTTAAAAGACCGCATCAAGTCTTCACAGAATCAAATACTTTCTTTAAATCAATGAACGTGAGACAGAGTGGCATCATGAACTCCCTACAAATTTCAATGAGCTTGGTTACCGTTTGTGGATATGGTCAATTGTGCTGAATCCTTTCCGGAAGCCAGCTTGCTCGCATGGTTGTCCTTCATCTAATGTAATGCCAATCCCATTCAGGATGACTTGAGTGAACAGCTTGTAGATGACAGACAACAGACAGATGGGGCGATAGTTGTCAATGTTGTGGATGTCTCCCTTCTTGAACAGTAGTACTGTCCTGCTGGTTTTCCATTGGGAGGGCACCTTGCATTCTGACTGTAGCGTGTGAAGAGCGGAGCCAGTGTATTGATGAGTACTGAAGACAGATTCTTCAGGTGTTCGGGTCTGACTTTATCTGGGCCTGGTGCTGTTCCCTTTTCTCCTGAAGAAATGGCATGTTGGATTTCAGTTGGGGGAACTTTGGGAATGACATATTCATCCTGCAGAATTTGGTATGTGGGCTGGTGGACATGGCTATCAAAGAGATCTGAGTAGAAGTCATGAATAATCTTCTCTAATGCTTTTCTGGAAGATGTGATAGATCCATCAGGACATTGGAGGGTAGTTATCTTGGCCTTATAGTTGGCGAAGGACAGGAGGGCATTGCGAATGCTCCTCCCAGCTTCTGTTTCGTCTTCCAGTATTTCTGGTCTTCTTTCTTTGAGGTCTTCCCTTATTGCTACTCTACACTGCTTTGCAAGCTTCGATATTAGCATTTGGTCGCCTGAGGCTCATGTCTTGCCATGTTGGCAAACGAGCTTGAGAGTTTTTGAAGACTGGTGTCCTTTTTGTGTTTTTTCTCTCGGCATTCTTCGCACAATCATGGAGGTGCTGACAGTCGGTTGTATTCTTCATCGACGTAATCAATGATGGTATCTTCCCATGTTGCCGCAATGGTGCCAAAGAGTTCCCAGTTGGTGGTCGTTCTTGGAGTTCTCTTCTTAAACTTTGCAGCCTTTTCTCCCCATTGTGTGAATTAGGATTTTGCATGAAGAAGACAGTGGTCCAATCCTGTTTGGAGTTTTGGGATGACAGCAACATTTGTCAGGCAAAAGCTGTTGATTGAAGATGATGTGGTCAATTTCATTGTGGAACTGTACACCAGTGGATTCTTATGCCAAACATTTCGATTCAGCCTTCTGGAACGGTGAGTTCCCATGAATGGTTTTGATGGGCATGATGAAACCAAATAGTGTCTCACCCTGTTTGTTCCATTCTAGGCCATGGGTCTCAATGTGGAGTTCTTTGGCTGGTCTTCTTGGTCCTATCTCGGCATTAAAATCACCGACTATGATCTTGTAGAAGGTGTGATATTTTTTATAGAACTCCTCCAGTTCCACGTAGAATTTCTCAATTTCTTCTTCCCTGAATTAGAGTATCATGATGAGTGAAATTAATCAGAAGGAAAGGACAGAAAGAGAATGACTGCATTCATTCTGGGATATAAAACAAATATTATGAGATAACATCCAAGGCCAGGAAATACATAAACCATGATGACTTGTTAATGATGGAATCTAACATGAGTGTGTGGTGGTTAAATGGTAGGCAATGTGATAACAATTGTTAGAAATGGTAACACCAACTAATACTGAGCATTGAACATAGGCAAAGCGATATGCATTATAAACCCTAAATTTACATATTGTAAGTCACAATTTGTAACAGAAGGGAGAAAAAGAGCAAGACATAGAGAGGGAAGAGGAGGATAAGGATTAGAATGAGTCGGAGGAGGAGGGAGGAGGAGTAAGAGGAGGAGAAGGAGAAGCAGAAGGAGAAGAGAAGAAGACAAAGATGAAGAAAAAAGATGAAGACGATGAGATGATGGTGATGATAAAGATGAAGAAGAAGAATCAGAAGCAGAAGAAGAAGAAGAAGAAGAAGAAGAAGAAGAAGAAGAAGAGCAGAAGAAGAAGAAGAAGAAGAAGAAGCAGAGGAAGAAGAAGAAGAAGAGGAAAAAGAAGAAGAAGAAGAAGAAGAAGAAGAAGAAGAAGAAAAGGCAGAAGAGACAGAAGCAAAGAAGAAGCAGAAGAAGCAGTAGAAGAAGCAGAAACAGAAGAAGCAGAAGAAGAAGCAGCAGCAGCAGCAGAAGAAGAAGAAGAAGAAGAAGAAGAAGAAGAAGAAGAAGAAGAAGAAGAAGAAGAAGAAGAAGAAGAAGAAGGAAGAAGAAGAAGAAGAAGAAGAAGAAGAAGAAGAAGAAGAAGAAGAAGAAGAAGAAGAAGAAGAAGAAGAAGAAGAGGCAGAGGCAGAAGAAGCAGAAGAAGCAGAAGAAGGAACACGAAGATCATCAAACCATTTGTTCCAGTCATGGGAATGAGATCTATAATTATTATTGGTTTTTAGCATATCAAATACGACATGGATAGCTTGCCAGGCTCTGCTGTGAGGGTGATATCCTCTCGATAGTAAGCTCTCAATTCGTGCATTTACTGATGAACTACAACTGGAAAAGATCGGCTTTTCTCTTGGGTGGAACTCATGGTGCAGGGAATCCTGTGGCTCCTTGCGAGTCTCTGATGGGATGGCGGACCAGGACTAGAACCCACCTTCCCTCCCGGATGCCTCATGATCAGCTGAGCACAGGGAGAGCTGGTAGCAGCTCTTCCCGTATCTGTGTATCTGGTTCTAGCATACCTGGACTTGAAATAAGCTTCTCTGTAGGGTGAGACTCTGATGAGCAGGACTTGAGATCGGCTAGTCTCTTTGGTGGAGCTCTGACAAGCTAATACTAATATATAATTTAGGGGTTATTGTCGGGGAGCGACTGTGGTCCCCCTACAATGCCAGGACAGAAATTCTCTTCTACCTCTGAGGCTGCTGGGGAACAGATGAAAACGGAAGCAGTATATGATATATTAAAACCATAGAAAATGATTATAGCAGTTTGCTATTTACTTAAAAATATGTGATCATTTGCTCTAAAAAACTAATGTTTATTTTAAATAATATGTTATACTTATTTGAGATAAAAATCTTTTAATAGAAATGTATTATCAGTACTTTTATGAAGCATAAAAAGTATTTAAACATGTATATAACTATCTTCCCATTGTTCATCGATTTGTTTGAGTGGGCGCCAGTAACATCTCCATATGTCCTGTCACAAGAAAGTGTAACCTAAGGGCATCTGCTTGCTCCAGGGACAGGAAGAACCTCAAACTATTCTTCAGGTCATGGAATTGAGGCCCATAATTGTTACTAGTTTTTGGCATAACAAATAAATAAAACATGGTTAGCTTGCCAGGCTCTGCTGTATAGGTGGTATATATCAGTAGAAGGCTCTTTTTCTCAAGCATTTACTGATGAAACATAAAGGAGGAAAGATCAGGTTTTGTTTTGGATGTAGCTCTGAGGAACTAGAGTCTGGTAGTTGAGAATGACTGACCGCATGATGTGTGGGTTGCTCTGGCTTCTTGCTAGGCTTAGTGGTATCAGTTAGAACCTGTCTAGAACTGTATACAATGTATAAATGTGAAAGTTCCTGGGAAGGACCTTATCCTAAAATCAGCATTTTCTAAGTATATCGCACGGCTGCTTTGCAGTTGCAAGCTGGCGGAACTCTGGGTCTGGCGTGGGTGGATTCTCTTCCGGGGCAGCTGGCATGGAGCCGGGTGAAAAGGCAAGGCCCAAATCTCCACTCTGTGTCCGCCAGCGTGGTCTGTACCCCGCACATGTGAGCAACCTCTTTGGAGCAATGTTGGACTCGCCAGGGGCTGGCCGAGCCCCTTACGGGGAGCTCAGCTCCATGGGTTGCTTCCACGCGGGGCCGCCGAGCACCACAGCTGTGGATCTGAAGTGGATGGGTCTGGATCTCTTCGGGGTTGCAGATTAGCTGTGGGTCTGGCATGGGTGGGGTCTCTCTTCCATGACAGCTGGCATGGAGCCGGAGGAAAGGGCAGGGCCCAAATTTCCACTCCGAGTCCAGCAATCATATATATATATATCATATATATATATATATGATTTATATATACATACTTGTTAAGCCTCATATCTTTTCATCTGTTCTTGAGAATTTCTCATGAAATTCCTCTTTTATAACTAAACAATGTTTAGTTATAAATATTGTTACAAAATTATTATAAACATTTTATAAAAATTATAAATTTAACAATTATTATGGGAAAAACTAAAGCCAGAAAAATGCAAAACAGGCTGTCTGTAGGACATTGTTATTATGGAGAGTGTGAAGAAGAAAGATCACATTGATAAGATTCGGTTTTGCAAGCAACTTAAATAGATCAAGGCAATAGAACAATTGGGAGCAAACAAGTAAAATGTTCATGATAATGTAATTCATTTTCTCAGAAACATGGAAACAGTGTGAACTCAATAATAGACCAGGAGACAGATGAGCTCACTTAAGAGATACTATCAAATGATTAATTATTCAAGACATTTTTGTTTAGTAAAGCGTTTAGTATTTACCAAGTGTGAGACTGGAGTCTTTGGGAGTGGTTTTGAACTGAGAGTCTTGTTTCTCATTTAAAAAGAGTTATTTGATTATAGAAATAATACAAATGTTAGGGTGCTTGCTTTCCTTCTACTCAGCAGTCCCAGGTTGGTCACTGACACCACATGTTGCTCCCGCCCCCAAGTACCACCAGGACTCTTCTCTGCACAAAAAACTGTGAACCAGCCCTGACTGCCTCCAGCTATAACCCAATCCTTCTCCTTCTCACAAAAATATTCTGCTTCACAGATAACAAGCCTGGAAGAGCAAATAATGAGAGTAGGACTTCTCCATGGAAACGGACATGCTGCAACCGAGTGATAACACTTGGAATTCAATATAAAAGAAGAAAGTGAGGAGCCTGAGACTTAGTACAGTTGGTAGCACACTTGTCTTGCACCCTGTCTTATGGGGTTTGATTACCAGCACCTCATATGATTTCCCAAATCTGACAGAAGTCATCCCTTAGAGCAAAACCAGGAATAAACCCTGATGGTTTGCCTACAAAACAAAAAAATAAATAAAATAAAATAAATAAAAGGGGCCGGAGTGATAGTCCAGTGGGTAGGTCGTTTGCCTTATACACGGCCAGCCCGTGCTGGCCAGGGTTCGATCCCTGGCATCCCATATGGTCCGCTGAGCACCGCCAGGAGTAAGTCCAGAGTGCAGAGCCAGGAGAAACTCCTGAGCATTGCAGGGTGTGACCCCAAAAGAAAAATAAATAAATAAATAAAAGAAAAAATGTTACAGCCTCAACATACTAAATATGGAATTTGATGAAATATGACACTTTAAATTACATAGGTATTGAAGAATATATGAAAAAGTAAGTTTTTAAGGACTATAAAACATTCAAATTATAAACATGTTGAACTTTAGGGTAGACTTCATAAAAAGGATATAAAAAGTTTATTAAGAGTCATCTGACAAGAAATCATAAGACTTTTTTTTTGAAATTTATAGATATAATGCATAGTTCATTAATTAAAATTGGACAATCTGGGAGTGAAAATACAAGAAAACAGACTAGTGGATTAACTAAAGATAGAATCACACCAATGTAGGCTTGAAAGCCAAGGGTGTAACTAGCAGAGGTGATTTCGATTATCCACTAATACAGGAGAAAACCCAGAAAGAACAGATTTCTAAAACTCAAATATAGAATAGTTTTCCAGTAGAGAAGAAAGCTTGAGGAACTGCAGTTTGGACTCTGCATACAAAAACCCTAGGTTGTTTATTCCCAACACCACAAGGTCCCCTGAGACCCTCAGGCATGAACACCCCACCTCAAAAAAAATAACCCACCAAAATTTAAAACCAAGTTCAAAGTAGGGATTCTTAATCCCCAAAGTCCAAATTAGGGGCGGGGAGGGTCTGGGGGAAATAACTTTCTGTCCATATGTTTTTCTTTTACTTGTTTGGAGCACCCAAACCTGGCAGTGCATGGGGATTGCTTTCAGTGGTATTAAGAGACAGTGTAGTGTCAGGCCTTTCACATGCAGTACATGCACTTACATTATTGATCTACAGCACTAACCTTTAACCATGTATCTTATGGTGCATTGAACACTGAAGGAAGCTTTCTTCTATGTGCATAGATATGAAAATAATCTTAAATTTTGTAGCTTTGATAAAAATACTATATTAATGTCATATTTGAAATTGCATCATAGGTAAATTAAAGTTGATTAAAACCTGAAGTAAAAGGAGATAAGTTTATCTATTACTAGCTTTGTCACTTGTTTTCCCATTGTTCATCGATTTGCTTTATTGGATGTCAGTAACTCCTTCATTGGTTGGGAATGAGGGCCATTATTTTTTAATTTTTTATTATACCACCGTGAAACATACAATTACAAAGGTGTTCATATTTGGTTCTTGGTAATACAGTATTCCAGCACCCATCTCTCCACCAGTGCCCCATTCCCACCACCATTGTACCCCACCCCCCCCCCCACCCCAAGGCTGCCTCAATAGGAGGTACCACCGTTTACTCTCTTTCTCTCTCTCTGTCTCTCTTGCCTGTCTCTGCATCCCTCTCCCTCTTCTTTTACACATTGTGGCTAACCCTGCAAATATTTAGAGTTTATCACTTAAGTCTCTTTGTGTATATTCAATGATGAGTTTTAGCCTGCCAATACCATTTCCCACACTTAGTAAAACACTGGCATTTATTTATATCCTATTAATGAATGCAGTCATTCTATATCTGTCCTTATCCTTCTGAATAATTTCACTCAGTATGATAGTCTCCATGTCCATCCATTTGCAGGTAAATTTCATAATTTCATCTTTTCTGAGAGCTGTATAGTATTCCATAGTGTAGATGTACCACAGTTTCTTTAGCCAGTCCTCTGTTCTTGGGCATTTAGGTTGTTTCCAGATTCTAGCTATTGTGAATAGCGCAGAGACGAATAAAGAAGTACAGATACTGCTTCTACTATGTGTTTTTTGGTCTCTTGGGTATATTCGCAGAGTGCTATTGCTGGATCAAATTGGAGCTCAATATCTAGTTTCGGAGGAATGCCCGATATTGTTTTTTTAAAAGGGCTGGACCAGTCGGCACTCCCACCAACAGTGGATGAGACTCTTTTTTCCCCACATCCACGCCAGCACCGGTTGTTCTTGCTGTTTTGGATGTGCGCCAGTCTCTGTGGTGTGAGATGGTACCTCATTGTTGTTTTTTTTGCATCTCCCTGATAATTAAAGGTGAAGAGCACGTTTTCATATGCCTTTTGGCCATTCAGATTTCTTCTTTTTGAAAGCTTCTGTTCATTTCTTCTCCCCATTTTTTGATGGAGTTGGCTGTTTTTTTCCTTGAGAAGTGGTAACAGTGCCTGATATACCCCTGGATATTAGCCTCTTGTCAGATGGGTATTGGGTGAATATCCTTTCCCACTCTGTGGATTGTCTTTGTATCTTGGTCACCATTTCTTTTGAGGTGCAGAGCTTTTCAATTTTATATAATACCATTTGTTTATCTTTGCTTCCATTTGCTTGGTCAGTGGTGTGTGTCGTCTTTAAAGATACTTTTAGTTTCAATGTCGTAGAGTGTTACTCCTATGTTTTCTTCAAGTACCTTATAGATTCATGTCTGATGTCTCGGATCTGTAATCCATTTTAATCTGACTTTTGTTCATGGAGTTAGAAGGAGTTCCAAGTTCATTTTTTTTTACATGTAGCTGCCCAGTTT